>VZTU01004001.1:39484-147786 GCA_013400835.1 Zapornia atra
AGGAAGGTCATAGTGTAACTGATGTGACTTGCCCTCTGCTGAAAGTGTCATGGGAAAAACAAACGGATGAATGGATTTGCTGTATGTTTACAGTAGCCATGGAAAGTTCTGCTTTGCTCTGATCTACTTTAGGCTTAGGAAAAAACCCATCCATAGTCTAAATCTTTATTTTAAAAAAAAAAAAAAGGTAAAAAAATGATGCTTTCAAGCATCACTTCAGCTTTGCACAGGAATTTATTTGGGATAAAATTATACTGTTGTTCTGGAAGCAGCTGGGGATTTTAACAGCACAAGAAAGAAATGCTTCTGAAGTATGTGTTCAAGGTCTAGAGTAGGTGTTGCTGATGTCACTCCCAGACTTAAAATTACAGCCTTTAATGCAGTCACAGTTAATGCCATGTAACTGTACTTATGGATCTGTAACTTCCTATCTGAAGATTCTGTTTGTGAGGTATCAGTATCAAACCTACTGTCATCTTCCGCATGAAGAATTAAAATACCTCAGTATCCTTACAAAACTAGGGTAAACAGGACCCCTTCATGTTTAAAAACTTTTTAAGTGGATGGGGAAGGTTTCACTGCTTAAATTCTCTGTGAATTAAGAGAGCTTCTGTGAATGATACAGGATACAGATAGGAATGAGAGTCAGATCAATGTTCTCTTGAGTTGCAGAGTTTTTGCTGTAATGACATAAGAACTCTGTTCTATCTATTTTGAGTAAGTCATGGTGCTGGCCTCTGGTAGCAGTGAGTGGTGGAAGTTTCAGAAGTTTGTGATCTATACAGGAGGACAATTTTGTGTCTGAAGTTTCAAAGTCTTGCTAACTTGTTCTGTGTCTTTCTGAGAGATGGCAAGGTTTTCTCTAATTTAAAAAAAACCCTCAAATACAGATATTGTGTCACAATGTTTTTTTTAAGACGTCTTGAAAATCTTGGATGGCACTTATGCACAACTATATAGTGTGTAATGCTGTTTTATGCAGCATCTGAAGATGACCTAATTCTTGTCATGTCTCCATACTTTGGGTAATGGAGGATCTCATGTGCATTTTTCCTGTAGTGATTACAGCATGCAATGAAGCAACAGAACCCACAACACAGGTATCATTATAGAAGTGACCATGGCAAGACTTTTAATCACTCTGGTTTAGTATATTATATTTATAGTAAGGAAAATAACTTCTGAGTGCTGAGTATGTTGCACTTGCCTACAGAATATCATGTACCTTCTTACATGTTGCTTGTAAAGACCATCAGAGAATCATGGAAGGATTGATGAATTGCAAACTAGTGTATATTTAAGTGTACTTCAGATTATCAGGGTGTCTTCAGCATGTTCCAATTTTACATCAGTGTTGCTTATAAAGCAAAAATAGATCTTTTAAGTACAGGTTTTTGAGATTGTTTTTCCCCAGGTGATAGTTACTTTTCAGCAATGGTACAAGTTCTGTCTGTGATGGGCGTGCAGTAAAGACTGCGAATTTGACGAGCCATTCTTTAGCTTGCCTCATTAGTCTCTCATGTCATCAGACTGAGCTGTGGGGCTGTTACTGGGTCTGCAGAAATTTTTTCCACTGATAATGTACATGTCTTGTAGTTGAGAAACTATTTTTAGCAGTCTGGTTGTTAGAGTCACTGCAGGACAGACTTTTGGCTGAGAGCTGAGGGAGCTGCCAATGGCTTGGAATAGGAAGGGGGGGGTGGGAAAAGGTACCTTCCTTCGCAGCTGTTTTGTCTATTTTGCCTGAGTTGTTAGCTGTTATTAACGCTTGCAAAGGTATGTTTCTCAGGTTTGTTAGCTTGTGTTCTCTGTGTTATTGAGGGGAAATTGGCAGTTGAATGGGGGGGGAAGCTTTCTTTTTTACTGTGGTGATGTTCAAAGGCTGCCTGGACCTCAACAGACTCCGTTTAACTCGAGTCAGTATGAGAAGTGCTGCTCTTCACTGTGTGTTAGTGGAAAAGGCTCTGACCTGAGACAGCTTGGATGAATTGGGAGTTATGTTAATTTAAGCACTACGTTTGCTTATGTGTGAGACTTTTTTTTTCTTGATGGCACAGTAACCAGGGGAGGGTGATACAGACAACAATGTCATGGAAAAAGGAAATTGTTAAAAATTGTGGAACATTTAATTTGACCATGATACTCAGCTACAGTTAGCTTTTAATATTTAAAATTTGATATTTAAAAAAAACTCTTACAAGTTTCAATTTTATTTATTTATTAAATTCACAGAATGGTTGTACAAAAAGCTGTGATAGAAAAACAGCACAAAACACAAGAGGGCCCACTGTTTCACACAATTATGTACTACATCATGGTATTATGATCTTGGGACAGGAAAGCTACTGGTTTTCCTGGTGGCACTATAGGTAAGTCAGACTACCCTAAATACATTGCCATGTGTTCTTCCCTCCTCCCTTCCAACTCTTTTTTTTTTTTAATGCATGTGTTGTTTTAGTGCTGAAGTCAAAGGTCATTCCCAGTCTCCACGTGCATGGCTGAGTGAATGTGTTTTCCTTCACTTTGATGTTTATCTTTGCCAGTAATATCTGCAGGTAGAGAATTCATAATAGAACTCAAAGCTGCTTGAGACTTCTCTAAATGACATACCTGGGAATGCTGCCACATAACAGAAACACTTCAGTGATGTGTATTTCATTGCTGTGGGGACACCAAAGATAAGGTAGGCTGTGTGAGCTGCCTCCAGTGTTTCACAAAGCAATGTTCCATACAGTCGGAGGTTTGCAGGCATGCTGAAACCAAAGATTATACCTTTCTCTTTTTACTATTTATTTTTAGGTTTTATATGTTCCAGCATACTGTCTCTTCAAATCGGGGTAGTGTTGTCTGCCTGATATGGAAAAAAAACCTTACTTTTTTTCTTTCTCTCAATTTTCTCTCAACCTTTTGGAAAGTGCACCTTTTTCTTTCCTCCAGCCAGTCAGAATTGGTTCTTGCCAAATCTTGTCTGTCTTAATTTTGACTGGTGGGCTTTGGTCCTGCTGAGACTATCATGCAGCGGCTGGCTTTTGTGCCACATGTGCAGTCTTGCAGATTCTGTTGGACTTAATCTGGTGGTGCAACTTTGCTTATGTAGGGTGCTTAACTATAGAAAAATTCTCCATGAAGCACTTGAGCTTTGTCATGGTTTTTTTGCCCACTGTCATCCGTGTTATGTAGAATATGTGATGTATTCTGGGTGATTTCAAGCTTGCTAAGCTAAAGTTCAGTTTAATTTTACAGCAGTTTGTAATTTATCAGAACACCAACTATAATGGTGAAAACCTGGTGACTATGGTTGTGCTCCTTAGAGCAAGGGCAACTCGTGATGAATGCCAACTATACTATGGGATCTAACTTAAATGTTTGGTAGACTAAGGGGGGACCTAATTAATGTTTATAAATATCTTAGGCATGGGATGCAGGGGGAATTGGCCAGTGGTCTGTGGGGACAGGACAAGGGGCAATGGCTGTAAGCTGGAGCACAGGAAGTTCCGCACCAACATGTGGAAGAACTTTTCCACAGTGAGGGTGACAGAGCCCTGGGACAGGCTGCCCAGAGGGGTGGTGGAGTCTCCTTCTCTGGAGATATTCAAGACCTGTCTGGACGCCTATCTGTGCAATATGAGCTGGGGAGCTGCTTTGGCAGGGGGGTTGGACCCGATGATCTCTTGAGGTCCCTTCCAACCCCTATGATTCTGTGATTCTGTTTTGAAGGCTGATGGCATACATGTCTGTCACTGAGCCTGGTAGCTGTCCTGGGTAATATAAGAACAATGTGGCCAGTGTCATCTCTAGTTGCCTTTTACTTTGCACTGTGAATGACCAGGTAGTACTGTGCAGCTGCAATGCCTGCAGGTGTGTTTGGAGCAAGGCTGGAGCATACTCAGATTCTAAAGTCTCTGCCTGTCTGTAGGAATACAATCTAGCACTGTGCATTGATGTGCAGCTACATTACTTTAACCAGAACTGTTAAAAATAAATAAAATCCACAACTGAGGACAACAGACTCACTTATCTTTAGTGACATACTTGTGATGCAGGACTGCAAAACCAAGCTTCTTGTCTAATAATTGTTATGTGCAAAGAGAAAGAGAAAGAAGGCTCTCTGAACTTGGAAACCTACTGCTGCAGCTAAACGCTGCACCAGTGAACTGTATATGCATTCTAATAGCAAAAAAATACTCTGCTAGCTATATATTTGGGTTTTGTAGGATTTCTCAATTGCACTGTAAATTAGTATATCTTTATTGGGGCCTTTTAGAGGCTAATGACCAGCTCTGTCCTTTTGTTCACTGCCTGCAGGTCAGAACACAGTGTAAAGGTTGAGGAAGTGTGGAAACCTGTGAAATTCCTTTTAACTTCTGTACAATGGTAGAAAACTTCTATTAAAAAAAATTACATCCTCTCAAAACATAGTGCCAGTTATTAAGTGATCTGTTCCCTGCTGCTGAACTGTGTTGCTTTTTTCCTCCTTCATTGTAGATTTAGCATGGATTATCTGAAAACAGTGGAAGTTGTGAAGCACCCTTCTGTTCCATATCAATATGGCAGTGTGAGCACTCATTTGGCAGTAGGGTTGTGTCGGAGACCGTATAGGCGTACACTGTTGTTGCCATGCAGTTTCATGGTACGTTCTGGGAAAACTGGTCTCTTCTCTGCCTCCCCCCTCCCCCAGCTTACTGTGCAGCTGATCTTAGCCTAGAAAGTTGTGGATGCAAGTCAAGTTGCTGACCTTTTCCTCCTGCTTATTTATAAACCTTCATGTTTCTACTGCAGTCAAGTGTGGGTAGAGTGAGACTGAAGAAGAGGGCATTTTAGCACCGGCTCCTCTGCTGAGAAAGTGGGAGTGTGCCTTACTCAGGTTGCACAGAGATTGTTGGGGCTGTGCAGGCAGCTGATGTGGATTTTGGTGGCTGTGGTGTCTGGACTGAAGAGCAGCTTTGGAGCAAGGGCACAAGTGGTCTAACTGCAGAGCTACAATGAAATCCTGTGGATCCCTGCAAGGGTCCTAGTAGGAAGGTTCGGGTGCAGGTTGTCGCTACCAAGATATTCATACCCAGGGATGCTGGACTAGACTTACTGCTTTAAAAAGCTGGCTGCTTTTTTTTTAAACTGTAGGCTTATTTTGGCCTCAAGATGTCAGTTGCTGGTGGTGATGATGGAAGTTTACAGGGGAAGCAGTGCTAGGCCTGAGTCATGGGAACCTTACTGTGCTTCCTGTTTTAGCCATGGAGATTCCACCCGAATGATGAATACCGGTAGGGTAAATTGATGATGAATCTTTATTTAATAATACAGACAAGGTATATACACACTGGTTTTCTTCCTGTTCTGTTTCCATGGTGAGGGACAAATGTGTGAAAACTGAGCTTCACTGCTGTGGGCCACAGGACCTTAGAGACATAAGAGCACATGGAAGAAGAATTTAATGTTATAAAGTAACTATTTTAAAGTGATGGCAGAATATTTTACTGAGAAGAACAGAAAATGGTTCTTGGTAGAAATTGGGGGTTGTATCTTTGCTGAAATTGCAGTTCCATACAGCTAAACACTGTGTTTCTGAAAACAGTCAATCCAGAACAGCAGGGAAAGTAAGCAAGGGTGGTGGGGGTGCTCATGTCTATTCTGCAGTAGAAATAGCTACAGTGTTTCATTCCCTGCATCCTGGTGGGGAAAACACATTGCCTTTTTCTCTTTGGGACGCAGGCGTGTTTTCTGCTTGAAACTGCCCCGTGAACTGTTTGGACTGCTGTGGTGTTCTGACCAAACAAATGACCCAAGAATTCGTTAAAGCCAAAACTTTTACTTATATGGTGTATAGTTGGTGGCCTGGAGATCTCCACTGCTGTTTGGCATGCTTTTTAATGTCATTTCAGAGTGTCTCACTGAAAATTCTGTTGGACTCCAAACCCTTGGGCAGATACAGTGTAATATGCCAACTTGCTTGTGCTTAAAGCAGGACTAAATTTAAATAATTTTTTTTTCCCATAGGTGAACTGTAGAAGGAATTAAATAGGGTTGACTTCATTTCAGGGAAGTCAGTGCCTATGTAGAATATAGAAGTATTTCTCTAAAAATTCTCTCATGTAATAATGCGAATTGCAGCCCTTCCCAAGCCAGCTCATTTTTCCCTGTCTGCAGTTCTAAGGTGCAAGGAAGCACTCCCCAGACATTCTTCATTAGGAAGGAGAGTTTCATAATCTTTTTTGATAGTAGAAGAGATGTGATAAAGCTTTGAGGTCTAGTGCTAGAGCATTTTGGACAGAGAATCTAAAATTAATGAAAGCTAAATAATGAAATTGAGGGTGTGCAGTCCTGAAGCGCTTTAGTGTTATACTTCAACTGTCTAATCTTGGCTTTTACCTGTTTTCACAGAGTCACAGAATCGTAGGGGTTGGAAGGGACCTCGAGAGATCATTGGGTCCAACCCCCCTGCCAAAGCAGCTCCCCAGCTCATATTACATAGATAGGCATCCAGATGAGACTTGAATATCTCCAGAGGAGACACCACCACCTCCCTGGGCAGCCTGTCCCAGGGCTCTGTCACCCTCACTGGGAAAAAGTTCTTCCGCATGTTGGTGTGGAACTTCCTATGCTCCAGTTTACAGCCATTGCCCCTTGTCCTGTCCCCACAGACCACTGAAAAGGGGCTGGCCAATTCCCCCTGCATCCCATGTCTAAGATATTTATAAACACCAATTAGGTCCCCCCTAAGTCGTCTTTTCTTGAGACTAAACAGTCCCAGCTCACTCAGCCTGTCCTCATACGGGAGATGTTCCAGGCCCCTAATCATCTTTGTAGCCCAGGTAAGAAGAGTTTGGGTGTCAAATGAGTGATTTGCCCAGGGGATTCACAGAGTAGGCAAAAAGGTCTGTTCCTTTCAGGAAATCCTGTGTTTATATTCAGGCTTTTGTGTTTATATTCAGGTACTTGTAGGCCCTGCTTTCCATTTGCTTGTGGATCTAGAAATCTGAGTCTTCCCCAAAGCTTGCTGCTTTGTGTGCAAGCAGAAAATGTGGAAGTCTTTAAAACAGCCAGACAATTACTTTGGCTTTAGTTGTACTTTCTTAGGGTCCCTGTCAAAGTTCATAATCTTCTTCAAATATAACTGTGGGTACTGGAACTCCATAAGATGTTCCAGTCGTAAATCTGAGTAGATATCACAGTTGCCTTTTTGTTGGGTTCTTTGTTTTGTGGTTTGGTGGTTTGTGTTTGGTTGGTTTGGTTTGTTTGTTTAAGAAACTGAATCTTGTTAATACTTGTGACGGAGCATGTGCTTGAGTTGGGGAAAAGTAATCCTAATTGTGGCTTTGAGGTTGATAGGACCTTTGCCAAATTAGGTCTATGAAAAAAACCCCCATTTTGAAGGAGTGCAAGTATACTTGTATTGAGGGATATCATATTTTCATCTGGGGAGGGAACATTATTGATACTTATGTATTTTTTCAATTGAAGGAAGATGTGCTTCAAATGATGTGTTTTCCAACCTTATATATTGTTTATTGTACTTTCACCTTTGAATGTGAAACATCAAAGGTGTGATGCTGTAATATTTTACCAAATTTGTCCTGTTCCTCTTCTTGCCTGAGCAAGGGTTGGTTTTGATACTGTAGGGAAAAGTTTTGCTTTCTGAGAAAGTTTTCAGAGAAATGTCAGTCTACCAGTTAAGATGTAGAGTACATAAGGGGTGGAGAATAAATCCTTGACATGTAGGAATGAAGTTTGTCAAACAATGTTTTTTCCTCCTCACTGAAAGCTGGCTTGGTTGCTTGCCTGACACTGTTCAGCATGCTTTTGGACTGGGTGCTAAGATAGGAAGAAGTCATAAGGCATGCTGATAAGTGGGGAACAGATTTAACTGACTCGTAAGTGGGTTGGCTTGCCTAGTCCACTTCCAGTAGTTTTAGATCTCCATCAACAGAGATTTGCAATAGAGCAGGAGCTGGGAGGAAGCAGCAGCCTGTGCCTGGTATATCAGCTTTAATGTGCTATCTCTTGTGCATACCAGAATTTATCTGAGGACAACTTCAAGAAGTAGGGTTATTGCATCAACTTTCCAAAATAAATTTCTAAATTGTTTGGAACCATTTGATTCATCTGTGACTTCAGTTTTTACTATTTGTAGCCTTTCAGAGAAAGCCCTGATGCTGGATTGCAACTTCATTGTGCAATTAAGTAAGATAGTTTAGTCTGAAATGAAGCAAAAACCATGGATTACATTTAACTTGCATTTTTGCCCCTTAGCTTGTGGTCTGCACTTCTATAGTTCTCCCTTGTAAGGAGCCTTTTTTTGTCATTTTTTGTCTAAAGATTATTATCATAGTCTTGCTCTTGTGATGTTCATGTTAATGCCCCTGGAATTTTCTATAAAAAAAAAATCTCTTCCAAAATCTTTGCTAGAGTATCTTTGACTTTAATGGCACTGAGCCATGGATAATTGGCTCAGTTTCCTAAAATTCCACAGCCTGTTGTTAAGATAAACATTTCTAGGTTCCCAAGAACACAGACACATATATATGGTCTACGGAGCAGGCTTTAAACACTGGGTCTAAGCAGCCTTTAAACAGCAAATTCTTATTTCCCTGTTTCACTATTGATGTTTATACACAAACGTCACAAGCAGAAAAATGACTTGACAGAATAATTGTGCCAATTACTGAACTACATTGTAGCATTTTTACAAGGGCCTGTGAGATGTCTCTCTTTTGTTGTAGCGATTAACTTCTGTGGAAGCAGAAGGAAAGCAGTCTGGCACTGGAATTGTGTCTGTTGGGATGTGCCCTCATTAGTCAGCAGCTCATGCCTCTGTTGCTGGGAAATCCATGTGACCAAAACTTTGGTATAAATCCCAGGATTGCTGGTTGTTGAGGAATTTGTGTCTTGTGTCTCTCCTCAATACTGGAACCTAAAGTAACTTGTGAAGGCCTGAATATCCATAGGTGCTGGAGGTTTCCCTTTGCTGGAAAGGGCTGTGATGTTCATTCCCTCCAGCTCAACCCTTAAGATAGGGGCTATAATTATAGCACTTGTGACAGACCTGGGTTCAGTTCACTCATGTCCTCTCAGATATTTTAGTATATGGCTGAAAGTGTTGCTCCCATACATACCTACTTAAAGGTGACAGAAGACAATGGATATGAGGCACAGTGATATTGACAATCCATAAGGAAGCTGCGAGATAGGTTTTGAGGAACTCTGCATGTTCAGGGTTGTAAGACAATGAGGGAGGTTCTCACTGGGTCGTGCCAGTTGCTAGAGCACGTGGGGAGGCTGGCTGCCAGGGAGCGAGGGCTACTAATGCTAGTGAGCCACAACAGAACTTAGCATCTTGCCCAGAGCAGAAATCAGTGATCTGACTGTCCTTGGAGGTAAGTTTCCTAATAGTCATCTTAAAGTTTCCTATTGCTGCTAGAAGCAATTTTAAAGTTTTTGCTTTCTGTGGAAAAAATGGGATTTTCATACTCAACAGATTGGGTTTTGATTTGGTTTTAGGGTTTGGGTTTTTTTTATATTTTCTATGATTATTCCACTTGGTCTAAACCAATAAACTCAGTCTGAAAGTAAGTGGATGAGGGGACAACAGGTAACATATTGTGTGTGGGTTTTGTTTGGTGGGTTTTTTTGTGGGATTTTCTTTTTCTTTTAGGGCTATTTGCAAGGAACTTTGTTCCTTCTACTAGCTAGTTCCTCTCATCCTTGCTCTCACAGTCTCTGTGCAATAAAAGCAGTAGTCTTAGTTCTGTTGTGTGATATTTTGTATAAATGTTCTCAGAAGGACAGCTACTAAAATTTGAAATCCTGACACTTCTCCAATCCAGTAAATGAGTATTTTTTTTAAAATTGGGGTTATTCCAACTCGTGTGTAGACTCTGAAATTCATTGTGGAGTGGGAGAAGTAAAAAAAAAATATTAAAAAATGTCAATCTTCCTGTAATAGAAGAAAAACAATAGTAATACAAAACAAGATGAAAATCCACCCCCCAGGTTTTAAATCATGATAAATGCCCGGTTTGAGTCAGTCTGTTCAGGGTTACTTGACTAAAAATCTTGGCCCTAATTTGTTGGCAGTTATGTTAATTGTATCTTTGTTTAAACAGTAGTAGTGGGGGAAGGGGGGATGGACACCTACCATTTGAGCATGGTCTTTCAGCTGTTTTCACTGCTTTCCCTTGCTCTTTAGTGTTGGCCTGAGGAAGAAGGTATGGCTTGGCTGCTGATCAGGGTTTTGGCTTGGAATGGTAACGTATTTTAATGTGGAGATCTTTGCCTACTGCATGCTATGCTGTCTTAGACCAAGCACTGCTCATGAGGTTGTTGTGGAGTTTTTGTTTCAATTTCCTCTTTACCAGTAGCTAGTTTATGTGTCTAGAGCACTTTTGCCTCTCTCCCCTCCTCTTCTAGTCATGCTCTTGCAGGTTCTTCCTGGGGATAGGAAATGAGCTCAGGAGTCAAGAGTCGACAGTGATGTTACATCCTCTACTGCATTTGGGAGAAATTGTAGTCATCCCACAGCTTTTCCCAACTTGTGGAAAAGCAATACTGAATACTTAACTGTCTTCTGAAAGACTTTGAGGCTTATGGAGAAGTATAGAAGTGGGGAGTTGCATGCTGTTACGGTGTGTAAAGAAACAACACTTCTCAGGTTTCTTTTACCACAATTCCCATCCATAGTATTTGAGGACCAGGTTTGCTGGAGGTGCAATACTTTCCTCTATACATGAACTGATGCATAAATATTAGATACCTGCCTTTTTAAATTATTAGTGGTATAAGGAGATATGCTGGTAGGCAGCATATGTGTTAATGTACTGAAGCTCACGTTCACGTATTTTCAGCAACCTCATTTCAAATGATTTGGTGACTTGTTTGTTGGGGTTTTTAAAGTCATTAGATCCTTTCCTTCTCTTCAGAAAATACTGAACCATGCCTCATGGCCCCATCTTATGTTGATCTTCCTCAGTGAGCACCTTGCCCGTGCATGGGTAAGAACAGAAAGCACGTGTTTGAGGTATTAATCGTTTGCCTTACTGTACCTGGAGCTTTGCTTTGTTACTTGTGGAGTTCCTGCTTTGACTGCACGTGCAGTTCTCTTACACCCTGTACTCGTGGTGTTGGAGGTGGAACACCTGCCCTGTTCCAAGACAGGTACACAGCATGTTTAGGTAGGATGTCCCAGGCAGGGACACAATGCATTGTGGAAAAGGGTATACATGGATTTTTATTTTTTTTAAAACTGTTGTCAGTTTATCTATTCATGGGTGGGGAGGGCAAGCTCAGTGGCCTACATTAACTAAAGGGAGAGGGAGATGTAAAAAGCTCCCAGTGTAATGTGAGCCTCACACAAGGAAGGACTATTTATAGAACCCTGCAGTATTTGCCTCAAGGAACTTCAGAGGGGAGATGGGCAGTGTTACATAAAGCTGGGTGAGAGCACACTTGTGCGCTCACAGCTGTGAAGGTCAAAGCCAGGGCTTCTCTTACAGTATGCTTCCACTCTCCCTTGGCCTGGAGGGAGAAGACTGATGGGCTCCTTTTGAAGGCCAAATCCTAGTGGTGAGAAACTTTGTTTTTTGAGGACAGAGGGGTATTTTTCTTTGGGTTTGAGTTGGTTGGGTTTTGTTGCTTTCATTTCATTAGGGGGCTTTTTTGTGATGTTTTGACTTGCATTAATTTTTGAGAAGATATGACTCATTCTTGATTGATGACTTAATGGTCAAACAAGGTCACAGCAGCAGCTTTGGGGACCTTGAGAATAAGGTTTTGTACTTTACATGTTTATACTTTAAGCATCTCTTTGGTTATTGCTGCTGCTATTCTGGCTTTTGTTCTCTACTGGTGACTGTTTTGGTCTAAATGACATTTGCCATGCTGCTGGCAGTTCACCAGGTATTGTTCTGGTCTTGAATCCC
Source organism: Zapornia atra (assembly GCA_013400835.1). Classification (NCBI taxonomy): domain Eukaryota; kingdom Metazoa; phylum Chordata; class Aves; order Gruiformes; family Rallidae; genus Zapornia; species Zapornia atra. Next base: position 51,397 of record VZTU01004001.1, read on the forward strand.
TTTATCTGCTTAATACTTGGTGATGAGGCTTTATAAAAAGTCATACTAGAAACCCTTCAAATCTTTAGCTTGAACATTACGGTTTCATAGGCAGTGGAGCTCCTTGTTTGGGAGGTACATACCTGAAAAGATCCTTTATAGCATGTGACACAGCCACTAGGTGTTAATGCTTCTCTGAAAAGATTGCATTTGGCTAGGCCAAAGAGTTCTTAATCCCACTATGAAGAGGGAAAAACCCTACCATGGACTATAGCTTATATGTCATTTAAGGCTTGGGTCAAAGGGTCTCTGATGTTGAGGTAGCAGAAGGTTTTGGTCTGACTGCCCAGGTCACTGAAAGCACAGCGGTGTTTCCTCCAGGGCAGTCTAGGAAAGGTGTTTGAGTAAAGCTTCTTAGATGGCTTTAGAACTTTAGATGGGGGTGTAGTCTTGAGTTGGCCAAGATGCTTTTCACTTTAATTTTCTGTTAAAGTAATGGATCTCTTCTAACGTAAGAAATGCAGTACTTGTTTTTATGTGGAGTGTTTGAAGGTAAGTAAACTGCTTGTCACATTCTGTCATCTATCTATGATACTTTGACAGTTTGTGTCCCCCCAGTTAAAGGTTTAAGCAGTTGGCATTCTGCACTTTTAACTCCTGAGTGGAAAATAAACCCCCGCTGTTTATAAGAAGGTATATAATACAGGACAAGGTTAAAACAACTCAAAACACAATAAAATTCAGAATTTAACTAAAAGTTAAATAGTGATTGTGTGTGTGTGTGTATAAAAGCCAGACATGGTTGCAAATGGTTGTTTCCTTATGGTCTGACAAAGTGTGTTTAAATGGATGTAGGCATTTTGACTGGCTTTTGAGCCCACACACTGTGAAGAAATTGCCTTTAAATTAGTTACTAACAGAAGCATCTAGTGGATTTACAAAGTGATGTATGAAACAGGGAAGGACATTTCTGGTGGGACTCTAGGAAGTACATTAAGGGGAGGAATTTGCACACAGTGAAACCCTTTGAAGCGTTTAACCATCAGTTAGTAAGTTAGCAAATGGGAGTTAGTAAATTAGTAAATGAGAATACAGGGTCAAAGCTCTGTAGTTCCAGGCAGATGCTAAGAGTGGAAAGATCTCTCAGTCCCTTGGTACCATAATGTTCTGTCTAAACTAGCAGATACTTTGGTCAGTAGGGATGGGTGGGTTGATAAAAGTTGTTGGAACTGAAGCTTCTTCAGTCTTTGTTACTGATTTGGTTGGCTTTCTTTGGATTAGGTTTAGATTGACACCTTGGGCTGAATGTCCCACTTACCAGTAGAGTTTGAAGCTTTCCAAAGGCAGAAAAATGTCATAGGTTTGTGCCAGATGACCTCTCAGTGAACTGGAACCTGGTTATTTTGACGTCTTATGACTCCGATAGGCAACAGGTTGCATTTCAAGTGAATCTTGGAGCAGTTTTCAGGTTCTCTTACTCAAAAGCCCTGCTGAGAAGGACTTGGGGATTCTGGTGGATGAGAAACTTAACATGAGCCAGCAGTGTGTAAATGGATGGAGGCCGTTGTACTACAAAATCACAAATTAGCAGAGTGGTTGAGGTTGGAAGGCACCTATGCAAGTCCTCTGGTCCAGCTCTCCTGCTCCATCAGGGTCTCCTGGAGCAGGCTGTCAAGCCTCAAGACATCGTTGCATTAAAAAGACTTAAAAATTCTTATGTTCAGAGTGAACCTGCTTCAGTTGGTGTCCGTTGTCTCTAATCCTGTCACTGTGCACCACTGGAAAGAGCCTGGCTCCATCCTGACGAGAGACTTAACATGAGCCAGCAGTGGCTCTTGCAGCTCGCAAGGCCAATGGGATCCTGGGCTCCATTAGCAGAGGGGTGGCCAGCAGGGACAGGGAGGTGACTGTCCCTCTCTACTCGTGAGGCCCCATCTGGAGTGCTGTGTCCAGATCTGGGGCCCCCAATGCAAGAAAGATGTGGAACTGTTGGAGAGGGTTCAGAGGAGGGCCACAAGGATGATTAGAGGGCTGGAGCACCTGCCTTACAAAGAGAGGCTGAGGGAGCTGGGCTTGTTCAGCCTGGAGAAGAGAAGGCTGCGGGGGGACCTTATTGCAGCCTGCCAGTCCCTGAAGGGAGCTTATAAGCAGGAGGGGATTCAACTTTTTAAAAGGATAGACAATGGCAGGACAAGGGGGAATGGATTAAAACTAAAGGAGGGAAGGTTTAGATTAGATATTAGGGGGAAGTTTTTTACAGAAAGAGTGGTGAGGTGCTGGAACAGGCTGCCCGGAGAAGTAGTGGATGCCCCGTCCCTGGAGGTGTTCAAGGCCAGGTTGGATGGGGCCCTGGGCAACCTTGTGTAGATCCAGACCTGAGGTTGGTGGCCCTGCCTGTGGCTGGGGTTGGAGCTCTGTGATCCTTGGGGTCCCTTCCAACCCATGCCATTCTGTGATTCTATGATTCTATGAAAAGGGAATTGGTCTTGTGTACCACAGTTGTTCTGAAAACCCAGCTATCTCACAGTAAATGGATTTGCTTCAAAGTTGTGCTGCTGCTCTAAACCAGGGAGTTAATTAAGTATGAGAGTATGCGCAGCAAAGGGTGACCTGGAAGAAAGGGGAAGATTTTAGTCAGAAGCACTAGCAAGATATTCTTCCCTTCTTTTAAGGAAGTATTTCTGTAAATTCTCACATGTTTGTAGTGGTGAAGCTGCCATTTTTGACACATGAATAAAAGTATTATTTGAAGCACAAAATCAGAGCTAGATGGGTAACTAAAATTGTCCAGTTCTTAATAATTGCAATAGGGTGCAGCCTGAGGCTTTTGGGTAGCGGGTTACCTGTTCCAGGCATTTTGTCAGTACAGTAATTTGTTGCTGTAGTCCAAGATGGTGATGAGAATAATGCTACAAGGCTTGCAACATAGGCACATGGCTGAATAGCTCCATGTCTCTTACTGCTTTTCAAGGAGGAAGGAGGATTAATTTAACTCATTTGCATCTGTAGAGTCAGAGTTTTTGGTTGTGTTTGATCCTGAATGCAGATGAACTCACGGCTATCTCAAATGGCTGTGAAACAGCAAAGGTTTGTTTAATTTGCATTTGTATGAAATATGTGGTATATGAAACACGACCCCATCTCCCCAAAACACACTGCAAACTTTTTTTTTTTTAATGGCCAAAACCCAGTAGTGACTGATGTAGAGATTTATCTCCTCCTTTACCTGGGGGCTGTTTGTTGTTCATGTGTCTCCTAGTTTGAACTACTTTGCCTAGGTGCATATGGATGGATAGCTTTGAAAAATGGAGTGCAGTGCTGGCTAACCACAAAGCAATTTTGACTTGGCTTTTGTAATCTGGACTGCCATCAGTATCCAGTGTACTTCTTAATGGACTCTTAGTTACACTGCAGTCGTAGTCCAAACTGCTGTGTAGATGTACTGTTAGATGACAGTGGTGTTTGGTGTATATAGAATTTAAGCTTTTCATCTAGTAATCATGCAAACACTGTAAGCATTTATTGGGTTAGATTGTACAGAGGTGGTGTGTGGGAGCAAGTCTTTGTGCTTCTGTTATTGCCCTCATAAAATGCAGGTTTTGACAGAGTGCCTTTTAATGAACAGCTTGTAAGTAAGAGGGTTTTTTCAGGATAAAATGACCTGGTTAAAACTTTTTGATGATAAAGGAATTGTTCTCTTTTTACACACAGTTTTACACTGCAGTTCAGAAATTCCAAATTAAATACTTCTTTAGAACCAGGTCTATTTATTGGCCCCAAACTGTCATTGTATTTAGACTGGTAGAAATGATACAATACAGCCACTGAGGCAAAAGCTGAGTGATGTCATATTAGGTAGAAGAGTTATTTAAATCTCTCTGCAGGCTGTTGTTGATATTGCAGAGTAGGAAGAATGAAATGTGTGGCAGTTTCATCAAGAAAAATCATACTTTGACTTCTAAACTGTGTACTTGTTTGGATGTCAGAAGGAATTAAATACTAAACACTGCAACAACAATTTGTGTAATCTTTCCTTATGGATACTGTATATACAGGTGAGATTGACAAAAGAATAATATTAATGTTTCCCATTTCATTGGTGTAGTAGTTGAAGTCTCTATTTCTCTTCATGGCTGTTTTGGCAGTCTGGTAAATACTGCTCAGCTGTAGCTTAGTTTTCTTTTCTGCAGTGGGAAGACTTAGATGAAAGTTTAAAGGGAGAGACTGCACCCCTGGACTTAGGGGATAATATTTGCCTTGCAAGAAAGGCCATGCAAACTGTGCCTCTGTGGTTTTGATAGTCTGAACAACATTTTTCCACAGTGTGCATGGAAATCAGGACACTAAATAAGTCTGAAAGGGAACAGACACATGCATTTATGTCTGCATTTTTCCCTTCCTGGTACAAGGTTTTAAGATCAAGGCAAATTCTCCTCTTTAATCCCAAATTTGACTTTCTCATGTATATCTTCCATGGCTTTCTGCAGCAGACCAGGCAGACTGACCTGTGGGGGTGTTTTGGGGGGTGGTTTTTTTTGCTTGGTGGTTAGGTTTTTTTCAAGTTTTATTTGTGTATATAGTTTCCATAACTGCCACCAGTGAAGCAGCTGGTGTGAAGGAAGAGCAGGGATGGCTTTTTGCTTCTGAATGTGCGTGTCTCCACACTTGTTCTTACCAGTGACAGGGCAGCAGCTGTTGGGGTATGGCTTACGGAGGGGGGAGAACTGGTTGTATGGTGCCTCACTGGTGTGAATGGTAAGCTGGGTGAAGGGGGAGAAGTGAAACTCATTCAACTTGTAATACTATGTTCTGGCCAAAAGTATTTTTGGTAAGGAGTATGGGAGATCAAGTGATGAATGAGTAAAGGTGTCCAGGTATGTCAGAAGTTGAATGTCAACGTGTCCAGAAAAGTTACCAGATCTTATTTTCCCAAAACTCATTTGAAGACATCTACACAGAAACATCCCTTTGGCTGTCAGTGCTACTTCATGTGGTGGTGCTGTCATGCTGCTGGCTTCCTGTAGCTGCTAAGGCAGGGCGTGGGGAGAGGAGGGCCAGAAGAGCTGAAGAGTGCTGTTCATGTTTCCAGTTACTTCCAGACATGCCCTTGTTCGTAACAGACTTATCTAACACTTTCCCAAAACAAATCTGAGTCACAGACGCGTGGTAGCAACTAGGACAAAATGGAACCCTTTTAAGCAGCCAGGCTGTGCATTTCCTGTATGTTTTCTTCTTTATAGATTAAGCTGTTGCTGCCTTCGACGCAAAGGGGAAAAGGACGATTTGCCTTTTGATTCCAACTTCATTTGAACAACTAATTTCCAGTATCAATAATGTCCCTCATGTTATTCCTAAAGAGCCTCTTGAAGGGGGATTGTTTTAAAAATAATCAGTACAAGTCTCCCCACTGTTCTTTTCAGTACCTGTTGTGATAATGCAGGAAGAATGGATGCTCTGCAGGGGAACCATCAGATTTTCTGTTAAAGCCCTCAAGTTGAACTTTCTCTTTCTGCAGCTGCTGCAGTGGAGTATCATTTGTATGAAAGTATGGTCTCATAAATTTATCATTTGATTGAATCTATTCCTGTAGCTGTTATGATCGTTACAAAAGACAGGTTTTGAGCCACTGAATGTGAGAACTGTTTCCAGGTTAAGTGATGCCATGGAGAAATACAAGTCTATATAAATGAGGAAAAATGAATGAAATGTAATTTTGTATATGAGGGTGTTTGTTTTTCATAGAGTTGATGTTGCACATTTGTTTTCCAGTTGCAGTGTTCTGATTTCAGTGAACACAAGTCCTTGGTTGAGACCCTCAGAGAGGGAGGGAATTTTTTGTTCTTATGCCTGTGCTGAAAGGGAAAAATAGGTTGAGAAAAGACAGTGCAGGTCCAGTGTTTCTCTGAAGCTTACTCCCAGAATGTCTAGAATGCATAATCTGCGTCTTGACAGTTTAGAGACAGATGCTCAACAGATTTACTAGAAATGACAAAAAATGAGACATCAAAATCCTGAGTATAACTTTAACAGTAAAATAAGATTATCTGGACATGTTCCTAGAGATTAAGGAGTGTTTTTCATAGGAGTCTCCAGAAAACCATTGTATTTCTGGTTCTCAGTGAAGCACTGAAAATAGTGTTCTGTTGCTGTGTGTACATACTGAGTTGCCTCCATGCCTCCTGCTTGCAGAGCAGTGCACTTGTGTTACCTTGCTGGCTGTTTTTCTGCTTTTACCCTGTAGTCTGGGTGTTCTTGTGTGGCCTGTTCCTTAGACTGTTCCCAAATCTGTTTTTCTGTAATCCTGTGATTGTATTTTCCCTTCCTAGCAGTAATGTGCATTTGCATCTTCCCTTACACTGCTGATAACCAAAAGCAGTACTATTCCACCGGTTATTCTGGTGCCTGTAGGCCCTTATCTGAAAGGTTCAGTGAAGTTTTGGGATAGAGGTAGTTGTCCTCTTTCCTTCTCTGGACAATTTAATCTTGCAGCAGGTATCAGTACCTGTCTTTGAGGGATTTTGTTCCCTTTTTGAGGCCGAAGCACTGTGGGGGCAGCAATAAGTAGACCCAGTACACCTTGAGTTCAGTTTCCTGACCACTCTGCCATGGGAGCAGAGGTCCCTGCTGTGAAGGGCCGAGCTGTGCAGGTTGGCCCAGTGGAGAGGATAAGTCTAGCAGGGTTATCCTATAAGGTCCTCATCACTTCTGTGGTGGTTGTTATCAGTCAGTTTTAAATGATGGTGTTACTGAAGTACCAGTAAATCAGCCAATGATGTGCAGTCTGTCAGCACAGCCTGGCTCATGCAGCATGCTGGCTTACATAGAGCTTTCCTTGACTGACGTGGGAGAAAGTGAGTTGGTGAACGAGCCAAGGTGGATGAATTGTGCTTATTCCCCAGTTGGGTTAGGCAGAAATCTGAGTGTTGTAGTCAGCCACTGGTAGATAATGCTGTACAAGGGATAGTGCTTTCCTACTAGACATGGCTGTGCAAGGTGCAGAGCTGGGCAGCTGCTCTGTGAAGACTCTTCTGGTTTTAGTATTGGCTGAATTTGTCAGGTTCAACTAATGTTTAAGGGAAGAAAATTATCAGCTCTTTTTTACGCTGTTTGGAATGGCTTGAATTGAATTTGTTTCCTTTTGTGTTCTGCAGACTTCTTGGAGCCAACTCCAACACAGAGAACAAGCTTTGTTTCTGCCAGCCAGACCCAGTCTCCAGTGCTGGTCCCCCTGATGGCAGTTTGTCCAACCCTGTGAAACCTGCCAAGCTGGACGCCACAGCTTTGCACGACTGCACTTTGGCCGCCACTGTGCCTCCTTCGGAGCTGTCGAATCATGCAGTCCTAGCCTGTGACACAGGCATTCACGAAGAGCACTATGTAAGTGAAGCAGTGGAAGATGATGTGCCAGACTGCAGAGAGTACAGAGATGCCTGCACCATTACTGGTAAGCAGTCCAGTCTTTTATCTTGGGAAGGATGTGGAGATGTGTAGTTAAGCTTCTGTTCTTAAGCTGTTGGTGAAATACCTGGTTTGTGGACAATGCTGCTGCTGTTCAGCACGGTTTGTTCCTTGTTTAAGAAGAGATTTCATAAGCACCTGGATTTTCAGTGAAAGCCCTTTGTAAGGTTTAAGGCTTTTGTAAATAGGCTTGACCAATGACAGCTGCAGATCTAGGATACTGTCCTTATGTGCTTAGCAAATTGAACTGTTTGGAGTTTGTTTGGAAAATAAACTGAGTCAGAATGAGGGAAGGGAAATACTGTAGTTTAAGATTATGAAATAGTTGTCCTAATGTTCAACTTGATTTACATATTTATGTTGATATGAGAATTGCATTATGGGATGGGAGAAACAGTATGTAACATCATATTTTGATGGTACAGTGGTACATGGATTTGCTTTTCAGATCTGTTCCATTTTTGTCACATTAGTTCTGCAACTGCAGAAGTTAATATGGAAGGAGCAGCTGCTTCTGCATGCCTGCATGAAATGTTAAATGCCTTTTTTACCACAGAGTTCATGCAAATAAATGGAATATGTGTTTAAGTGTGGTATTTGAAATAGAATTTGATGCTTAGCAATGTGGTCAGCTGACACAATTTTTTTGTGTTTGAATAATCACTGCAACTTGGTTTAGTCATGGATGTGGCCATGAAATGACAGACAGTTTCCATTCCAAATGCATGGTTTGTTGGCTGAGCTGTGAGGCTTCTTTTAGCTTAAAGTGACCTTGTCAGTTCCAAGGTCTCTGGGAACGTTTGAGGAGTCAGATGGTTTTTCAGGAGGGAGAAATGAGAGGGCTGAGAAATACAGAAATAAAGACTGGGGCCTTTCTAATTGTCTGCCAGATATCTTTATCCTGAGCTACTTCCAGCCATTTCTAGAATTGCCTGTAGGTCAGGGAACTATTTAATGGTGACCATCAACAGGTACTTTTGTAGTGTGCCTTAACTTTGCTCAGCCCAATTGCTGTGTAGTTGCTAAGGGTTAATATTCTGAAGAAAGAGAATGGAAAGGGGAGAGATGCTCTGTGTTCCCTTGAACACAAGCAGTGGGATTAACACTGAAGTAACTTGCAGTCAGGTATGCTTCTACATAAAACAAATGTTTTGTTAAACAGAAACTTACTCCCCATACCTCATCTAGTGTGTTCACAGGTTTAGAGCTCTTTAACTGGTTTATAAACAGGTCTGACTGCCAAGTAGGTATTTGCTTGATGGGTAGACTAGAGACCCTACACGTTACCTAGGTGCATTCCTGGTAACTTCATTCTGTTTTCCAGGCCTCTTGTAGAAGGCTCTTTATTGCAAATTGTTCTGTTGGCTGTGTCCTGTCGCCTCACCCCTCCCTCCCTTCGTAACAGGAAGACATTAACTTTCACATTTTTTCTGACTACAAGCCAAGGTAACCAACTACTTTCATGAATCAATATAGTTTCATGAAAGGCAAGACAAACTCCTCCTTCCCTTTTTTAATTTTTAAAAGCAGTTTTGATAAATAGAGGTCAGTGTATGTCTTCCTGTTTCACAGTGTCAAGTCTGATGTAGTTTCTGCATCTTTTTTTCTTGCTTAGTTGTTTGCCAGGTTTGGTTTCCTGATTGATCCTATAACACTTGTTACATATTAGCTGTTCTCCAGCAGCAGATTTGTACTGTGTTCAACCTGGAGACAGGTAGGACTTGAAGAAGACATAGTGATAGGCTTTTTGATTGTTGTTTTCTTGGGGTTTTTTTTAAAATGGATTTTTCTGAGGTTCAGCTCCTTGCTGAGCATTTTTAGAGTGTCAAAGAGCTAGAAATAGGTCTTCTACTGAAAGATTTTACAGAGGAAGTATTACGTGCTTGTATGCAGCATATACCTTTGAAACAAGCAGGAGATGAAATATTTGCAGAAGAATTAGGATTCTTAGAGGCTTTATCATGAAGAATTTGTGTAGATCTGATAGGTTAGCACTATTTACACTTTTCAACTGGTTGTGGAAAAGAAAATGCTCCTATCAAGTCTACATATAATAACAGCATATTTCTTCTGTTGCCAAACATCTCTTCATCCTATTGCGGGCGTGTTCAAAATCAGCAGTCAGGGTAATCTCATTTCTTTTAGTCTAAGACTAACACCTAGATCCTATTGTAAAAAGTCCTCTGCAAATATTCTTGCAAATAAAGGCTGGAACACAGTGAAGAAAAAAATCTGGGAAATTGACTCACAGTGCTGTGTGGTGATGCTTTCTGCAGTGTAACCTGCTAATGGTAATGTAACTGGAGTTGACTTTGCTATAACTTAAGCCCAAGAATAAATGATACGATGTGCATGTAGTGCTATTTGACTTTGAAGAAGGCTGTTGGTGATCAAAGAATTTTACATTCTTGCTCCTTCCTTCCCTCCCTCTCTTACTCCCCTCCCCTTTTGTTTGAGGGAAACAGAGGCACTTCAGCATTCTGTGTCAGCAGCGTGGTCTTTCCTGCCTGCAACCTGAGAGCAGATGTAAGGTAGCAGAAGGTGCCTTGCACGTTCTGATGGTGTTAAGCATGTTTTCTTGGATACAAGGTTGGCTTAAAGATTTTGTGTCTCCAAACCACCCCAGAATTGTGCTTGAGCAGATTTCTCTGGGCATCCAACTTGGAGGTGTTTTAGGTAACTGGTCTGGATAGAATCCTTACCCATTCTGTGTCATGAGGGTTACTTTTTAGCTAGGTCTCACATCTGATTTGTTCTGTGTGTCCTAAAAGCAGCTATAATGGCTTAACCATGGGAATGAGCACTCCAGGGGTAGGCCTGGGTAACAAAAAACTGGATGAAAAATGTTCTTTAACCTAGTGTGGGGGACAGCACTGTAATAGACTATCAAATTCAGTGAAAAAGAAATAAATAGTAGAGCAGTCCAAAAGTCATAGTTGCTGTAACAAAAGTGTTACAGCTGTGGAAGTAGATGCTTCTGACCCTGTGCTAATTTGAGCATAGAAGAGCAAATGAAGTAGCACAATTGATCCATCTTATAAAAGAAAAGTTGTTTGTGAATGTTTTGAGAATTTTTACTAAAAAAAGGTTATTGGTAGTGCATGTATCTTCTTAAACACAAGTAGTATTAAACCTGAAAAAGGATTCAGTAGCTGCTGTAGTAATTTGGTAATTAGTACTTCCTTCTGGGTTTTTTCTTAGCAGGATTTAAGAGGGAAGTTCAATGTAGCCTGACTTAGAGAATTTCTACTGCTATTGCTTGTGGAGCTCCTACAGGTAATCTGGCAGGAGACTCGGGTCTCTGGGCTGGTGGGCAGTGTGGCAGCACTATGACATGGAAGTGGCACTCAGCTGCTACATGTACGAGGCACCTATCTTGTCCCAGTTGGTTGTGGTGTTTTTGGTGGGTTGTTTTTTTGAACTTTCTTTTTCGTGGTGTTACCCATTCATCTGAGAGCATAAAGGTAGGCGTACTGATGTAGCACCATCTAGTGTCCCTTTTGTTAAAGGGAATGAAAGTGCTTTAAAAGACGGCTTGTGGGTTTTCCTGTAATGGCAGTGCAGACCTGAATATTTTCAATCACGTCTACACTGCCATTACTGGTCTGTCCGTCAGCCTCTCCCCCCCGCTTTCCCCTTCCCTTTTTTTTCCTAAATCAGGAAGTGCTGAAATCTTGACATGATAAAGCAGGGTATCACCATGTTGCTCAATAGTGCCAATTTTGTGAATTGTAAAAGCTTCTTAGTCTGATTGCCTTTTTTCCATGTCCATCAGCTGCTGCCAGGCAAATCCTGCCCTTCTGGAAATGGAGAATAAGTGGAGGTGGAAATCTGAAATACCAACTGGAATATAGATTTGGTTTTGTGACAGATGTCTGGCTGGCAGAATGTTTTTGCAGGTGTTGTTTTGTTTGTTTGTTTTGTTTCTCTTAATACACATAACATAGAGAGTTAACTTTTAGACTGCTTTCTCATGTCTCAAGACTCAGTGTTTGCAATGATTTTGGCATGATATACTTTGTAATTGGAGAGCTAACTGCTTAATATGCCTTGTAGGTTTCCTTCATCCTTCTCTGAAAAAGGAGAGAATGAATGGACTGTGACTTTAAATTGCTGAGCTCCTTCACTAGTTTGCATGATTCTTTTGTTCACTATACTAATTACTCTTTCTGAATGCATGTAGGAGTGTGTTCCCTGGCTGTTGTGTTCTGGGCTATTTCCTGAAGGTTCTTGGGAAATTCTTTGTGGTTGTATTTCTGTATCTTATTTTGTTTGTAATGAACACAAGTAGATTTATTATTATTTATTATTACTAATATTTTTTAAACTGAAGTTACGTCACACTATGGGTCAGACCATGAAATCCTCTTTTTCTCTCAGCTGGGAAGTATCTCTGGAAAGAGTTTTCATTGTTTGACTTTGCAGATAGTGTAGCTTCTACCTTACTGCAATAATGGGTAGCAATAACATCCAGAGAAGCTAACTTTCTCCTGCTGTCAAGCTTCATGCACTCTCCTAGCAACAAAGACATTTGGGTACAGAAAGTTTTCTCTGGCTTTTTGTCCTGCTTCTATCCTTATTCAAGCTTTATGTTCTCACCTGAAACAGAATTTCTGTTCTCTTCCATCAGATGTTACCACTGTTTATGACAGTCATCCAGCTTTGATGACAGACTGATTCTATAGCTAACCAGCATAATTCTGATCATGTTTCCTGTAATGACTTTAGTTTAAAGGGCATGCCTAAAGCCTATAGAATTTCCATTCCAGTACATATTTATGTTTGAAAGGATGAATTTGTATGCTTTCTGCTCAGCCTCTGACAAAGCCTGACTGTCCCAAGATAACTCCATAAGGATTTTGGTAATACAGGTTGTTATTAGAAGGCTTTACTCTTCTTGTGCACGAGATGGGGAAAATACCAAATCTGTGCCTGTCCTGGTGTGTGAGATCCCAAGCACACAGGGTCTGGTGGTATTCTGAGAATACTGAACAGGGTGCACTGGCTGTGCCCTGGTACCTGTTACAGGATGGGTGGTTGTCCTCCAAGCATTAAAGGGTTACACAAGCATTGATAATACAGCAACAGTTTTAAATTGCTTCTCTGTTTGAACCTCTCCCAGTTCTGTGTTATGGTTACCTTTATCTTTCAGTGATTGTTCCCTACACAGCATAAACTTGCTCCAGCACTCCTTTTTCAGTTCTTGTTTTGGGGTGGTACATTCATGTTATACCTCTTCTCTCATATCAACAAATCTAGAGAATAAGATACTCCTTGGTGGAGCTGGAACTCCATAAGAAAATAAATTCTCTACAGAGTCAGACCAGCTGGCTCATGACTCCAGCAACAAGAGGTGCTTGGCTCTGGGGAGTGTGGCCACAGCCACTCTCAGCATAAGTACCCCCGTAGTGCAGAACTGCTGTGCTGGGGATATATACATCCCTGCCTAGCTCCTTTAGTGTCTTAGTGTTGGACCTTATCCATGACCAGGTCTAAAACCTTTCTGAATTGGCTAATTGTATTACTGTGAAAGTTTATTGTTTTTTACTGGCTATATGCAACAGCCTCACACTGGTTTTTGCCAGCATTTGTTGTTCTAGTTATGCAGGATTTGGTACCAGTTCCTTGTTCTCCTTATGATTTCATCTACATGATTTTGAAAAACCTCCATCTTTTTCACACCCTGGTCTTCTTCTCTCCCAGCTGTCATAGTCCTTCCTCTGAAATTTGGAGAATGTGGGCTATGACGTCAGTACACTTACTTTGCCATTGCTGCCACCAATCTCATCCCATAAGCTTGATCTAATTATGGTCTCTTCTCTCTCTTCCTTCCTGCCACTTCCTTTGAGCAGCTATTGCTAAATTCTGAGCACTGTCTTTCTAAAGCATGCCATGCCAGAAATGCTAATCCTATCAACATGAGATAGTTCCCTCAGCATGACTGGAACTATTCTGTCAGCCTGACTGTAGTTCTGTCTAGCATACTCTAACAAAATGATCTTATTCTCTGTGCCTGCTGCGTCATTGCCTCTCAATTTTCTGTCTGGCTTTTGGTGGATTCTCAGTTATCTTCACTCAGACAGCTTTTCTTCCTTCTTCCTCCCTGCTTCCCACTGGTTGTTTTGCAGCTCGTACCCTTTGCCAATAACTTAGTGCTTTTCCTGGTGGTTGATACCTCTTACTCTGTGTCCCAGGCATACTTTTTCTCTTTTTGTGTTTTGGTGGGTTTTGTCTGTTTGGTTTTTTTCCTGAGCAGATGATTTAGACTACAGCTATGCTTATTTATCCAACCCTCTTGCTTCCTTATCATAAAATCACAGAATGGTCTGGGTTGGAAGGGACCCAAAGGATCAGAGTTCCAATCCCCTGCCACAGGCAGGGCCACCAACCTCCAGGCCTGGATCTACACAAGGTTACCCTGGGCCCCATCCAACCTGGCCCTGAACGCCTCCAGGGATGGGGCATCCACCACCTCTCTGGGCAGCCTGTTCTAGCACCTCACCACTCTCTCTCTGTAAAGAACTTCCCCCTAATATCTAATCTAAATCTTCTCTCCTTTAGCTTCAATAATTTCCCCCTTGTCTTGCCATTATCCACCCTTTTAAAGAGTTGATAAGTGTGAACTGTCAATTCTAGAGTCACTGTGAAAGCAACTGCAGGAATTACAGAAGTCCAGTGTGGTATTTTTTTGAATTTTTTTCTATATTTCCCCTGTTTTGGGAAGGACTTGTCATTCCTAAGTGTGTACTTTATTTATGGTAGGGAAGTGCAAGAGCAGTAAGCATTCATCAGTATTCTGGGTTTGTTCTCTGGAGGAAGACCTCCTGAAGGCAAGTGCCTGGTGAAGTTTGTGTGTAATGGGGGTTTTTTGTGTTGTTTTGTGGTTGTTTTTGTTTTCCTTTTCAATACACTTGAATAATACAGGAAGACTGAACAGCTGCATTTGGTTACTGGTGTATTCCATAATTTACCTCCATAAATTGCTGAGTGCAGCTTTACCTTTTCCCCCAATGTTGTGTCCATAAAGAAACAACAAATTTGTCATTCAAAGTCTGTGTTTATAAAGAGCAGGCTTCATAAGAATTAATTCTTATGTTTTGCTTGTGACTGTAAAGCTTCCTTGACAGCCATTGTTCAGGAACTGGCACATTCTGTAGCTGGGCTGAACAAGCAGCAAAAGCAGGACAATTGCTTTTTGGGATTTTCTGTACTCTGAGATTTATCAATGGTTTTTTGAGACATTCCCAGTCTGTCTTGGCAGCTGGAAGCTCCTAATGGTTAATGAATGTGTTTATTCTTACTGCTGCTGAACAGTGTGGTGCCAGTATGCATTTGATACATGAATAGCTTTTGTTCTGTCTCTAAAAGAATAGCTGTGGTGGTGGAGTTTCCTCTTATTTTCTATTTAATGTAAAAATAAAAGCATGAATATGGCTGCATTTATCTACAAGGAAAAACATTGCCATATTGAAGCAAAATTTGTTTAAATCTATGGCATAATGGACACTTAGGGACCTGATAGTTTATTGGCCTCTCATCTTATCTGCCTCACCTCACTCAGAAGGAATGTGTGTGGGAAGAAGCCAAAGGAGGTAGACTTCAACTTAAACAGTGACATCCCTCACACTGGGACTGCAGTTTCTAGAAGTTTTATAGAATCATAGAATGTTTTGAGGTAGAAGGGACCTTAAAGATCATCTAGTCTCACTCCCCTGCCATGGGCAGGCCACCCTCCACTAGACCAGGCTGCCCCAAGCCCCATCCAACCTGGCCTTGGACGCTATCAGGGATGGGGCAGCCACAGCTTCTCTGGGCAACGTGTGCTGGTGCCTCACCACCCTGACAGCAAGGAATTTCTTCTTAATAGCTAATCTAAGTCAACTTCCCTTCAGCTTAAAGCCATTACTGTCTGCCCTATCACTATATGCCTTTACAAACAGTTCATCTCCATCCTTGCTATAGGACCCTGCAGGAACTGGTAGGCCACTATAAGGTCTCCCCTGACACTTCTCTGGTCTGAATAAGCCCAATTCTCTCAGCCCCTCTTCATAGGAGAGGTGCTCCAACCCTCTGATCATCTTCATGGCCCTCCTCTTCACTTGCTCCAACAGGCCCATGTTTGTCTTGTACTGGGCTGGGAGGCCCAGAGCTGGACACAGTATTCCAGAAGGACTTAGAGCAAAATAGAGGGGTAGAATCACTCCCCTTTGACCTGCTGGTCATGCTTCTTTTGGTGCAGGACAGGGTCCAGTTGGCTTTATGGGCTGCAAGCACGTGTTGAGTTTATCTTTGTTAGCTTTGACATTTCCAACTTTGTCCCAGTATGTGTTTGATGTGTTTGGCTAAGCCAGTCATTCTCCCAGCTAAATTCTTCAATGTCCTTTCAGTTACCAAATTCAAGTAGAACTTTGAACCAAGGAAGGCAACAGGCAGCAACTCTTAGTGGTTTATGTACCCAAAACTGCAGGTGTAGGATGAACCCAATGACCTATTCGAGAAGACAATTCCATAGCACATCCACACCACAAGTAGGCTTGGCCAGTGACTGAACTAAGGAACAGCATTTTTTGTTCCATTTCAGCTCACAAAGTAATGATTTTCCCTGCATAATGTTACTCTTTTGGATAATACTGAATGATCTGATCCTTCACACCTGTTCTTCTTTGTAGTGTAGGAAGAATTGTAATTATGCTCTGTGCAGCTTCCCCACCCTTACACAAGGCCTTTAAAATTTTTGAGGTGAAAGAAAACTTTCTTTTTTTTCCAGTGAAGAAGCTGGGTTTGTTCAGGGAAAAGGGAGTAGGTGAGGGGCAGAAAAGCAAACTCTTGAAGTCTTTCTTTTTCTGTGCCTATCCTTGCTCTAATAAGTGCATGTTTGTATGAATTAAAATATGAAATGGTAGATAACAGAAGTGACATATGGTATTATAGAGAGAAGATGATGAATCTGGGTGCTTCATTCTTCTCCATGGGCTGGACTTCTCATCCAGAATTCCTTTTCTGTGATTGTGTTCCCACTTGGCTACGACAAATGCTGCCTGCCATTCCTGTTGTGCTCCACCTACACAAGGTGGGCAGTCCAGTTGCGATCTATATACAGAGGAGAAAGCTCCATGGATGGTACTGAGTTCCAGGTCTGGTGAAGCCTTGCTGTGGCAGCCCAGAATGGGAATACCTCAGGTAGGAATGGGGTCTTTCATTTTCTCATGGAAGACTGGATTTTGTGCAGTATTTTCCATGTTTAGAGCCATAAGAACCACTGCTTAACCACCTTTGGTTAAAGGTGTGGCAGGACATGCAATTCCAAAATCCCGCCGTGCCGGTCAGGTTACAGACGTTGCCATGGCTGTTTGGGGAGACTGGGTTTTAAAGGTATGAGAGAGCTTTCTTGTTGAAGAGCTTTTCTTCCAGCAGTTTGGCTTTGCATTCAGCAATAGGTCTTGTGATGCGTAGGATGCTACAGTCACCTTTCCCTTTGGGCAAGTCAGTGAGTTGGGAGGATGGTAAATTTTCTTTTATTAGAAACAATTTTCTGTTCCCTATAAGCTAATCACAGGCTTCACATTAAACCACATATATTGTGTGTATACAGTCCTGAGTTCAGCAGCAGTATTTGTAAAACTTCAGTATCATTAGTCACATTCTGGGCAGCCTAGAACTGATATTGACTAGGAATATAGCGAGTTCTGGGGTTTTGCCTGTTGTGGGTGTGTATACAGAGTAATTGTTAAACGAAGTTCAAGAAATACTTGTATTCTGGACCCCAGTTATTAATAGACAATGCCTGCTTCTGTGTGGGCCTGCAGAGCTTAAGTAGTGGATGACCAGAGACCATGTTTCCCTCTTCAGGAGACCAGCTGGTAGCCTAATTGCAGAGCTGACATTCCATAGCTATGCATTAGCTTTTCATTTTTATGTAGACCTACTCACAACAACACTAATCCAGTTTATTCCATAATTGTTTAAATGGACAGAAGACATTGGGCTAATGAGGCTATTTGGCTCCTTCAAGCAGCCAGGAAATACCTGCTGGAAAAGCATTTAGAGAAAAAACATGTTTGTTCCTTCCCTTCATGGAATATGATTCCTAATCATATTTAGCTTTGTTTTCTGTTGAGAAAAAAGAATCCTAATGTAGTGATGGCCTCTTGGCTGGTTGTCGAATTTGATTAGGTGACTCTTCTTGGAAGGAATTTCCAGAATTTTCTCAGCCCAATGGAATGGGATGACTTTTTTGGATGGAGTTGCATCTTTCTTCACAGAGTATTCTCAGAATACACTGAGAATTTTAAGCAAGTACTTAAATAGCAGAAAAATGTAATGCTCTCTTGTGTGAAGGTACTCACACAATAGAATTTTAATGACTTTTTACATAGTGATACATAATTTGCTGAGTACTTGCTGATCCTTGGCTTCTAAGAGGGTGGGCAGGCTTTGAGCTTGTGTTCTCTGTGTCTGTATGCATCTCATGAAGCAAAAATAGCAATCAGGATTCACTAGTACTTAGCATGAGAAAGTCTTTAAGTTGATGAATTTCTTCCATTGCTTGTGGCTGGACTTCAGCCTCCATGCAGGGCCACGAAGATGATTAGAGGGCTGGAGCACCTGCCCTATGAAGAGAGGCTGAGGGAGCTGGGCTTGTTCAGCCTGGAGAAGAGAAGGCTGCAGGGGGACCTCATTGCAGCCTTCCAGTACCTGAAGGGAGCATAGAAACAGGAGGGGGATCAACTTTTTAAAAGGGTAAACAATGGCAGGACAAGGGGGAATGGATTAAAACTAAAGGAAGGAAGGTTTAGATTAGATATTAGGGGGAAGTTTTTTACAGAGAGAGTGGTGAGGTGCTGGAGCAGGCCGCCCAGAGAAGTAGTGGATGCCCTGTCCCTGGAAGTGTTCAAGGCCAGGTTGGATGGGGCCCTGGGCAACCTTGTGTAGATCCAGGCCTGAGGTTGGTGGCCCTGCCTGTGGCAGGGGGGTTGGAGCTCTATGATCCATGGGGTCCCTTCCAACCCATGCCATTCTATAATTCTATGCAGTAGTCCTGTTCTCCAGAGAACTCTTCTTTTACTTAACTACTAGGTAGCCAACATTGGAATGAACCCTTTTCAGGTATTGTGTGCTTTTTAAAAAAACAAAAAAAAATTTGCTGTTTAATAACCAGCCATTTTCAAACAGTAGTTAAGTTTCTCTGGTTTTAAATCTTAGCAAGCTGGTTATGAAGGGGAAGTGTACTCTGCCTGTGTGGGAGGAAATGGGACAGTACTGAAAACCAGGGAGAGGAATAGGTGGCTCCGTATTAGACAGAAGAAGTCTTCCTCAAGACTTCAAGAAGTCTTTCTCAATAGAGTTTCTTTGTTTCTCTCCTCTTAATCTTACTGTGTTTTTATGTACTTCCCTTAATGCTTCAAAAGGTTCTGAATTTAAAGCAGACTTAAAAATTCAGAACACTTTTATTAATTTTTACATATGCTGTGGAAAATGAAGGGATTTGCCAGCAAGTGACTACTGAGGCCTTTTTAAAGTGCCATTTAGACTGCCCCTTTCTGACTGTGGGTTGATTACCAGCTGTTGGGTGGTGATGCAGTGGGAAAGATATTCAGTTTGGGTGGGTGATACCTGATGACCAAAGCTTGTGTTTTGAAAGTTGCCGAGCAGCACACTGCTCCCCCCAAGGTCACACCTAGAGCGTAGTTGTAGACACAGTGCTGCTGCACAACAGTTGTTTCCCTTTTCTTGGCCGATGCACTGATGCCTCGGAAAGCCAGAATCAAAACTCAGTAGCCTTGGTGACTATGAAGCAGGTATCCTTTATTGCAGCGCTGGGCACACAGGGGATCGCTCCTCCAAATGTGTGCACCCACCAAAGCCAAATTTCTCATATTTATACAGATCAATTATACATATTCATTATAATTTCTAAGAAAAGGCAGGGTTATGCAAATTATTTCCAGGAAGTCATTTACATTAACTCCTCCCAGATAGAGCATGCTCAGTGACACTCAGGGGGTCTTCTGGTGGTCTTCAGGGATGAAGGCTGGACGTCTTCCTCTCTCAGCGCATGCTCTTTAGGTTTCTTCTCCATGCTTATCTGGGCTCCCAACACCTGCACTGACTAGTTAGTGTTTCACTGAAAACAAGATACACTCTGTCTTTTAATTGGTCCTTAGTCTCATTATTTATGACTCCTCTATCTCCTACTTCCTCTGGTTTCAAGGCTGTTGCACTATTATGGTTCAGTTTTGTAGCCGGTTTCATGAAACAGCCTATGTGATCACAGCCAAATTCTGCTAAAATTCAAAACTAATCTATTCCTAAAACCACACAAATTCTTACTCCTTTATCTTCAAGGCTTTTACTGTTGCATTGTTATGGTTAAGTTTTGCAGCTGCTCTCACAAGCAGCTTACACAGTTACAGCTTTCTCTTAAACTAGTCTATTCTTAAAACTATGAAAATTCTTCTATTAAAGTTGTATTAATTGTCTCTTAAGTTCCACCTATATCAATCTACTCAGCATGATTACTTTTCACTGAATCAGCACTTCACCGTAGCACAGCTTCTTTGACCTGTTTGCAAGGTGTTGGCCTCCCTCAGGACCACACTGTGGAGGCCAGTGCTCCGGGAGTGATACCATCTCTGTGTAGTTTTCTTGTGGTCTTTCTTGTCCTGATGGTGTTCTGGCCTGTCCATTCTTGAACACAACCCTGACCATGGTTCATGGCAGGGTTGCATTTATTAGAAATTGTTTTGCTCTGTTTACAGCAGTGGGCTGGAAATGAGCAACTGGCTGACAAAATGTCACAGGAGGTTTAGGGGCTGGAGTAGTGAGGCACTTCTTAACACCAGGTGGCAGTATCTACTGCCAGCAGGTTCTCTAGGCACCTGGAAGCCCTTTTAACCTTGAAAGGGAAGCCTCTGCTTGAAAACAAATCAGTAAAACCTCAAGATTTGAGGATGATTTGTGTCAGAATTCAGACAGATCCAAACTAAGTATTTTATGTTCCATGCAGGGACAGCACTGATTAGCTATGCTGTATTTTTGTTTCTAAACACCTCCTGGAGGTAAGAGGCTTTGAGACTTGTAGTTTGTCTCCTCTACATATGTGTTTTGTGTGTTAGTTGGAGGGGTTTTTTGTTGGTCTCATACTCCCAGCCCCTTGTCCCTTTGCTTTCTTTTAGGTTCTTTTCTCTGAATTTATCACTACTTTTATGTAAAGTTGATGCTGAAATAGGTGCTCTGTGTTTATCAGGCAAGCTAGGTTTCATTTCTACAGTCAGAGATGGCTATTCAGTCATAGCTGTAAACAGGTGAAACCCAGAAGCCTCAGAGGGAATGGAGTTTGACAGGTGAGCTGCTTTACGTGACCATGTTGTTTGGAATGAGGTCTTCAAATATGTCTGTGTGGTTCATGTTGAACTTGAAGTTAGTTCAACTGAGGTTGTATTGCTTGGTCATGAGGTGCTGGCATCGTTCCTCTTATCCAAATAACACTGACAGCTAACTACATGTTTAATGCTGTATGGGAAGTGAGCTAATGTATTGCATGGCTGCAAGAGCGCAGGATGAAAACGGCAGTGAGTGGGTGACAACACCCTGCACAATGTCTTCTGGTCTGAGTGGTGCTCACAGAGGGGGAGTGACAGTTCTTGAGGTGCTGTGCCCCTTCAATACAGCCAGCTCCCATTGTTTCAGACCTCTCACTCCACTTTCTGATAACTCCTTGCTCACTTGTCAGCAGAGCCGGGGTGTAAGTGTACATCCCAAAATAACCAAGTGTACTCTTATCCTCACTTGGTTGCCCTGAAATCTATGCATCTTTCTTGCCCTGATAGTTTTAAAGAAAAGCAACCAAACAAAAAAAGCTGCCCTCAATTCAGTCTCCATAAAGAAAAGTTAACTGTGCTTTTTAAAGGGATAAAGGTGTTGGTGAGAGGAGAGGGAATAGATGCAATATTCAAAGGTATCCAGATCAGCAAGTCTAATAAAAATTCCTCTAAGGAAATGTAAACAAGTT
The DNA here is from genome assembly GCA_013400835.1 of Zapornia atra. Taxonomy (NCBI): domain Eukaryota; kingdom Metazoa; phylum Chordata; class Aves; order Gruiformes; family Rallidae; genus Zapornia; species Zapornia atra. The sequence continues at coordinate 72,845 of VZTU01004001.1, forward strand.
GAAACAACCAGTGAACCTTTAGTGTCTTAAATTGGGAGGGAGTCAGTGGAGAGGTTTAAGATGCTCAAAGAGGGAGGAATACACCAGTCATATGCCAGTGTATAAAAAGATAATAAGTCATACATTAATAAATACCCAAGAGGTACTGAAGTAGGAAGGAAAAATTTAGAAGAGAGCTCAATGGGAGTGTTCTGCCCAGTTTTGCATCTTGTTTCTTGAGAGGGTTAGAAAATGAAGCAACAAAATCATCAGAGGAGGAAAAAAAAGTCTCTGAAATAATTTGGTTTGATTTCATTTAGAAAACATGCAGAGGAATGTAAAGCAGACTGAGGAAGTTCTGAAGAATAGGGTATGGAGGAATATGTTTTGCAGAAGGAGATGAGGGTGTTTGTACGTGTGCTATGTTTAAGCTGTGAAGTTAGAAAAGTACTGGAAGGAATTCCTTGCAAAAATAACATGGAAAAATATTAGCAAATTTTCTTTGTTTTTAGAAAGTGCCGAAAGCTGCAGACTTCTACAGTATGCAAGAGAATACTTAAAGAATCTTTAATTCTTTCAAAAGCAGAACCTGGAATGATCAACACTAGTAATGAGTCATGAGTTCATAATTCATTTCGCTATTTAAGTTCTTGTAATTTGCTTGTAGAAGTTCCTGTTTGCCAAGAATGTCTAGAAAGCAACAAGTTAAATTACTTAAAACCAAAAATCTGTAACAAAAAAGATGTCAGGGTATAGTTTAACTGTATTTTGTTGCATTACTTTTATTAATGATGAATTAATTGTCTTAAGCTTATGATGCTATATTTAACTCAGTAAAATGAAGGTACCATTTAGGACAAGAGTGAGCGTAACAGCTTGATGCCTGCTGGACTTCAGTTAACTTGATCATAAACATAAATGATGTCTCTGGTATTCTGAGTAGAGAACTTAATTTATGTTAGCTCTGCAGTTTAATCAGAAATATTAATAAAAGTTATCAGGAAGAACAGTCAAGGTCTTCTATGAAATTTAACTGGTGTTTCAGGATGGGGGATGGCCTTAGTTGGTGGACCTTCTCCTAACAAGTGCCTGCACCACAGAAAAGGGAGGGGAGGAGAAGTAAAGGAGAAGACTGTAATTGTGGCACTGAGAATATTGCTCTGATTTCAATGGTGAACTAAGGTTTAGTCATCCACAAGTGTAATTACAGTGTTCTGTTCTTCTAAATAGGCAATTACATCAGATCCTGCCTCTATTTCCTGCTGGTATACAGACTTTAAAATTGCAATAGGAGCTAATGACAATAGCATCATGATAAGTTGCCTTTCAAGTTACTCATTCTTTTCCAGTTTTAAGGCCCTTTGAATTGCTCAGAAACACTCCTGATTTGTTACATGATAGAGGAGAAAAATTGTCTCGGTTGACTTGTGTTCCGCTATAATTCTTACTTATCTACTGTCTGTCCTTGATGTTCTGGTGGATTTCTTTTTGACAAAGCAGCTGTATGGGTTTCTTTGTGTGTGTGCACATGTGTAGGGTTTGGGGATTTACTTGTGGGTTGTGGGGTTTAGTGTTGTGTGCCCTGTCCCATCGCCCCCGCCTCCCTAGCCCCCCAAAGGTAACGTCTGCATTCCCTTTCCTGCTACTTTTTGTGACACAGCAAACCAGTTTACTTCTCTGCACAGAACTGTTTGCCTGAAACTGTCTCTTTTCATTTATAAAGCCTGTTCATTTCTTTTGAAATACTAAGTAAAAGCAGAAAGACACTAGAGGTTTGAATTTTTCAAACACTTTTATTTCCTTGTTCCCAAGAAGACCACTTTGGTCAGGCTTTGTAGACTTCCATTTTTCACAGGGGGTGAACTAGTGCTTCAGATTTTAAAAAATGGCAGAAAGAACCCCAACAAAAACCAAACCCCATATTCCTGATAGCAAGAGCAGTTAGGTATTTCAAAGATATAAATACATATCTTTGAATATCTACATATCTACATATGTAGATATAGATGCGTAAGATGTCTTTATGTGTATGTCTATATGCATCCATATGTCTAAATGTTTGGCTGACATCAACATTAGATGATGATCTGGTTTTCCTGAACTCAGATGGTTTCAGGCACCACAGTGGATATTGTCAGCAATTCAAAAGCTAGCCAGGAAAGATGAAAGATTTGTAGTTACAGGTTAGCTCATGGAAACATGGAAAACAGGTCTTTTTTTTCTCTTAGTCCTCTGAGAGGGCTTCAATGACTTCTTAAAATGATGTGTGCAGGCTGACTGTGGCATTGCATGGAGCTCCATAAAAATTGCATTGCTACACATATGGGTTCCTAATCCTGCTGACTTTTGCACGTCCAATTCTGCAGTGTAGTTTGGAGAACACGATGTATGTACAACAGTTAGCAGAACATCCCAAGTGAATGCTGAGGAGAATACTTCTATATATCATATACCTTGAACCATAAGGTATAATGCAGCTTTCCCAAGTGGTTTTAATTTTAATCAACAGGATTCTGTGAAGAATACAGAGAGATCAGCAATATGAGTTCATCTTTATGTCCTCTGCCCTGTTATCTGATAGAAAAGTAATGCTCTTGCTGTCATTACTACTCAGAGTGATATTTATGACAGTGCAGTGTCTGGATTTGAAAGATAAAATACCTGATGGTCCATAAAAAAGTATGTGTTACTTGGCCATTTATCCCTGCCCTCCCCTGACAGAGGTTAATTCCACTGGCTTGCAGTGGAATTGCAGTTTGCGTCAGTCCTGCAATAATGAATTTATCTCTTAGGAAAATAGGTGTCCTTGTCAGGGAGCAGCGCTGCCTTACAGCCCTGCCTGCAGCTGCTGGAGACCACAGGATAGGAAGGGCAGGATCCTTGTTGGCAGAGCCCAGTCCCTTTGTTCCTGAGCAGGGAAAAGGTGCTGGTAGTAACTGTTAAAATTTACCCTCCAGTGATCCACAGACAAACCCCAGGTACAGGGTGGGTCTGTAGCCCGTTAAAGAAGCCCAGGCAGTGAGTCAGTATCAGCAGGGATGGGACTGGGCACAGACACTATGTCACTGCACAGGAGGGGAGGACAGGCTGTTTGGGTTTAATTTGGGCTGCTGTGCCACTGGCAGCAGGTACTGCAATGCATCCCCAGTGAACCTGGTCAGGGCAGCAAAGGTCTATGCATGTGCTCAGGGCCTTGACATCTTCACTGTGTACTGTGGAGTGACTCTTAGCAACAGTTGCAAGAGTTGGGGCTCTGGTTAAAGGTGGAACTGCATTGTACAGTCTCCTTGCAGCCTTCCTTAGTGCTTGCTCTTCCAAAATAAGCTTAGATAGTTCATTCTTGTTTGGTGGGTGGGTGGGTGGTGGTGGTGGTGTGTTCTTTTCTTTTTCTCCTGGCATGGAAATGGGGATGCACATTGATGCACTAAGTATTTATGGAAAACATACCAGGGTTACTTTGCTTCCTAATAACAACAATGCCTTGCTAAATAATTAACTTTATGTGGTAATTAAAATGTATAGTTAAAGCAATCATGCTTGTTTTGGGTATTCATACATATACATTAAAAAGTCCTCATTTTAGAGTAATATAGTGCCTCTGGAGGTTGTCTTTTATGACTTCTACTCATAGGAGTTCTTTTAAAGTGAGTGGTCATGGCCTTGTTCAGTTGAGATGTCATTCTTTCCAAAGATTGGAGATTTCCCAGCCTCTCTGCAGCCCTGTTGCTATGTTTGACCATCTTTGTGATTAAGAAGTTTTTACATTGAATTGGAATTTTCTGTGTTAAAACTTTTGAGCTCCCTCTCATCCTAAATGTAGATCTTCAGTTTTACTTGCAGCATTTTTCAGTTGTTGATGGCTGTTCAGTATCCATTTTTAAAATGGTTTGAGAACTTGACATACTTGTGAATGTGAGGGACTGATGCCTCTACAGAATGCAGGTTGAGAGAGTGTTGAAAGGATCCCTAAAAGTTCTTGCAGCCAGCTTTACCAGTGCATCTGAAGTGTGAGCTGTGACACTGTGTGCTATTGCAGTTCTGGATTTCTTTTTTGTGAGAAAAGTCTGCCAACAGCAATGGCAAAAAAATACAGTAGTACTGAACTGTGGTCAAAGGTCAAGTTAAGGAGATACGTAAAGTTTGCAATCTAAAAGTAACCTCTCAAGTAGAACATTCAAAAATGTAAATTCCTGTATGCACTAATCTTTCTTCCATACCCAGGTTGGAACTACCTTGTCTTGGTCAATGCTCGTGTGGTCTCTATTCCCCCACGCCCCAGTGTCATCAGTTTTCAGTAGATGAACTCCTGCTTGGAGGTTGGGTTTTTGTCCCTAAGAACATGTCCTTATATTTTCTGCTAGTTAATATGCTATTTTGGGTTCACTCATGCTAGTTGTATCTGCTACACCTAACAGTATTTAGCTGTTTTCTGCGTGCAGGAAAATGCTGCTGATCCCAAAACAAACTGACATCTTTTCTAGCTTGTAGGTAGAGTTCTTGATTTCAAGTAACTAACAGAGGTTGTGTTCTCTTTCTCTCTCTCTCTCTCTTACCAGATGTGTGCAATAGTACCAATCTTCCTGAAGTTGAAATCATCAGTCTACTGGAAGAGCAGCTGCCTCATTACAAGCTAAGAGCAGATACGATCTATGGGTATGACCACGACGACTGGCTGCATACACCTCTCATTTCCCCCGATGCCAATATCGACTTAACAACTGAGCAAATAGAAGAGACCTTGAAATACTTCCGTAAGTCTGGAACTCAGAAATTGTCCTGAGGGTTCTTCTTACCTTCTCTGAAGTATCTGTCCAATTCTGTTACAGCTGTGGAAAGTTAAAGAAGTGTTTGTAATTCATTGCTTTGGTTTTCAAGTTTGTGGTAGATAGAAAACAAAGGAAACTAAACTGACTGAAATGGCTGTATATATACAATGTAGAAAGCTTAGACCTGTTTCCATATTTGCCTTTTTGTTTGTTTTGAGGTTTTTTTTGCTCTCTGGCACACTGCACTGCTGTCTATGACACTGTGTTGGACAGGGATGATTGGACTCGATCTTAAAGGTCTTTTCCAACTCGGTGATTCTGTGACTCTGTGTGCCAACATCACATCACACCATTTTTCTGTAACTTTTGCTTCTAGGAAAAGACTTGTGAAGAACCAATCTCTGAACCTTTGGTTGAGATGGTTTGTCCCTTCATTCTTTTTTTTTGTTTGTTTGCTTGTATATTCTTGGATAAAAAGGTACCTTTTGTGCCTAAAGGGAAAGCATGTAGTGTTGTGATCTTGGCTTTTCATCTAATCTCTAGATGCTGCTGTTATGGTGAACGGATTCACATCTCTCTGGTTCTTCCACTGTGGGTATTGACTTTAGCTGTGCAAGTAGTGAAAGCTTCTGTGATTAATCTTTTAGGTGCTGATTTATTGAGTAATGCATGGTTAAATGATTCTTCCTTTTTTGTCCCTTCCATGGTTTGGGGTGAAGATGCAATTTTGTTGCACTTTTGGATGTGTTGCACATTCAAATAACCTGCAGAGTATCAAGCCAATAACTTCTATGCTAAAGGTGTAGTTTAATTTACATAGATTATAGTAGTAGATACATGTAGGTAAACTATACACAAACCTTTACAGAGATAGCTTCACTGCATTTTGAAGCACCTGGAGTATGACACTGTAAGGAACAAGGTTGTTAAAGCATTAAGAATATAATATGAAGAGCTGAGTTTCTGACCACAGTGTTTCAATAGAAGGCATTAAGTATTTTAGTAGCTAGCTTGCATACACTCTCTGTTTCCTGCCAGTCAGATCAAAACAGTGGGGAAGGGAGAGAGGTGAACTGAAGCTGATCTATGGAATTGAATGGACCATGACTCCCTGTTTTGTATCAGGCCCTTAGTGTTATGATTATGGCAGAAGTTAGCTCACAGAAATGTTGTGATGTGTCAGGTTTCCAAATTCTGTAGTAACCTGACTGGTCTGTCTCATGAATAAGACTGCTGCGAGGGTGGACTTGTTGCAATGACCGTGGGGGAGATGTTTTGCTGGTGGGGCACAGCACTTGTAGCAGTGCCTGACTGCTGGGGATGGATACAGAATGAAGCTAGGCACAACAGAGGAATCGGGTAGCAGTAGCTGCCTGTTCCTGTGAGTATTGGGACAATTTTATCCAGATTTTAGCTTACATGCGTAATGACTGCAACTTTTCCATGTTGCTGTGGTTGAAGATTTCATCCAGTCAACTGTCTAGAATAGAAGAAGATTGATGAGAGTAATTCCTGCTGCAACATGTGTTTTTGACTTGATTGAGAAATAACTGCTTAAAGAGGAGGAACAAAGCAAGGAGAATTTCCATAAAGAAAAAATTATTTCTTGCTGCTTACATATAGACACTTATGTATAGGTAGTAGTCTAAGATGCTTAAGCAAGTTTGGATTGAGCCTTTGACTTTGGAAACTGAGCTCTCTGAGTTCACCCTTGTTCAGTTATCATGAGCAAGCTGTATAACACATCTATATGTGAGAGAGAAGCATGAGAGCGTGTGATCATAAAACTTTGGCATGTTTGGAAATTGCAGCATTGATTGTAAACATTGGCTTGTAGAAAACAAACTATCAAAATAAAAACATTATTTTAAGTTGGCAGAAAAGTCCAGTGAATTGTACAATCATCTCTTGGGAAAGTGTTTCCCAGGGTGTGGCTGCTTGCACAGTGAGTAAGGCACTCCTCCTGTACCTGTTTAGTTTTAAAAGCCTTGATGAGGGCGTGAGGAAGTACTGTAGCTTGTCTGTTGGAAAGCTTTAATATGATCTTATAAATGTCTGCTGCTTTCAAAACAGTATCCTTGTGGTCAAAGAATTCCATGCATAAAAAGTTGATAAACAATACAAATGAAGTTTCATCATTTGTCAAAGTTTCCTTTAACTGAAGGGGAATAAAAATAAATACTTTCAACAGAATTAATTGCACGTACAGATTGTTGCTTTACCTTCTGCAAGCTGCTTAGACACACAAAGGTAATTAAAATTAATATTGAAACTTAAGGCAGCACAGAATATTTTTGGATGTGAAATTAGGTCCTTTGATTATGGTTCCTGGTGTGTTGAAGTGTCAATCAGCTTCAGAACTCGGATGCAGCAGGGAGGGAGGGAGGGACATGTTTTGGCTTTATTCAGGAAATGTTCACAGACTGAGAAATCCTGGACAACAAGGGGATGTCTGTGCGTATTTTAATATATGTAAATACTGTGCATTAGTAATATAGGTAAACAGATCTTTTGTAAGCCTTCATATTGTTTGGGGAGAGACCTTATCAGGAGGAGCAACTTTTTATAAGCTCTTGCCACACGAGTTAAAGTCTAACTGTAGATGGGAAGTAATCTGTGTGGTAACACAGTAGTGACAGTCTCGCACTGTAACTCCTTGTTCTGATGATTTTCAGGTGCCTACTGTGAACAACTGGAGTTAGGGAAGGGGAACACACCTGTTTGCCACTGGTTAAAATTGTATTCCCATCACCCCCCATCCAAGGGCAGTGGAGGTTTGATTTTTGGAGGTTGTTGAGAGTAGCTTTTTCCTTCCTTCTGCTGTAGGTTTGGGACACGTTTGTGGCCAGTTACCATGCTCAGTGACTCTTTAACCTCCCTCTTGATTGTGAACAGTGTCTCCAGCTCTGTTCCAATCCTGTCGTAAGTTGTGAAGAAGATAGATCTCTGAACTTTGAACCTCACTACTGGATTACTTGAAAATATTTCATGGCCCACAGAAGTAGGAAAATAGGATGTTCTAAATATATATATATATATATAAGTATTTTTGTAAAGTGTGTGTATATATGCATAGGTAACAAAATAATGTTAAGTGCATTGATGTACAGCTGGATTTGTAGCTGCTCTTTTGAAAGAACTTTACAACATAGTGAACAGATTTTAAATCTCTACTCAATAATTATTATTTGATAATTCCTCAAACACATTTTTGATTAAGACTTATAAAGTGCCCCAAAGTCAATTTCAAAAAGTGGGCCTGTCTTAAGCCTAGTGGGCAAACTGATTCTGACTATAAATGCCTGTTATACTGCTCTAGAGTCTTCATTTGTTCCCACTTCAGAGTGGCAAAATGGAGAAAGCAAGCTTGTATGTCAAAGGGTTATGTAAAAAGTTCTAATTGGTTTGCACCCCCAAATCAGAATTTTAAGTTGCACTCAAATCCAAAAAACAACAGTTCTCCCATTCTCCAGGGACTGTCTCTGAAAACTGTGCTTCAGCAGAATTTTTTTTGCTGTTTAAAGTGCCATTTGTATAGGAATTACAGCACATGATTTCTGTATTAGACACATGTATTTACATGTTCATGTTATACCCTTTATATATCTTAGAATTTGTTCTCATCATCTATTTAGTATTTCCCTCTTCTATAAAACAGGTGTGTTAATAGGGAGCTTGGGATACTGCAGGCCTATTTGTCTGTGATTCTTAGTTTCTGAATAATACATTTATATTTAATGAGAGGCTCTTTTGATAGATATAAGTGTCTCCAAAGACCATTATCTGTAAAAGAATTGAAATCCCTTGTAGTGACAGTATCCCTCTAGTTTGAGTTCATCTGTGTTTGCATTCACTCCCAGGAGAGAATCCATGAGAGATGCTACTTCCAGGAGTGATTCAGCATATAAGGTAACTGGCAGGAGTGTTGCTGTGCTTTAAAGTAGAAGCACTGAAATGAAGGGGTTTTCTGAAGAGCTGATGCATGTTTGGAGTTGTGTGTTACCAAGCTTTTAAACTAAACAGGTGCATTTTCATTCAGCTAAAAAGCAGATCAGTAGCTATTAACACTCACAGGTACTTGTCTTACTGTGCCTGAAGAGGAGCTGTTGCAGGGGGTAGAGAGGGCTGTGCTTCCTTTTTACCAGAGGAAGCATATCATAAGGCAAGGCTTGAATTTAGGAGTATAGTTAATTTTTTGTTGTTGTTATCAATGGCTTTTTTAGGTCTCTTTGGGTTTGTACATCATCTTTAATAGAGCATAATGGCATATTAGAGACCCTATAGTGGAGGATGTGTTGGGTACAGCTGTTCTCAAAAGTAACTTGATATTCACAAAACACCAGCTGTTCTTGTATTCTATTATTTCTCTTTATAATATGAAAACAAGCATTGAAGAAGTACCAGCAGTTAAGCACAAGTGTGGATGGAGCTGTAGTGCAAAGACAGAGTAGGGAAGCCAATAGGTCTTCAATAAAACAAACTATCTTCTGCAGCTTGTGTATAGTGAGAAACTGTAAATTAAAGAAAGACTTGATAAATATCTATACAGGGCAAGTATTTATGCTACACTCATTTCTTGGATGCCCAAGTGCTGTATGACAGTGATGTGCACTTTAATAATGACTCTTTTTTTGCTGCTTCTGTCTACTGAAATTGTTCTGCTTAACCTTCTAATTGTATGCAATGGTTACAACTGAGTCAAGATGTGCCCTATTTAAAGAAAAAAGCAATGAGAGGTGTGGATGTGCGTGTGCCTGTGGTGACTTCAGCAGTTCCTGAAAACCTAGGCTCTCTGTTGAGCACATCTCTCTTCTCAGTGAAGCAAATTTGCCAACTAGTTTTTCTTGGTCTTCAGATGTTACATTTCTGGCTTACTAGTACTGTAATGAGCTAAAATCACTTCTCCACTGTGACCCTCGGGTTTCTTAAATCCATTATGATACTTGGATGATTTTTTTCATCTTTACAATTACAAAATGTGTGTTTCTGAAAGAAATTTTGGTTGTTGCATTCTTGGCATTTTGCATTAACAAGGCCTGTTCTTCTGTCATTATTACTAGAATTTTGGGTTCCTCCATGCTCTTTTTCTCTGTGGAAAGTAAACTTTATTTAAGTAAAAGTGTCTCTTAAACACTGCAACCTTACCATGCTGAGGCTAGTAAAGTTCTGCCATTTCCAGCAGGGTTTTATACTAGTTAAACTCCTTTTTAATAGAACAGAAGTTGTGTATAACAAGGTAGCACAAAAGGAGCTGTGGTCTCTAAGATAAATTGAGTCGATTTCTCTGTAGTGCATAAGAAAACTTTGTGCCAAGGGAATGTTTGGATCCTTTGTCTTAAATTTCCTTGGACAACCAGTATAAAAACTTTTAGGCAGAATCAATGGAACTGGTCATTTCAGTCCTATGGGACTCCTTTTATACAGCTCACTGGTTTTAATTGGAATTCAGACGAGTTGACAGCACAAATTATGCTTGGAATTTTAAAATCTGGCTTTTGACTTTTAGTACTGGGGTTTTTTAAGGTTCATAAGGCTTGGACACTGAATGTTGTCATTGTAACTGCTCTGCATGAACATGTGAGGTTTGAACTCTGAGCAATTAAGCAAGAAGGGTATTTTGATTTCTGAATGACTTACGAAAAAAGTCTTTGCAGTTCTCAGACTATCTGCTGAGGTTGATGGTGGTTTATAACGTGCCGGTGTAAATGCACTGAGTTTCCCTCTCTGTTGATCCATACAGGATAAGAGTCAACAGTGACCCTTAGCTACACTGCTGTGACTTGTTAGAGTGGATTTTTTTTCCTGGCTTTCTGTGGCTTTTTGGTTTTGAGATCCTCAGTCCAGGGCCACTAGGGCTGGCAGTCACAGAATCTGCTGGGAAACCTCACTTATCTAAAAAGGCCTCCTTTTTGAAAGATGAATATATAAACATTCAAGAATTTTAATTTATTAGCAACTTTTGCTGGGGAACCTAAGCTGTAACCCGAGATAAGTGATGCAGCAAATTAATTCTTAAAATTTAGTTGGTAATTGGGAAGTGGAGTCTTCACATGTGGATGAAGATAATTTTTGGGAGGAACTACATAACCTCTTAGGGCTGAAGCTGTTCTCTTACATTCTGAAACTCTAAAGCCTATATTTGTCATTAATTTCTTAATATGCTTCAGATTGAAGACTAAGCCAGTCCCTACCAAAGGAACAAAATAAAACTGATCTGATTCTGAAACATAATCAAATAAATCCAATGTCATCCTACCAGTCTCATTAAACTTGAGGGCAGAGTGCTTTTTAAGCCAGTCTAAAATGTGCTGCACAAATGTGTAATACAGCAAAGTGACATTCTGTCTCCCTGCCCCCCCAGACTAGGGAACATCAAGCACCCTTTTATTTAGCTGGTGGCTGGGGAGAGTCCTATAGAAGAAGAAGACCTAAGGCACAGCTCTCTGAGTGCAGCTGCCAGAGGCAGGGAACAGACACACAGCATTTTGCACAAGAGTTTGGGTTCTACTGTGGGAGCTTATTAGGATAGGGGTCAGGATCACCTGGAACCCTCTGTGAAACCTGAGGGTATCTGCTGCTGCCAGGTAAGGGCAGGATAAGGGGAGCTACAGGGATGTGGGCCTCGGGAAGCTCTAGTGGCTTCTGAGAAGCTGTCAGCTCCTTCCTGCTTGGAACCTTCATTGCAGCTGCTGCTGTTTAGGGATGGTCAGTCACCTTTTCAGCTGGTGCTTGGGAGAGCCCTGTGAAGCATGTCTGGAGGCCAACTCCCAGAAACAGCCAACAGATGAAGTGTTTTATGTGTGAGGGTGAAAAGTAGGAGTCCTTATCTGAGTTCAAGCCAGCCTGAACCAGTGTGCCACTGGGTGCGTTCCCCAGCTCTTGAAGCACCTGTCCCTGCCAGGGCAGAGACGTTAACCCAGACAGAGCAGCCCTGCACACCCCAGGCAGTGCCTGGGACCTCTCCTTGAGGTAGGGAGAGATGACCTTTTATGCCATGGGTGTGCTGTTCTTGAAGAGCAGTCACCAAGTGGAGAAGTTGAGAGGAAGTCAGCAGGTCATGCAGCATGGTGAAGATGAGACACGTAAACAGGATCTGGGAGGAGTTGCTTTTACACCAGAGAACTTTGCTCTATTTCAAAGGGACCTTGACAGGCTGGAGAGATGTGTCAAGAATAGTCTTGTGCAATACCAGCAGAGGGAGGTGCAAAGTCCTGCATCTAGGGAGGAACAACCCCATGCACCAGTACATGCTGGGGTCCAACCAGCTGGAAGGCAGCCTTGCAGGAAAGGATCTGAGGGGTCCTGGTGGACACCAAGTTGAACATGAGCCAGCAACGTGCCCATGCTGCAAAGGTCAGTGATATCCTGGGCTGTGGAGGGAGGTGATCCTTCCCCTCTACTTGGCACTGGTGAGGCCACACGTGGAGTGCTGGATCCAGTTCAGGGCTCACTGATTGTGTATTCCTTCAGTGTAATGCAGCTTGCATTCCTTTCCTCTCCCAGAAAGCTGCAATCATGGCTGTCAGTGGGCTTTTTCCTTCCTCATTAGAAAAATAGGTCATAACCATGCTACTGTAATTATTTTTGTCTACCCAATCAAGCGCATGATGTTCAGCTCAACTCGTTTCACAAATGTGTTTGCTGTTGCCAGGAAAAAATATGACCACAAAACCCCAGATTGTCACTTATGATATATCCAGGTGGTGAACAGTTTACAAAATTTGACTCTTTAAAGCTTTACTCCTCGTTTCTTTATGCTGGAGAGGGGTGTATTCTCTTATATGCCCAACTATTGCTGTCATGGTCTCATTTACAGTATGTAAGTATGCCCAGTGATTCCTTAATTAAACTCTGCAGCTGGTTTTGCAGCTGGGTTGCTTAAGACTACATTAATTTTGATTTTTATACAAATGCAAATCTGGCACTCTCCAGCAGTAGTTTTGGGGAGGGGAAAAAGAATCCTTTCTTGTGGAAAATAAGGTTTTCTCCTTAAGTAATTTGATTTCATCTGCCTGCACCTCTCATGTTAAATCGCTTTGTTTCAGTGCGGGATCAGTTAGGCTTTTCTCTGCATCAGAAGTCTTTTGTCTCTATCAGGTGAGGTCAGGGTTGCCTTACGGTGTTCTGAAGGAATCAGCTCTGTCCTGACTGTGGGAAGTACCTGTACCACTTTGGAGCCCTGGATAGCAGTTCCATTTTGACAAAGGAGAGTCGGTCAAATCTGAAGCACCCATTTTTCTAAATGCCAGTTTGAAAGCAGGTGTTACAGTGCTTTCACTGCTCTGGTTCCACTCTTTTCAGGTTAAGCAAACCACAGTGGCTTCTTGCTCAGCAAAATGCTGCCCTGGGAGAGATCCCTGTCCTAAGCTGCACAGTTGTTTGCTCTGACTGAACGTGCAGTCACAGGTTGATTCCTGCTCAGTGTTCTTTTAGAAGGTGAGGCACCAGTAACTCCTCAGTAAATGAGATCCAAATTTAGAAATAAGTTTGCCAACCTGTCCTTGAAAATCAGTTGGACTTGATTGTTTTCCTTTTTATGAATATATGAATATATTTTATTAATATTAATATATGCTTGCTTTCCTTTTTAATGCTTCTTAATCTTAACAGATTTTAAAAATCTGTTTAAAAAAATGTCAGTTTGCAAAGTAAGTATTGTGGCAATGCCTAACTGCTGCTAATACACATTGTGTAGTGGTGGGCTGTACAGCTGTTCCTCTGATTGCAAGGGCCCCAGGTGATGTTAATGGGATGGGCAACTTCATCCTGAGTGGTAGAGACAGTGTTGGCGACTGCAGAAAATAATGAGAGGATGTGGTGGTTGATTATCTGAACATCCTGATGTGATGCTGCAGCCAACTGTGACCCAACGTTAATCAAATGGGAGGTAATACACTGTTGCAGCTGCCAATACTCCATCCAGCTCCAATGTTCAGTTTCAAAGGATCCTCACAGAATTAGAACAGGTTTGGAGAAGAAATCTGAAAATGACAGAGCATGAGAATACATGGGTTATGGTGACATTCTATGCAATGACAGTATTCAAATACTTTTATTTGTCAGCAGAGGTGACTTGCTGCTGCTGTGCACCTGAGTGACATGGTTCACTGCTCCTACAACTTCCATGAGGGGCCATGTTTCTAAATGGGTAGCTGAAATTTGTCAAAAATTCTCTTCGAGCAATGAAGAGAATTTGGGGGGGGGAGAGTGGGAGCTGTGGGGTTTTTTAAATAGCCACTAATTTAGGCAGACCTATGGCATGGATTTATTGGGGCCAAAGGGAAGGATGAAAGGGCTTGTGAGCTTTTCAAGTCTTTTTTTTGTGCCTAATAAAACCCTTCAGTAATGGCAAATATAAGGAGCGCTCAGCCTAGCTGATCAGACTTGGCTTCCAGAAGTCTTTACCAGTCTGTATTTTGCTCCATGGATAACAAATAGAAGTGGGGTTTTTTTGTTTGCCTTAAAATGAAACATTAAATAATTGAACAAAATCCAGCAGCTGGAAGAAAATACCAAATTAATGTGAATAAACTGCATTTAGCTTTGCAGTAGGAAGAAGCAAGTCCCTTAAGCGAGTTTTAGATGACCTTTTAGGCAACTAACAGCACACCCCAGCCAAATGCAATGCTCTAATATGGAGATTGGAATACACAAAGGATACATGTCTGCAGTATGCATGAATTTGCAGAAAATTCATGTTTGCAGTAGTCCACCAGACAAATGTACCACTCCGGGAAGTTTTAAGTGCAATCTGATGTATAGCTGTATGTGGAAAAAGTAGGGCTGCAGAGGTTGAGAGAAGGTTCTGCAAGTATGCAGCTGCCTGGTAAGACTGGTCAGACTTTCATGTTCAACTTGACAGCCCTTCCAGCCCCTTCCCTCCCCATGAGCTATAATTTTTTCATATAATTGAGTTGATGATTGCATGTGGATACCTGGATATGTATAATATTCTGTCCAGGGTTTCTGTCTTCACACTGGGAAGACCACACGTTTATCCAGTATTTCCAAGTCTCTTGAGGAGTTCTGGAATCATTTGACCACCCAAATGATTTTCTCTGCAGAAAAATAATGCCTTTGTGGATTACATCAATGTGTTTCCAATCAGATCTGTAAGAAAGTACCAACAAAACAGTCCCAGACTCCCACCTTAAACGATTTTTATCCTGTGTCATTGAAAGAGGAGATGTATGTGCAGCAGGGAGGACGATGAGAAGAAAATTCTAGCATGTCAAAGATTTCCTTTGTTTAAAATGTCAATAACTAAAAAGCAGAGAGTCCCTGCAGTAATTGAAGCTGGTAGCCAGTGCTCATTCTTTATATTTGAAGTGCTTGTTTAATAGCATTACCAGACTGAAATTACCTTTTGGATAAAAATAATACAAGTGGAACAAATAGCTTATATGCAGAGCAATTGAGTTCATGTTGCCATAGGAACCTTTATTTTATTCTGACAGTATTTTAACAGTGTAGCCTTAATTGCATTTAATAGCATGGGTAGTTCTTGTGTGTATGCATAACTGAAATTGTGCAAGACTGAGCTGGGGCTGGAGTGCTCCATCACATTCCTCTGTGTCAAGATGCCACAGCATTTGGGCCACGTTTAGGGGGGTGAAGGGAAATTACCCCCCTCCCCCATATTTTGAACAGTACAAGTAAAGATCATTGTATGATCTGTGCATGTCCCAAGGCTTTTAGTGGCTTTTACATAATCCTTTGTGATTTACTAACCTGAAGGTCATGTATGCTAATTGTATTGCTTTCACATCAGTATCGAGCGTACTAAAAATCCAGTCAGCAGAATGAAGCCAAAAATAATGTGATCCCTGCCAAAACAAGAGTAAGCTTTGCTTTTCAGACCCTTGTTACCTCAGAGTACCTCATGATTTCAGGAGGGCTAAGGTTAGTTTGATGCAAAAGCAACGAATGGGGGTGAAATGCCACTGAGTGTGGTGGTGCCTTGATTTAAGGCCATGGTTCTTTGCTTTGAGTTAGCCTCTCTAATATGGCAGTGCTTCCAGCCTAGAGCAAGGTAGCTGACTTTTTACTTAGGTAGTACATCAACTCAGTTGTTCACCAGCAATAACTGAAGTACCTTCTCATCTGGAGACTGCACCCCTGCAGAAGAGCTGCGTGCCTTGGCTCCAGGCTGCAAAGGCTGGCGTGGTGAGGAGAACAGGCAGGGGCATAAAAGTTAAACAAAACCAGTGGTGTAGAGATACGGATTGTAGTTTGCTTCCTGGGCTGGAAGCATCTCAGAGAACTGTAGTTGAGGTAGAGCTCTAGCAGTTAAATCTGTTTAAATTTCACAGTGGCCTGAAACCATGTGCCCTTGTTCCTGCTGTCTAGGAAGTTAAAAATAAGTGTTTTGTGTAAGGACAGAACTTCAAAGAATCTTAGTCTGGGGCAATTAAACAAATGAAGTAAATGGATGGAGGCCGTTGTACTACAAAATCACAAATTAGCAGAGTGGTTGAGGTTGGAAGGCACCTATGCAAGTCCTCTGGGCCAGCCCTCCTGCTCCATCAGGGTCTCCTGGAGCAGGCTGTCAAGCCTCAAGACATCGTTGCATTAAAAAGACTTAAAAATTCTTATGTTCAGAGTGAACCTGCTTCAGTTGGTGTCCGTTGCCTCTAATCCTGTCACTGTGCACCACTGGAAAGAGCCTGGCTCCATCCTGACGAGAGACTTAACATGAGCCAGCAGTGGCTCTTGCAGCTCGCAAGGCCAATGGGATCCTGGGCTCCATTAGCAGAGGGGTGGCCAGCAGGGACAGGGAGGTGACTGTCCCTCTCTGCTCGTGAGGCCCCATCTGGAGTACTGTGTCCAGATCTGGGGCCCCCAATACAAGAAAGATGTGGAACTGTTGGAGAGGGTTCAGAGGAGGGCCACAAGGATGATTAGAGGGCTGGAGCACCTGCCCTACAAAGAAAGGCTGAGGGAGCTGGGCTTGTTCAGCCTGGAGAAGAGAAGGCTGCGGGGGGACCTCATTGCAGCCTGCCAGTACCTGAAGGGAGCTTATAAGCAGGAGGGGATTCAACTTTTTAAAAGANAGTGTTCAAGGCCAGGTTGGATGGGGCCCTGGGCTACCTTGTGTAGATCCAGACCTGGAGGTTGGTGGCCCTGCCTGTGGCAGGGGGGTTGGAGCTCTATGATCCATGGGGTCCCTTCCAACCCAGACCATTCTATGATTCTATGATCCTCTCTGTGTCCCCCATGTCCCGTCTGCCTGTGTCATTTGTGTCCCTTCCCTGTCTCCCATGGTATTTATACACATTGATAGGATCCCTCTGAGCCTTCTTTCCTCCAGGCTGAATAGTCCCTGCTCTCAGCCTTTCATCACAGGATGCTCTGGTACCTTCATTGTCTTCATGGTCCTTCACTAGACCCTCTGCAGTATTTCCACCTCTTACACTTGGAAGCCCAGATCTGGGCACAGCACCCCAGGTGCAGCCTTGCCAGTCCTGACTAGAGGAGAATGCCTTGCATATTGCCAAATGGCTTACTGGATTGTAGCATGAACACAGGAATGTATTTTTAAAACTTATTTAGAAATACTTTGAAATATGTTCCTTTGCAGTGAAAAAATGTACTTGCTGAGGGAGCAAAATGGTACCGGTCAGGTAGTAGAGTAAGTGGCAACAGCCTAAAAAAGATGTGCAGGAGGGAGGCTACAATAGAAATAGTCAAAACCATGAGCAAGGAAAGGAGAGCTGAATTGAGTGTTCAGCTTTCCAGAGCAGAAAGCATCGAATCAAGTTAGTAAAAGTGAGTTGCAAAGCAAAAGATGAGTGTTTCTTATATCATGAACAGCAGATGTGTGGAATTCCTTGCAGGAGGATGTTGGAGATGCTGAAAATGTACATGGGGCCTAGAATAGGGTAAGTCCTTCAAGAATTGCTAAAAGTAGAAGCTGCATCTGTCATGGGCTGTCTCTAAAGCTGGAAAAAAATGTTGGTTGGGAGGCAATTGAGGGAAATATTGACTCGTTCTCCTTCACCTGCTTATGGCTGTTCTTGCAGGTGGAGTCTTGGGATCTGACTAACCAATCTGGCTGCCTACCTTGTGTTATTAACATATACTGCAACTTAATCTGTCCACATGTTTCTACTGGGTGATTGCAAAGAAATGCAGTTTCCTAAAAAAGGGAGAGAAAGAGGTGAGGAGTGTGTGGCAGTTATAAACAGGATGGTTGTCGATCCCTTTAGTAACTGTACCTGCAGGGATTAACACATGCTTTTTGAATTGCTGTGTTTGATGATGATTTAATGCCATCTGATCCTCAGATTCACTTCTAATAGCTTAAACATGATTTTATGGGGTGCTGCAAAAGTCAAGTCTCTTCTTTCATTCTCAAAATGGTGAATATGACCATCAAGTGATTCTGGGTAAAGACCTTAAGCATTTTTAGGAATAGTGGAAGTTTGCCTGAACTCTTTACTTTCAGCTACAAAGCTTAGATGTTTGGGGGAAAAATAATAAAATGTGTCAGTAGTTCATAGAGAAGGCCAAAATCAGAAGTAGATCAGCTTTATTGCAAAGGGAAATGTGCTGCTGTCCTGATTTTTCAGATTTTCTCTCTTTTTGCTTGCCACTTTGCAGTAACCAAATGTGTAAAGGATTCAATTGCATCAACCCAGAGCAGTGTGACCATGCAGTCAGGTAGTTTCATTTTCCAGGGAGAAGGCTGGCTTCTATCAAACCCTGTGGAGGACAATAGTAATGGGCTGGGTTTTCATTATTCATGTGCCGCATGTACCCAGTGCGTTGTGATGGCAAGGTGCTGCTGTTCCCTGAGCAGTCAGTCGGCAGAGAGTTGTATCATCTTTCTGAGCAAGGATTTTTGCTTCCAGTATGGAGGGGTGCTGCTCCTCTCTGAAGCCAAAATGCGTTTTCTACATCTCTGCATCTCTCTTGCAGCCAGCTCATCTCCATGGCAACATGTTAGCCTGAGAGAGATGTGGAGACCAGGGAGGAAAGGAAGGAGTTAGAAACAGCCGGGCGGTGGTGTGTGTCCCCACGTCAGCACATCAGCCTTTTGATAGGATGATTTGGTTAACGCCCATCCAAGGCTCCTGTGCAGAGCTTCTTTATTAGAGCAGCCGCCAGGGCATCTGCTTCTCCCTTCTGCATCCGTTTTCTATTTCCTTGTATTTTATTTCTTTTTGCCCCCCTCCCCTGAATACACCCCCTGTACCCCCTTTTCATTTCAGTTGCAGCCTCGTTGAGGATGTGCAGGTCATTTTCAGCTTTCTGCAAGCTTCCTTGTGATACAGTATTTTGCCAAGGCAGGAAGGCATGGCTGCATTTCACTTGACCTTAGCAGCAAAGTGAAATCTCGTCTATGTTGCTGAAGGATACTGACTATGCAGAAATTTATTGAAGCAGATTATTACGAACTGGACTGGTATTATGAAGAATGCACAGATGGTAAATATTTCTAGTCTCTTGGTGCAGAATTTGGAGCTTGTATGACCAGACTGTGGTTATTCAATGGTTTTAAAAATGAAGTACTTTGGAAAAGGCAGCACCCTGGTGTGGCGGAGATGCCTGCAGCTCTGTTGCACCTCAGCCTTTCTTGTGAGCATGCTACAAGAGCCTCTGCTGTAAAGCTTTCCCTTTTCCAAAGGGAGTGGCAGGGCAGCATATGCACTGTATGATGTCTTTGGGCAAGGCGGGGGGGGGGAGGAATACTTGAAATGCTAACTGTATGTATAATAATTCAGCTCAATTTAAATATACTTACTGTAAGATTCTGTATTGGTTTGAGTTTTAAGTCTTTGTGGGTTTTCTTCATGACCAGTATGCTGTGATAGGTATGTATTTAATGTGTTAATGGGCAGTATGTTTTTTCTCACTGGTTATTTGTCTGTGGAAGACATTTAAAAAGGCACCTTCTTAAAAGTGAGCCGGTTAACTTTTTGAATTGGAAAAAATATGAACTTTGGCAAGCACTATCTTCTGGGCCTCTTGCAATTTTTCTAATGTTTGCTAAGGCAATTGTTTTTTTGTCAGACCGCTGAATGTTTTCATCAGACTTCTACCAGAAGGCATTTGAGGAAGGGTAAGGAATAGCTAAAGCTGTGCACGCAGCAGAGTGGAAAAATTGAGGTTCCTTATCAATGGCACTCAGTGGTAACCTCTAAACCAAAATGCAGCCTTTGGGAAAGCAGGAGTTGTGTATGGATTTTATTCTGGTTGTAGAGCTCGACTTGAACGAGACAAGTCGAAGATGACCATGAAGCAGAAGAAAGCTGTAAGGAGGGTAGGCCCAGGGGACGTTGTATGCATGTAGTACCCACAGGTATTTCATAGTGCTTTGATAACAATATCAAGAGTAAAGGTACGTGTGACAATCTGAATAGGTTTTTATGGTCTTTTGAGTGGCATATGCCTCCATTTGTTTCTCAGTGCTTGATTTTGGAACAGAATGCAATTTTAGAAGCTTGTTGAACTTAGGTTTAATTATTTCTTTCCAGGTGTTCAGAGAGGAAAGGTGCATGTTTATTTGAAAGATCTGACCACTTTAAGTTGGGCTGAATCCATTACGTAACCTTTATCCTCTAGGTTTAACCCTAGTAAATACTGTAGCATCTGATTAATCTGCATGATGTAACAGGCTGAGTTGCCCTGGTTTTAGAAGCTTAACAAATGAAACAGTTGTACTGTCATTAAGAGCTGTAGCTGACTTCCCCCTTCCCAGGTTAAATGCAGATAGTCTTCTTTTTATTGTTATTTTTACCTGTCTGTTTGAAGTGTCATCACACAGATGTGTGACATGCCTGAGCGTCTGAGCTTAGAACTCAGCTGCTCCTCAGTTTTGCCTCAAGGTGTGCACTGCGCTGAGGGAGCTGTAGGAGTTTCAAGGCAATGGAAGAAGCAACAGGTGTTGGGCAAGCGTTTCCATACCTTGTGGGATCAGGGCCTCGGGAGCACCGTACTGGTTGGTCTGATTCTGGGCTTGCAAGTTCTCTCGCGAGTGCTGAACCCCCACCCAGTGCACTTCTTCCACGAGCTGAGATCTACAGACCTTCAGATGGAGTTTGTGCTAGCTGGCTGCTTCAGGTGTTTGGGGAGCTCTCTCCTAAGAGAAAGCAGGGTTTAATATCTGATAAGGAACAGTCTCTCCAGTAGGTAAGGCATAATGCCTCTTTTAAATTTTTAATACCACTCTCTACATGATGTGGGCTAGTGCTGTCGGTCCTGTCTCAGCCTCCCAGGTGAATGGTAGTCTCATAAGGTTTAATGGAACTTTATGGGGTTTAGCCTTATTTTGCTTGTCCTAGTTGAAATGTGCAAGAAGGAAGGATTTGAGAGCTGCGTGGTGGAAGTCCTAGTCTTTGGCCTTTGGTACTGGTGTATCTGTCTGGGTTTAAAATAGTGTTGACATTTTCTGTTGATGGAGAAAGGCATTCTGATAGCGTGAGAGACAAAAAACAACTTTAAAATGTAGTAGAAAATTTACCTCTTTCAAAAACCTATAATAGATGGCATATTATAAGAGATGCCTGTCTCTTGATTGGTGCCTGGTTTTTCTACCATGTATTTGTTGATAGCAGTCATTTGCCTGAGATGCTTGTTATATTTGGTAGAAAGTGATAGGCAGTTGCAGCTCAGCTGACCTGTTTTGAATATCTATTTTAAGACAAGCCTAGTTAGAGAGCTTTATTTCTCTGCTCTACGTGGTCTCTCTGGAACTCAGATGTATTTGTGCATTCAGTTGTGAATCCTACCCAGTTGACCCTTCTTGGTAAGAGAGTCTGTTGAAAGAGAGTCCGTGCTACATTGAAGCTAACAAACAACCTCAGAAGATTATATTCTACAGAATTGTTTTTCTGATTAAATTGTTCAAACAGTCTTTATCAAAGTTGCTGGGACAAGATTTCAATTTGAAAGGCGTGGTTTTATTTGGTTTACTTTTTAAAAATAATTATTTTAGCAGTGTATGGTTTCTTGTTCTTCAAGGGAAAAAACCACTCCAAAATTACACCAGGATATAATGGTTTAATTCTGCTACTCCATAGGTAAAGAAATGACTCTCACTTTTACCTCAGATTTAATGAGCTTCTGTACGGACTGACATTGTAATGAGGCTTGCATTTGATGCTGGTAATTTTTTTAGTATCTTGCAAAAGCAAATGAATGAATACTCAAAACTTAGAATTAACAAATCTTTACAAAGGTTTTATAGGGTTGGAATAATAAATTAATCCCTTTACATAAAGCATTTATGTCCTTTAGAGAGTTTATTCATGGTAGGAGTAGATTAATTAGACAACAAAATGTCACACTCTATTTATTTGAAGATTGAAATCACCAGTATTAGCTAACATTAGAATAAACTTCTACAAATAAGGGGGATTACACTGTGATTTTTAGATAGATTTTTCAAGTGTGATATTTTATAAAATGAGTGAAAATTGTCACCTTATTTGGTATTTATATGTTGTGTAGGTGGAATGGGGAAGGGGAAAGAGCTAGGTGCGTACTTGAGTGGGAAAGTAGTTATTTTCCCAGCAGACTTTGAGATTGACAGAACCAATAACAAAAGAGGAAACAATGGAAATTTTGCAGGATCTTACACTGAAACATAACAGTATAAAAGTCTGGGTTCATATGGATGGTTCATCTGTTTTTAGAGAAAACCAGATAGATTCTTAAAAAACCACACACAATTTTGGGGGAAAAAAATAATCCAAAAATACCCTCCACAAACTCCCAAACACCTCGATAACCAAATAAGTATCATAGAACTCCAGAGTGGTTTGGTTGGCAGGGACCTCAAAGATCATGTAGTTCCAACCCTCTGCCATGGGCAGGGACACTCTCTACTAGATCAGACTACTCACAGAAATCTTTATGAATAACCTTCTCCCTTTGCCTATTTCATAGACTACTATTTTTCATCCTCTCAATGAGCAATGCTTTCGAGAGATACCCAGGTTGACTGTGGATCAAATTGCTTTCCTTGTGGTTTCTTCCATGACTTGTTTATTTCTAGCTGACCAACTCCACGCTAACGCCTGAGAGTTCATTGCCTACGGTTCCAGATGCCTCTTTGTATTTACAATTGGCTCTTTCCTTCTTTTGTTGGCTATGAGTTTTGGCAATTTCTCATGAACAAAATAAGTGTCCTTTTGTTTTCTCCTCACTAGTCACATTGTTGCCATGTTTGTCACACGTGCCAAAGCTTGGCACAAGTGACTTAATCTCACTCTCTTGTTTGTTCCTGCACCCTTTAATCCTGCTTTTGCCCTTCTCTGTAACTTTCAATCTCTACCTGTATGTTCCTCCTGCTTATATTGAAATGTTTTAATCTTTTGTTCTGTTTGCAGTTTGGGGTTCCTCTCCTCTATTTTCCAGTCCACTGAAATGATTATCACCAAGCTCCCTAACATTCTTTTTAGCTGAACAATAATTGCTAGTGATAATTTCTGTTCTTCTTGTCCTCGCAGCCACTTTAAACATGATGATCCTCTCCTTGCTTATGTTAGGGTGCTTTTGCAGGTGTGAAACTGTCTTGGTGGTTCTTCCCTCCCCCATCCCTGCCTTTTTGGTTTTTTTATCAATCCTTTAAGGTAGCATTAGAAGAATATTTCATATTCCCTGCTGCAGCACTTCAAGAATTCTTGGTTATCTGTGTTTCTTCTCAGTGCACCTTAGTTACAGGTAACCTTGCAAACACAACTCTGCCAGCTCTGTGGGTGGTGCAGTCAACCTTTTTATTTCAAATACATTTCCCTTGATGCCTTCTCCCTTACGGCAGGAGCTTGACTGGTAGTTGGGCATCTATGCTGAGTTTTTGTCTCCATCATACATTGGGCCCTTTTGTCTCCATCCCTGCAGACAGAGCAACCCTGGTGTTACTCTGGATGTGGTGTGGATGCTGGCTGTGGGTACACCATCTAAATCTGAGAATCTTAAAAATACTGTTAGCACCCAATCTCTGAAACAGCCCTTGCTCTATAGGTATCCTGCTAAAATTCTCATCCAGGTGGTTCTTGTTTTGCTCCTGTTGCCTTGATACATGATAAATATGGTTGAACCTTGTTTATATTCATGTAATCTTTTATAGAATTTTCCTAGGTTTCCACTTCTGCCATGTCAGTTCTTATTCTTTACTTCTCCATTGACTCTCTCTTCTTTATTGTCAGACCTAAGCTACTTGTATATTGTCTTTATGTGGCTTAATGTCCAGTATAGATGTATTTTTCCCCTTCATTCTGCTCAGCCACTGAATTTCCAAACAAACATTTTCCCAATTCATTCCATTTTGTGCCCTTTCTGCCAAGCAACGTGTTGCCCTTCTGGTTGAGTTGACAGAAGATCATTTGGGTGGGCTTTTGAAGAGTGGGAAACATGTAAAACCTGTAAACACTTGAACAAACTAGCCTTACTAGACTGTATATTTTAATAGCATATGTTCAATGACCAATTTATCTCCCCTCTCAAAACACCCACGTTTCCTCATCAACATGTTTTTAAGTGTGAGTGCTGTTGTTTCAGCCATTGGTTTTAGGGTTTACTGGTTTACAGGGAATCTCTTTGTTCTAGATGAAGCATTGTTATTGCTAGTTAATTGTGGTCAACATTAACGTGCAGAACGTGGTTGCACAGAAGCACAGACGTTTTTATTGACAAAGGAAGGTTAAAATTATTTGAACTTGAGTTCCATGGAAATAATGAGTCAGGATAAGAGGGTTTGTTTGTATTGTGTCCAGCCTCACCCTTCTTCAAACTAGCTCCTGCTTTGTGTGTTTCCTGCTTGGCTGCAAAGTTACTGAAGGTGACGGGTACCTTAGCACAAGCGTTGCCAGAGGAATGTGCATCTGTGTGCTTCAAGCATTGCCGCTCACTGGGCAGCCTTCCTGAGGGGAGTTACATCTCTGCAGTTGCTAATTCAGGATGGTGATTGCAGCAAATATGCTGACTTTATTTTGCAGTGGTAACCCATGAAAATGAGTGTTTGTTCTGGCATGTTCTTTACATCCCGAGAATGTGTTTGCAGGTAATATTAGAAAATCTTTACAATTTAGCTCCCTCCTCCCCCCCCTGCCATCCCCCATAGCTGCTTATTGTTTGGTATCTATTGGAAACCTGGTTCTGAATCTTAACAAGTAAATATTCCTGCACTAGTGAAAGGACCTAATGCAGAGTAATGCTAAAAATGAATTGATAGTGCGAGGGTGTGGTACGCATTCCTTCTCCACCCATTCTGAATTTGCATTTATCACATGCTGATATCAATACAGGCATTGCAACACATATCTCACTCTCAAGTTTTGAATGTCAGAGTCCTCCTGTGTGGCATGAGTTGACAAGAGTCACAGGTCAGAAGTCAACTTGTGGGAATATTTAATTAATCTCCTTATATTGTCGCATGTATTGGGCAGCAACAGGTATGCTTTTCATGTGTCACCCACCACCCTGCCCTCCATCACAAACCAGCTGAACACTTGACAATATTAAACCCAAAAGAGTTTGAAATCATCAGGGTTGGCAGGGCTGGACTTCTCCGTCCTAAGCTTTAAAATGTGTTTCTTGCCTTCCTTTAAAGATGTCTGAGTCTTATTATTTTGGTTCCTCTCTGAATTTCAATTCTCTGGGTATTGCCAAATTGTGGTGGTTTGACATGGAATGGCAAGTAAGTACTGAAGACTCTTTATTTTTAAAGAGCTTTGTTTCACTGTTGTAGGTGAGAAATGAAGATACATAAAATCTTTTAAGGAATCAGAGAAACTAGAAGTAAGCCCCATTACATTATTAGTAAAATTACATCTTTTAATGGTGTGATCAAGGGAGAGAGGGGTAATCATATTTTTTTCCCCAACTGAGTTCTTGAGGTGGCTGCCACTGAACATTGCGGTAAGTTTTGGCAGCCAAAGCTCAGGTCACTAAGTTTGAGTAGCAAGATCTTGCTTTATTCAGAAACAAGCATTCCTCAGCAAGCACTGCTGTATTTCATGTCCCTTGGCTATTGTTTGTACAAACATTGTTACATTATTTATATATAAATAACAAGAGTTTAAAACTGAAGACAGAGTGATTAGTCATGATTGTATAAAATTAGTTCCTCCCCATCGCACGCTACCTCACACTTTTTGCACCACTAGAGAAGTGGTACTAGATAAATGGTTGTTACCTGACCCCCTTATGTTCTGCTGGCTTTGAACAATTGTCTCTATCCCTCCCCAGTAGTTATGTCCCCTCCGAGGGTGATACCTGCCTCTGCCTTGTGGTGTCCCTGCTTTGCCTGCAACCGCTCTGCTTGCGGCGCAGAGAGGAATGCTCCCTGCAAGCAGCAAAGGGCACCTGTTTGCCATGGAAAGTGAGGGAGGCAACCTGGCAAACATTAAATATCTATAGCTGCAGAGAGTTAAATAGAAAAAGTTAACCTGCCTGGAGCGTGTAGTCATGTTTAGCAAACACAACCTGTTGGAAACGAAGAGGTCTGAGATAAAGGAGTTTTGCTGAGCAGAGAGGAGATATGTATGCCCTTGGAAACGCACTACAGTGTCATATGTGGACTTTGAGGTATTTTGTTTCCCACAGCAGACATAAGAGTAAAGATAACTGTAGAAGTGATGGTATTTAACAGCTGATGCTTCATACCAGTGTAAACATTTTTGTGGAAGCAAAAACAAAAAAAAAAAAGCTCTAAATACCTGCTCCCATCTCTATAGCCCAGCTCTTCACACAAGGGTTTCAGTGTGTGGTGGATGCTGCCCTCGGACTGTACTGTCCAGCAGCCACAACTCTGAAGATCTCTCTGCTGGGTGGGATTAGCATGGTGTGTGTGTGTGGGCTTCGGCTGCTCAGGACTCCTGAGAAAGCTGTTACGTGCAGCGTTAGGCAACTTGAGAGGTGATTTACCTCGGAAGGTGCACACCCTTCAATAGGTGTGACAGTTGGAGGCTGGGTCGGGCTTCCGTGTGGCCCAGACACTTGTGGGAAGCTACCACTTTGCTTGGAAAAGCAGGGGCAGAGGAGAGAGGACCTTGTTGACAGGAGGAGTGCTGAGGAGGGGGCTTTCAGCCCACTTAATTTGCCTGAAATACGCTAGTGGAGCTGTTGAGCAAAACCTGGCTACCATCAGAACTGCTATGAGGAACAACATGAATCTTCTAGTAATTATTAGACAGATGGTCTCTTCCCTCCTCCACCCCATCTGTACAACACAAAGCTGTTGTGCTGAGGACAAATGCTCAGTTGCCTCTGGAGCTGTCTCGCTGAGCATGTGAGTGAGGGAAAGATGGTATCCTGCTTTGTGGAGACCTTGCTTTGCTCTCCCCAAAAATACAGCCTCCGAGGGAATGTCTTCCCATCTCCTGTGAGACTAAGGCATCGGATTGTGTCTATCTGGGATAACTTCAGCAATGTCAGTAAACGAAGAGGAAAGCTTTGAATATGACTATGAGAAGGAAAATGAAAGAGAACGCAGATTTACCAGGGAGAGCCTAGATATCTTGGAAGAAGGTACTCTTTACTTTTGGTTTTAAACTTCTATGGTACTAGCACATGGTGACATGTGATTTAAATGAAGTATGGATTTAAATTACTAAATTTTACCTCTCTTTTTAATGTGTAGTCAAAATTTTCAGATTAAACGTTAAAAAATATAAATAGGGTAAATCTTAATTTATGTACACTTCTTTAAAGAAGAAATAAATGATCAATGTGTAGCCTATGCAATACCTTTTTTTATAATTAAACTGGATTTGGGAAATGATATATTTTTTTAAAATATAGTACTTTATATATAGGTATGTACAGTTCTTATGTGAATTATGAGATTGTGTCTGTTAGGCTATCATTTCCCACAGATATTTCTAAAAATGAGCAAAAGAACAGGACAATGATAGAAATAATCCAAGCCATGGAGTTTGTCACTGAACTGTCAAAAAACCAAATGACCCAAAAATCTTATCATACTTTGTGGGAATAATGAACGTCCGCAGTATTGCAGGCAGCTGGCCTGTTAGGGTGGGAATATGAATCTGTGTGCATTGAAAATCCTCTTCCACAACTACCATATAGAGAGTATGCCCATTCAGGGACTGCTTCCAGACAGTCTGGTGATCTGTTTTCAGGACTTCAGGTACCAAAAGCTAAGTGTACTATTTGCTGTAATTCTCACTCCAAAATGGCCATTTTGTGATAGAGAACTGGTATTTCCAAGTACACTATCATAAAGTTGTCTTAAGGATGCTTAGATAGTTAGCACAGAGAATGTGACCTGCTGTGAATCTTCAACCTTACTCACCTCCTGGGAAATAGTTCCTGTGTCCAAAACATCAGTGGATGTGACGTGCTCTTTGAATCCTCTGGCACAAGACTTTCCTATAAAGACTTCCCCGAAACAAACGTTCCACATGCATTTCATTCATACTTGGTCAATAAACTACCCATCTTTCCTGTTGTGGGTCTCTGAAGGAAGCTGAGACAATTTGTGTGTCTTTGTAAAACAGAGAAGTGCGTGGGAGAATGCTGGTGAAAGGAAACTTTAAACTGGGGGTTGGGTGGGGAGGAAACTTAGGGAGAGAGGCCCGCCCACGTTGTCCTCTGATTCCTATTTTTTTTCTAGTGATGAAATGATTGCTGAAACATGTATCATGCTGCTCTCATTCTTCCTGCTGACTTTACCTTTCATGCAGACCTAAGTACATTCTGAAGCTGCTGTTCTTGATTTCGAGGGATGGGGGAAGCTGAGATCCATCTGGAATAAATTTAGCCCTGTCTTTCTAAAGTACCTTTCCCTCAGAAGCTCAGTGTGTATTTGAAAAGCCCTTTAAAGATGCCTTCTCTCCTCCACCTATACATTCAGGTCACCTACACATTCAGTATAGAAAGTGATACAGATGCATAAAAATGATCAATGTTATTTCTACGTATCTTTGCACGTGGGCGCAGTTATAAATGATAGGATTTCTCTCAGGGATCAGTGAGTTCATTCTGTAAGTAAAGCAGATGAAGCACTAGCATTTTTTGTGCTGAAGAAGAGAGGTTTTAGCCATATCTGGCTAGAAATTTGGTGTCAGAAGTGGAAAGTAAGTCTTCAGAATATTATTCACTTTGATTATTTAATTTGGTTTATAGTTACTGAAAAGAAGGGGGTAATTAAGACTCCTTAACTGTTTGGCCTGTTCCACGAGTAGAATGTGTATTTACTACTTGTCTGTTACTGCCATAGTCATTTTGATATAACAAGGCTTTTCTGACACTTCAATCCTGTGCCTGCCCTCAGGCCTGTTCCTAGAGCCTCTGTCACAGAACTAGTGTTATGCTTGGCAGTGTTATCCGCTCTCTTGATGAGTATGGGAAGCACCTTCATAAAGGTCTAGGCAGAACAGTCCTAGAGTCTGTGCATTGCTTTGGAGTTGTAAATTTGCCTGACAGCAATGTATTTACTCTTCATTAAATGAGCTGGGCTTTGAGCTGACCGCAGTGAAGCTTTGTGCAGTGATACCTGTTGATAGCATCTACTCAGTTTTAGATGATAAAAAAACCTGAGCTGTATAGGACAGCCTGTCAAGATTTTTGGTTAGTCATTTGTTGCGTCTCAGCTAATTCTGAAACTGGGCTGTGTTTTGATACTTGTTCTTGCAGGGTAGGCCAGGAAAAGACTGGTACATGTTTAGGACCTGTGATGGCAGCCATTCGTGACCATTTCAGTTTACTAAGAGATTAAAAATCCTTCCTATCTAAAGTACTGAGTGAATTCAGGCTAAGAAACCAGTTCAAATTTCATTTGAAAAATAAACATAATCTTGTGATCCCTGTTAAAATCTCAAATTCAGGCACTCCAGGGCCTGAATACATAAAATGAAAAATACCTTTGTTATCTTACAATGACATTGTTGAGGATGGATCTTTTAATGCTAAAACAAAGGAAATGGAGGCTGGTAATTTTCAAAAGCTTTGGCACAGCCAGTCCCTCCCAGAGTTGGAATAGGAAAATATCCTGTACTTGGAGACAGCTGACGATACATGGCCTTTAATACAGGCTTGTAACTTCATTGTAGGATTTTTGGAAAGATTTGCAGTTCAGGTTCTTATTTAAGCCTTAACACCCATCTATGAGTTGCAAGGGCTGCAGTCCAGCAATTTCTTCTCAAGAAATGTGTGGAAGAGAATAATTCAGTGGATAGTCATCCAAAATCCTGTAAGAAAAGCTTTACATTTAACAACAAAGCTATGCTGAGCTGTTTCAGCTAATGGAGTATGCGCTGTGGTGATGTAAGCAGAGGGGCCAAAACACTGAGACAATAATAAGGTTGAAGCTTTGGTTCTTTCCAGCTGTTTCCCCTTATTTTTTTAGGTTTGCTTTGTGGCAATGTTTTCCAAGTCAACACATTTGATCTGTGTTGATGCTAATAGGAGTGTGTGACATTCTTGTTGAAATTTCCACTGATTCTTCGTTCATGACAAGAAAATTTATTGTGGTTTGTGCCCTGCATAGAAAAAGTACTTTGAAATGGCTACCAGCCTGAGTGTTAGTGCATTAAGCTTTAGAGTAGAATAATAGAACAGTGTTTTCCCAAACCTGAGATTAAGTAATAACATAAGTTATGTGAAGCTTTAATATTGAATTTACTAAGCTATTTGAATACTGCAGGAGAGAAGTGGCCGTAAACACCCTTCAAACCATAGCTTAAATGGCCACATAAAATCTCTTCTTCTAGAAGAATCCGTAACTACACCTTAATATTAAAGGATTAATTTGTGAACTACGCCATAGAAGTCACAGTAAGCTGAGTTGTAACAGTTTAAAAGAAGAAAACAATCTATTGGCATTGTCTACTGAACTTAGGGTAGTTATTTTTGACTGTGCTAATACGTATTTGCTGACTGAATATGTACTGCTCACAGCGTCATGTTCTTCCTGACTCCTCCATGGAGCTCACCCACGGCCTGCCTTGACAATTGCGTCTGGAGAGACTGGCCTGTGCCTCTGCTGCGTGGTGGTGGGGAAGGCTGGAGGAACTGCTTGGTGGGTCACGTTAAAACTTGGACTTCTAGCAAGTCGTGCCTCAGAAACGTGTTTTTTTCAAGCTCCTATCACAGTAGGCTCTCAGGTTTTTTAGGCTGTTCAGATGAATGTGTTTTCTCAGGGCTGTCTCAAACATGACAGGCAACAGCAGGCCTGAAGCCTCTGCCCCAGTTTAGCCAGGGCTGCCAAAAACTCTGCTTCAGCAGTTACCCTTAAGCACGTAACATCTTTCTAGTCTGAGTCTGTAACAGGGCTGATGGCATGTTTTATGTATAACTTTCCTGTGTTTATTTGAAAAGGAATATATGTAATATGGCACAACTTCAGAATTCCTCGTGCACTTGGCTCAAGTTGACATAGCGGTCACAGTAACCAGTGCCAGAACATAACCATCGGTGCCTAAAAAACACAGGTTCAGTTCTAGAGCAAGCACTTTATTCTTGGAGTGCAAAATAGCCTTTCAGCAATGAAACCAACGCGTGCTGAGGAGTCCCAAGTCTGCCAGGGTCTCTGATGGCTAACGTTTGCCAAGTGGTATCGGGCAGTAAGGAGCATGGCTGGGTTGCTGCGTCTGTTATGTACATCTTGATGTGTGACATTTAGGATGTGATGAACCTGCCAAGCTTCTGTGTCTGGGGAGAGCTCTAAGCAGAGGGGAGGGAGACGGAAGCTGTTCATGAGTCAGCGCTTTCCATGGCTGGTCAAAGAATACAGTAGGTCTTGCCATATTGAAAGGCTCTGGGTAGGGAGCTGTGATGAAAAAAAGCAGTAAGCTTATTCCCTGCTGCTACATTGCCAATAAAAAGCACTGGTATTAAAATTGCCAGAGATTTATGCTCCATGAACAGTATTCCTTTATCCTGATGTAGTTTCTCAGGAAGTAAGTTAGGGCCTTCCCTATTGGACTTTTAATTATGCAGGTCAGTATTATCTGCCCAAAAAGCAAAACTGTGCCATAGCATCTTACCCGCTTTCTGTTTCACAGTAGTTAGAAATAAATGGGAGGAGGAGCAATCTGAGCTGGGATTACCTCTTCAGCCATGGCTGCTCTCTTTTGGTTCTTTAATTTGCCCCTAATTAACAGGTCTCAAGAATGAAGAGGGGTATGCCTTGAGGATGGATGCCGGGAGCAGGGGCTGAGGACGCCTGTGACTGCTGGCTCCTGTGATTTTATTTCCACACCCCACCTGCCCCCACCTCCCCTTTTTTTTTTTTCCTTCCACTTAAATACCCCCTGTTCGTTGGGTGGTGGCTCACTGCAGCAGCTCCCAGTAGCTGTATTCTTGCTCTCCTTCCCTTCCATGGCTGTTTCATTTTCCTGGAAACATACTTTTCCTTTAATCAGCATGTTAGGTGGCTGTGTGACTTCCAGGGAGTAATCTAGGAAGGTACATGCTTTCCTTCCTCCCTCCCTTCTCACTGAGCATCATCTTCAGCATGGAAATAAGTGCTTTAGTAAGTGCAGAACTCCTGATAGATGCTTCCTGTCAGATCCTGCATTAGATAAGAAAGAAGTGCACAGTATATCCTTTCAGCTGTACTCACACTGGGATCACAGGGAAGAAGATGTGAAGATGGTGCTAGGTACTGTAAGACAGAAGATCTGTGTAGCATTTATCCCTTTGTGTGTTGGGCTTTAAGAAAAACCCAAACAAACCCAAATACTTTGAATATATTTGCAAATGTGTCCCTGGAAGAATGTATTTAGTGCAGTCATGAAAATAACATGATCGATTTCTCCACTCTTTGTTTCCTTCCTGTTTTGGTTTTGTGACATTTGTCTCAAAGCAGTTACTAAAACACATTTTCTGTTTCTGGAATTCTGTGGTCTGTCCACTTGCTGTAGACTCTTTGTTAGTCAAATAAATAAATATAATAATAGCCTTTTCCATAAACTAAGTGGTGCAAAGTGTATTTCATTTGGATGTTGGCATGCATCTATGCATTTAGACACCGCTCTTCCTATCACCCTCAAGCAAAAAGACTGCTAATTTGCATGTGAGCAAAAAGAGGTCAGTAAATTGGCACTGTAGGTTTTGTATTACACAGTGTTGCCCTTCATCTACCCTTGCTTTATTTTTCCAGTAATATTACCAGGCTCTCATATTGATCAGAAACTCCAGCAGGCTAGAAACCTACTGTGCAGAAACCATTAGAGCTGTGCAGTTCGTGGGTTTTGGTTTGGTTCATGTTATCTGACCATTGTTGTCCCTCCTTCCCCCTGCTCTCTGCTCCAACTTTGCTGATCAGAGCTGAAATTTATTGTTGAAGATAGTGTGTCTTTTTCACTTAGTCTTTTTGGACAGCAAGGAAATCAAAATCACTGCACTAGCAGTTGGCCAAATGTTAACTTGCAATCTGTGGAGGCTGACTTATTATATAATTTGACACTGTATTGAGTGTTTTAAGTGCTGCTTCTGAATTGCTCTCTCTCCCCTTGCTTTTCACCTTCTCTTCCCCACAAGCTTTGGTTTCTGAGGTATAGAGAGCAACACCTCTTTGCAAGTTTGCCCTCTGTCCGAAAGGAAGACCTTTTAAGTAGTAGCTCTGTGCTTCTGCTGTGTTGGATGTTGAGTGCCAATAGGAGGTAGTTGACTGGAGGAGGCATTTTATTATATGCAGTCTGTTGAAGTTTGTTTCCATTTGGATGTCTAAAGGATGCATAGGATATAGTTTCATAGAATCAGAGAATACATTAGGCTTGAAGGGACCTTTAAAGGCCATCTAATCCACCCCCCCTGCAGTAAGCAGGGACATCTTCACTAGATCAGGTTGCTCAGAGACCCATCAAGCCTGACCTTGAATATCTCCAGGGATGGGGCTTTCACTGCCTCTCTGGGCAACCTGCCACCCTCATATTGAAGATTTTTTTCCTAATAGCCAACCTAAATCTCCCCTTTTCTAGTTTAAAACCATTACCCCTTGTCCTATTGCTACACGCCCTTGCGAGCAGTTCTTCCCCAGCTTTCTTATAGGCACCTTTCAGGTACTGGAAGGCCACTATAAGGTCCCCTTGGAGCCTTCTCTTCTCCAGGCTGAACACACCCAAATCTCTCAGCCTGTCTTCATAGGAGAGGTGCTCCAGCCCTTTGATCATTTTTGTGACCCTCCTCTGGACATGCTCCAACATGTCCATGGCCTTTTTGTGGCTTTTTCTGCTCTGAAACCTGCCTTAACACTGCCACACAGAAATGTGATGGAAATCTTGAGATACAAAAGCTGTTGGTGACCAGGTCACTACCTTTTGCTAGTACTAAGTTTGTTGTGATATGGCTGTGGAGTTACCCTGCCATGTTAAAGATTAAGTTGCTAGTTCTGAAGGAGCAGCTCAGTCAGAGCCACGCAAATCAACCTTTATCACTCTCTCCCAGCTGAGTGACTTTATTCTGTCTGTGGGAGTGCTGTCCTTTTATCAGGCTGGATGTTAGGAAGGTTATACATTCACCTGAGTTGGGGTGATGTGGGGTTGCCGTAGTCATAATCACTGGTGATTAGTAGTGTGAGATACAGACTGAAAAGGAGCTTCCTAATGACAATCACAAAAGTTATTTTACAGTTGTAAGGGAATGTTGTATCCAAGGGAACCATTTAGTGTACAGTTGTTTTGGAAATAAACTGCTGTTGTCAGCATTTCTGATAGTAAATTCATAACTCATGCAATAAAATGTCTGTTTTTTTAAAAGATTTGGTTTATGATGATACTGTTGGGGTTTTTTTTAATTGAGCATAGTCTTCTGGACATGACACCATCTGTCTTTATGTGAAACTTCTATGGAACTCTTCTCTTTAGTCACTTTGTTTACTGTGGCTGATGTTCTCCGAAAGGTACTTGCTTTTTTTTCCTGTGGAATCCTGATTAGTCTGCTTTGGACTAATACAGGTTGTACTTTACAAATGCACTGCATTTTTGCTTGAGCAGTTAGTCTCTATGTTGCTATATAGGTTTTGGCAAATTAATACTTGGAAGCATAAACTTCTTACTAGTACAGCTTTCAGATTTAACTATTCTCTTTTCTGTACTTCCGAATGGCATTCTTCCAAGTGCGCTGGCAGTACTGATGTTGCTGAATATTGTAAATGTTTTTAGGGTTTGATCTTCAAAATGATGTTTGAGGAACCAGGAGCATAGAAACAAAGTGCACTTACTTCTAGCTGTACTTTAAGCAACTTTCTGACGCTTAAGTGTGGAACCCTGCAACACTTTGATACCAAAATACTGCTGCGCCTGCGGTGTTATTAATGTGCCTTAGTGGGGATCGACTGTATACTGATGTACGTGGAGACTGTGTATTTATAAACCGGGGGGGTGGTGTTTCCTTAGGGTGACAAGCTGTCTCACTATTCTCAATACACTTTAAAAATTATTTAAATCTTACTAGACCTTATCTGTCTCACCCTGCTGCCTTAATGCGCCTTAATGTGAGCTGCAGCAGCATTAGCCAATCTGTCAGAGCGAGCTTTTAACTGACATTGTCACGGGTAAATCCCCTGAAGGACAATTTGTGCTGCGGCAGCCTTATAACCAGTGCTCTGTTTGATCAACCCTACTTCATTAACAATCCCTTTATTCCAGAATCAAAGGCTTTGGGGAATAGGTGTAGCTGAAAATAAAAAGAATCTAAGAGTAGAGCATGAAGTGCTGTTGTTTCCTCTGATTATTGGTGGCTTTATATAAAACTTGCAGACTTCTAGTTAAGTTGTAGCTTCTTCAAGGATCACCTGTGGTGGTAGATTAAACTTCTGTATACTTTCCTCAGCTTAACAGAATTCCTGGTTCCACCTTAGTGATTAATCATCTCACCCAGTCTGATACTGTGGCCACTTTGGTGTGGTCTGGGTATTATAAGAACCATTTGTTATTTTGCATGCATTTGGTATTTACTTTGCTGTCTCATACCATAGAAGCCAGTTCTTATCAACTTGATGTGACATAATATCTTTATGTTGAACGGTGTTACTAACCATACTGTAGTTGCTTATTCATGGAGTAACTCTACTACATGTAATATGATGAGTAGGTGACATGATAGAATCCTAATTAAGTCTCTAAGAATATGGTTTCACTTCCTGGTTGTTTTTCTTTCTTTTTTTTAAATAAAGTCAAGACATTCCTCTTCAGAGAAAAAACAATTTAACAGTTTGTTGACAAAAGCAAATATTCACTGCAAGGAGAAAACCTTGTATTTTCAGTTTAACTTGAAGCTTTGATTATTTTGGGGGCATTTTGTTTCATTTTAGCTTTTGATGTGCTTACCCAGAAGTTGACGTGAGATGAGAAGTTAATGCAAACCTAAATTCTTTAATGCATTATTTCCCCCCCAATAGTATTGCAAATATGCTAAATATCTAATTTTATTTCTTTGCAGTTTTATGTGCTGAAAGAGTGGGCCAGATGACTAAAACATACAATGACATAGATGCTGTTACACGTCTTCTTGAAGAGGCAAGTATTACATCTCTTTAAGGACCCGTACACAGTATGAGAAAGTAGTACAGAAGTTACACAGTACCACTACTAAAGCCCATTAGTAGGCTGCCCTCATATGAGGAATAAGAAGTGTTCTGAGTGTATGTACACTTTATCTCATTGCTAAGGTAAACATTCTTTCGAAGTACAGGTCATTTGTTTACCTCAGTCATATTAATTCATTACTTGTGCTTATTTTTCAGTTGAGGCCATTTAACTTCACTTAACCTGTTCTTGGACAAATATTTGCTGTAACAAATGGGGGGAGGGAATCGTCTTAAAAGGACATGTTTTTACAGTACATGTAAGGCAAATAGTATCAATATTGATTAATTTATTATCTTAAAAAGAAACCAAACTAAAAAATCCTAAAACAACAACAAAAAAAAACCCCAGCCCAAAACACCCCCAAAAAACCCCGCTAAAAAGATGTTTACAAGTATTCTTGTATAAATAATTAATATTCCAGATAATGTTTTTCCAGAGAATTGCATAGGCATTAAATTAGAAAATATGTAACACTCCGTTTGTCTCCAAGGGTTTTTCTTCTTTGCCTTTTGGTTTGTTGGTTTGGCTTGTGGGGTTTGGTTGGTTGGTTGGTTATATCCCATTACTATATAAATTAGCTTGGCACTCAAGAAATGGCAAAAAGCAGTTGCCAAGGTACAGTGCTAATGTTCAGTAATATGATGTATTGTTTGACTGAAATTAGCTGCTTTTCTGCAGTAAACTTGTGCAAGTGTTTTCCAAATCATGCTTAGGAAAAAATTCCTTACATGAAAACTGTTATGATTAATTAGCTCATAGCTGAGCGTCATTTAATCCTTCATATTTATTTGTTTGCTTATTGCAACAGTAATGTAAACAATGGGGTCCATCTAACCAAGATACATTCCGTGGTCAGTTCTTCTAATTCTGCAAGGAAACAAACCCGGGAACACTCACATCTCCCACCTCTGCTCGACACATCTGATCTCAGTACAAAGTCCCCCATTTCGTGCTTTGAGCGAAAGTCTTAACAGATATTTCATAGGAAGTTGTTTAAAATTGATGCTTTACCTGAAAGGCTTGGCTTGGAAGAATCCATTAGGTTGTAGTAACAGCTTGTTACCTGTTGGCGTCTGGTTCCCTCTCTTGTTTGGCTGAGATATTTCCATGGCTCCTTGTATCAGTGATGCAGCATTCTGCCAAACCCTTTCTTCCCCCAAATCCCTGTAGCCAAACGTCTATGGATGCAGAAATCACACTCGTGAGAGCAATGATAGAAGGACTTGCTGAGCTGATGTTTTAAGCTTCTGGTGTACTTCCCTGCCTGGGTGATAGCAAAGGAAAATCGGTGGGACATTTTGGAGGTGAACCTTGAATAAAACAAATACTTTTAGAGAGCTTTTTTGTTTTATTTGGCCATCATTTCTGATTGAATTGCTCTGTTCTTAGGCACATGTGTGCTTACAGATGTTTTCTGTTCTCCAGCTGATGGCTATCACGGGAGAACCATATCTGTTTGCAGAAGTTAAGGTGTAACTCCTGCTACCTTCACCTATACAAGCATAAAAACCACCCCGAAAGCTGACCCTTGTCTAGCTTTCTTGTTGGCAAGCTTCAAATTAATTAATTACAAAGTTGGCAGGGTGAAAGGTGCAACATTTTGGGATGGGGAGACAGGAAACTGATCTCAAAGCATTATGTATGCAGATACTTTGAAAGTCTGTACCTGTTGCCCTGAAACAAAGCAAAAAGAGAGCAACAGCAGGCCTGTCTGGGGTATGTGGTAAAAACAGAAGCAGATCCCTCTATGAACCTGCTTTCTCATCCCTCTCCAGTAATAATGTAAATGTGTCTGGCTTTCAGTACTTTCTTACGTGTTGCTGTAATAAATCAGTTCCTTATCATGGTGAGTAAGAGAACTGAATTGCTAAAAACTGTGTAGGAAGTCCAGGGAGGTTAATTAAAGAGCCTCAAAATACACTTCTGTTCCTCGACTTCGAGGTTAGAAACCTTGCTGCTAGATAACTGTTCCCCTGTAGAGTCAAAGCTGAAGCAATACCTTTTTTCCACTTTGTGTTTAAGAAGAGAGGCAGATTACTGAGCAGGAAATTTTCTCAATAGGTAAACCAAATATTTTTGGACAATGTTGTGGAACCTATTGTTCTGAAAGATTGTGCATGAGATAATGTAAAGATTTTATGGCTAGATAATGCTAGTAGCTTTCAATGCAAATAGAAGCCTGGCTTTCAGAAACCATTTGGAAAATGTTGTTTGTAGATGCAGCATTGATCAATAACCTGTCTTTTTATTTATGGATTATTACATAACTTTTTTTCCCCCATTACGAAAGCCTCTTAATTCAAATTCATTGACTTCAAATCCATGTGAGTGGTAGCTGTAGGTTTAGTAGGCTTTGCCATTAATGTATACTTGACATAAGGTGGCTTTTAGTTATAAAATCTATATGGCTGCCAAGGCGGTAAATAAGCCACTAACAGTATTTTCAGTGACAGGAAAAACTCTTCCTCAGATGGTGTTGAGCTAAAGGTAAGTGGGGAGTTAACCTTAGCATCATTTTCTGCCTGTTTTAAAGGTCTAGTAGTTGAATAAGAAAATGATAAATAGATAGAGATATATGTGGTCTCCCAGGCAGATTACAACCCCATGTATCTGCTTTGCAGAAGCTGAGACATGTATAGGTACTTATCAACAGGATCAGCGTCTTGGTTTTATCGGTACCTGTGGTGAACTGTCTCCATCAATTATCTCCAATTCTGTGCACTTAAGGGAGGAGACAGAAAGCAGCAAGCGTGGTATGAGAGTAACCACTTAATACAGATTTGGGCATCTGCAAAAAGGAGAGGGATATGACTTGGTTTTATATGAAAGCACAAATAGATGTATATACACAAAGAAGATAGGAGCTGAATATTACAGAATCACAGAATGGTATGGATTGGAAGGGACCTCTGGAGACCATCTAGTCCAGCATCCCTGCCAGGGCACGATCACCTTGAGCAGGCTGCACAGGACAGCGTCCAGGCAGGTTTTGACTACCTCTAGAGATGGAGACTCCACAACTTCTCTGGGCAGCCTGTGCCAGTGCTCTTGTCACCCTCACAGTAAAGAATTTCCTCCTAATGTTTACGTGGAACTTCTGTATTCAAGTTTATGCCCAATGCCTTTTGCCCTGTCACTGTGCACCACTGAAAAAAGACTGACTTCATCCTCCTGACACCCACCCCTCAAGTATTTATAAGTATTAATAAGATTCCCCCCTCAGTCTTCTCTAGGCTAAAAAGTTGCAAGTCCCCTGGCCTCTCTTCATAAAAGAGATGTTCTAGTCACCTCATCATCTTTGTAGCCCTTTTTTTTAAACCCTCTTCAGTCGCTCCTGTCCTTCTTGGCCAGGGAGCCCAGAACTGCACACAGTATTCTAGATGAGTCACTGTGATGGTACTGGCTTCTGCTCCTGCCCAGCTTACTGCCTTTTAGTTCAAGGTGGAGCAAGTGAAAACTGAAGAATGCTTTGAAATGCCAGAGTTCTTTGCTCTTTTTACCCTTCTTTAAAATTCTTTACATTTTAACCTCTCAAGCTTTATGACGACATTCTGCAGATGGTGAACAAGGTGATGGAATACTTTCCATCAATAGTTTCTCAAAGAATGCTGCAATAGAGAACCAGATCTGGTTTCACTTATGTTGTTTTATGTTAACTTTGAAGCTGTGCTTTCATGCGTATGGTTCAATAACTCTGTATGGGTCAAGTCTTTTCTGAATAATGTGAGTGTAACATAAGCAGGAGTAGAAAAAGAAAATGAGCAAAAAAGCAAACCAAGAAACCCTCACAGAAGGAAAATGTTTGTTTGTTTTATTGTTCAAGTACTTGTTCCTTCCCTTTCGTAATGGTTTTACCCTCCCTCTGAACTTTTTGTGAATTAAAAAAGTGAAATTAGCTTTTTTTTCTTTTTTTAATGCTTCACAGAAAGAACGGGACTTAGAATTAGCTGCTCGGATTGGCCAGTCACTGTTAAAGAAGAATAAATCACTGACAGAAAGAAATGAGTTCCTGGAGGAGCAAGTAGAGCACATCAGGGAGGAGGTAAGATTTGTACACACGAGTGCCGCATCTGCAGCAATGGTGACAATTTTCTTTCTGGCTTCCCTGTACTTTATTTTCTTGGGCATCTTGTCCATAGCAGACTGATCTGTGCTGCAGCACTTTGGTCAGCCATTTTTGTAGCCTGTACACTTTTAGAAATGTGACCAAAAAAGAAAAGGATTTTCTCCTGTTGGCTCAAATCAGGTGATTTGAGGGAAAAATCCTTCAAGCCATTGAGTTTTGCTCTGCCTCAGATTTCTTTTTCCTCTGAAACCAGCTACTCTTCTGGTTTCTGCTATTCTGGGACAGTGACTTTGCTTTGTGAATCTTGGCCATATGTGACTTTGCACAAGATTGAGAGAAATCTCACAGTTGTAGGGCAAGCAGAACAGTGAACCACCATGGATGAAAAACTCTTTAAAAAGGCTGCTAATAAAACTGCTCAGGGGTATGAGGTATTGAGTTATATCTGAGATGGGTTGTTGAGTAGAGCATGGATGGATGGATCCCAGCTGTGCAGTAAATGGTGGTGGAGCACACGTATAGAAATAGTGTCCTTTGGTGGGGTGCCTACTCTTCTTTGGCAAGGAAAACAAATTCTTTTATGGCCCAGAGAAGTGCTGTTGCTAGCCCAAGCCCCATCACGAGGCAGATCAGTGTATTTGTGCATTGGTTGATACGGCATGTGCATATCGACTGGGTAGGGCAGCGCAGTCATACCATGCATGCAGAATGGAGGATTTGATTGAGGAAGGTGGGGGACAGGGATGGGCTGCCTCTGGCAGGTCTGTGTTCATTTAGAGAGACTCAGGAGTAGCATTAGGAAGAGGGCCACCAGAAAGAAGCTTCTTACCAGGTGGCTTGATATGTTGGACCATATGTTATATCAACACCCATCTTTCATATTGTCATTTTGCCTCCTTCAGAAATGTATGCTTTTGAGGCAGAGCTTATCAAGCTTTAAAATCATGACACTTCTTGATGTTGAATGTCTTTCTTTAGTAGGTTTCAGATCTTGCATTAATGCTGTATTTTGAATATTTAAATAGAATGGTAACTGAGACAACTATCTCTAAGGGAAAGAGATGAGAAAATTGAATTAGCGCTCTTAAAATTCTGCAAACACTGTCTGAAAATGGCTTGGGGGATCTGTGCTTTCTATAGTATACAGAAAAGGGTTTTTTTCTGGTGTGTTATATAGTGTTAGTTTTCTTGCTGTATGTGTCCTGACATGAATAATTTAGCTTTACATCTCTCTGACCTACCAAACTTGTGCTGACAAAACCTTCTGACCATCCCATTAAGTAGCTCAAGTTTTTCCCCTGTCCTCAGGACACGCCACATTCATTAGGTGGGGGGTGGGGGGTGTGAAAGTAATACGGACCTGTGCAAAACATTCAACTCTTGGCTTTGCCTTTTGAGCATATGAAGGGGCTGTGGTCCTGCTCAGTGAAAACTGAGACTTTGCCTGTTGTGCACCAGAGAACAAAAGGTGGGTGCGCTGAAGCAAGCACTGTACTGCGTCCATAGACATTGTAGTCTCAGTTCACTGTTCCAGAATTCTATACTGAAAGCATAAATGTTGTATTGAGAAAACTTTCTTATTTGTAAATGATTTTAGTTACAGAGATGGGTGTCTGCCCTTTCAGCAGCAGACGTGTGGTTCCCAAGTACAGTATGTCTACCTGCAGCTGTATTGCCAAGTTCGGTACGAATGCTGCAGCTCCAGTCTGTGTCCCTTTCTGCTGAGATGCTGCTATCTACAAATTAATTTTGTTTCCTTTGAAATCAGAGCTCACTATCAAAGCAACATAACTGTCACAGCGTGAACTGTGTTTGAAATGGAGTATGTCCTTAGGTTTTAGCATCTCCTAATCTTTCTAAATTTCCTAGTTTACACTTTTTTCCTTCTTCAGATTTTGTTTTGCCTGAACCTAGGAAGGCAGTGCTTCAAACACAGTGTCAGTCCTCAAATAACGCCACTAAAAAATCCAGCCCTCTAGTCCTGTCATTCCAGTTCCAGGTCACATATCAGAAGTTTGTATTTTAGTGACAGCTGGTTTTAAAGTCTTTCACAGATCTGATTTTTTTTTTCCTGTGTAAAGTGAGAGGAAAGGAGAAGCTGAATTATAACCTGGAACAGTGGCTTAAAAAGGGAACATTCATTTCAATCTATTAGGGTAGGTGGTAATGTTTGAAAGATAAAAATGCTCTCTGGTTTGGTACTTGCATGGATGTTATTTATTTGGCGTAACTGATTGTCTTAATTTTAAGTTAATTATTCCAACCTGTTAGGCATTCAGCTGCTGTCAGTCAGGAAAACAATCAGCTGGACTCTTAAAATAGTTGATTCATGATTCAGTAAGGATTGTTCCTGCAAACTAGATCCCTTGTCTCTAAACAGTGACGCTCTGTGTGAGGACTGTTTTTATCTTCTACGTTAAATTATTTCTAGGGTAGGTGCAGCTATTTCATTACATTGTTCTGAAGTGGAATGAAGCTTTCAGGGTGACAGAGTGAATGGAAAACCTGGAGAGATGAAGCCTCGAGAACCAAGCATGGTGACAGCTCATGAACCTTGTCCTTTGTGGGCAGCAGGGACTGTAGGACAAGGGCTCAATCCCCATTTATAAGGCTATGCTTTACAGGCATAGTGCCCAAAGGGAGTGGTGGCTTGTGGAAACATAGAAGAGCTCCTTTTTATGTTCATAAAACAAATCCTGTGCTTTGCAGTGTATAAATGTGGCCTGGCTCTGGCTGGGTTGGAGCTGGTGGTTTTTATGGTCGCCTATATGGTGATGTATTTTAGATTTGTGACTTAAAATGGTGTTGATTACAACCAGTGTTCTGGCAGTTGCCAAGCAGTGCTGGCACAGCATCGAGGTGCTCTTACTCTGTTTTGCTCTCCATCTGCACAAGGTGCTGGGGGAGCTGACCCAGGCTGACCAAAGGGATATTCTATACCTTGCATTATTATTCTCAACAGGAAGTTCAAGGAAGGGAAGAAGCAGCTGTGACATTGATGGTTATAGTATTTGTCTTCCCAAGTATCCCATTACGTGTGCTCAGGCTCTGCTTTCCACCAAGTGGCTGAACATCTGCCTGACAATAGAAAACAACAAATAAATTCCTTAGTTTGCTTTGCTTTCAAAAGCGATTTCACTTTATTCATTAAACTTCTTAGCTCATGAGTGGGGTTTTTTCGCTTCTGTACCTCTGATTCTTTCTTCTCTCCTCTGGGGGTCTTGGGGCAGAGTGCATGCTCGGCTCGTGGGTGCTTAGTTGTTGTCTGAGATCTGCACACCACAAAGTGCTATGCCGAAGGAAAGCATTGCTGGAAGTTACTGCAGTTGAGGTTTTTTTCACGCATTTCAGAGCATTGTTGAGGTTGGAAGTGACCTCTGGGTATCACCTTGTCCAAACCCCCCTGGCTCAAGCAGGGCCACCTACGGTCACTTGCCCAGGACCATGTCCAGACGGTGAATATCTCCAAAGATGAAGGCACCGCAGCTTCTCTGGGCAGCCTGTGCCAGACAGTGCTCAGTCACTCTCACAATAAAAAA
This sequence comes from Zapornia atra, assembly GCA_013400835.1. NCBI lineage: Eukaryota > Metazoa > Chordata > Aves > Gruiformes > Rallidae > Zapornia > Zapornia atra. The sequence continues at coordinate 116,700 of VZTU01004001.1, forward strand.
AGGTGCCCCTGATGTTCAGGTAGAATTCCCCGTGTTTCAGCATGTGCCCATTGCTTCTGGTCCTGTTGCCATACAAGGTCACCCTTTCTGGCTTGCTTTGGAGAATTGGAATACTTGGCTATGACAGTAAAAATAGTTACCATGTTGTTTTAATTAATAGAGAAAAAAGTGTAGCAAAAGCTGGACGTGATCTAGTCCACCCACTGACAGTATCTGAATCCCTTAAAGAGGCTGAACCACAATGTGCTGGAGGGAAATACATTTTTATTTTTGGCTCAGCTTTTTAGCTATTCCAGAAATGGGGAAAGTAAACCTCCCAAGATTAATGTGTGGATTTTGATTGATGTTTTCCTAAAGTGTGGTTGGCTGGGGTTGTGCGTCCCTACCACCCCCTTGCGTTTTAGAACCAGTGTCTCAGGAGGACTTGTTGCCTTTGCACAGCTGATTACAAAGAATAGCCTTAGTAAAGTAAGTGACCTTGTTTGCTTAAAATTCTGCACGGTTTAAGTGCTTTATTGCATTGACTCTGCTTTTTGTTTGACAAAAATGCTGCTTAAATCTAATTTTATTGATATTCTCTGGGGGTTTTTTCCCCCAGTAATAACTACAAATATAAACGTGCCCACAATACACAAAGAAGTCTAATAAAAAGAAATGTGCTCTGCAGTTTGTGCATTGGGCAGTCAAAACAAAGAGCCAAGTCTTGCAGTGCAGGTGGAAGGGATTAGATCTGTCTGATCAGCTATGAGATTTATAGCTATGCAATAAAAGTTAATCTCATTATCTACCTGGATTTGTGCAAGGCCTTTGACATGGTCCCCCACCACATCCTTATCTCTAAATTGGAGCGATGTGGATTTGATGGGAGGATCATCCAGTGGATAAGAAGCTGGTTGAAAGAACGTAGACAAAGGGTGGTGTTCAGTGGGTCTATGTCCAGGTGGAGGCTGGTAACAAGTGGTGTCCCTCACGGGTCCTGGGCTCCATCAGAAGAGGGGTGGCCAGCACAGGAGGGACAGGGAGGTTATTGTCCCTCTCTACTCTGCCCTCGTGAGGCCCCCTCTGGAGCGCTGTGTCTAGATCTGGACGTTAATTTCTTGTAGTACCATTGCAATGTATCTGCTCCTGTGGATGTGAATCTAGACTAATGCATTAGTGAAATCAGGATTGCTCATCTTAACAAAGGTGAAAGAGAAACATGTCTAATTGCAGTGAATAACTGCGTTTCTGAACTTTTTAATTGGTCATTAAATGTTCTTTTTTAAAAGGTCCCCTTCTCATTTTTTCTGACAAATAAAGGAACCAGTTCTGCTCTGCTCCAGTCTTGGCCTCTTGAATTAGTCTGAAGGTGATGCTTGGAGGATGAGTAACTAATTCATAGTGGCTTTCTTTAAGAGTGTGCCTAGAAAAGCAACTTAGTGATCTGCAAGCTCTTTCTTTGTGCAGGTTTCGCAGTTACGGCATGAGCTCTCCATGAAAGATGAGCTGCTCCAGTTCTACACCAGTGCTGCAGAAGAAAGTGAGCCAGAGTCCGTCTGTTCCACCCCGTAAGTTACCAATCTACAACACTGAACCTTCATCTGGTGCTAACCAGGGGTAGTTTGGACATGCTGATAGCTTTGAAGGGTAGTAAAATGACCCTTTTATTGGCTGGAACTATTAAATGAGACTGAAATTGGTGCATGGCACCGGCTGGAAGGATTTGCATTGGACCAGCTGGCTGTAGTGCTACCAAAGTACATAAGGGGGGCTGCTGACACAGCATAGTAACTCTCAAGGGAACTACATCACTGGCTCTATGTCCAGATGAGCCAGACTTAGGTCCCACTTAATGGTACCCCACTGCACCACATACCTTTGCACACCATGCTAGTACGTGCTATGTGTGTGACCTTTGTGCTTGAAGCACCTGATGGTGCTGTGAAAACTTCTGCTCAGAGGGAAGGAAATAAAGCATGGCTCCTGGTGTGGGATCCGGGCACGTAGCTGGCTGACCCACAGCACAGGCTCTGAGGGGCTGTCCGCCCTTGCTTCCAAAGTTACTGCTGCATTCTGGGGAAGCACGTGCAGCATTAACAGGGATACTATTAAGTTGCTCCCTGTAGTAAGGTGGTTTCCCTTTCTCATAGCCTTAGATGAATAACTTTTCCATAGGAAGTGTGGGGAATAATAAATAAATCAATAAGTGTGCACTTTTTAAAATTTTTGTGAATTTAGCTATGCCCAAACATACCATCATGACCAAAGCTGTATTTCATGTGGGTGGCTGCTTTTCAGGCTGTTCTCCTGTGAGACTGACCATAATACAGGTGAAAATGAGTTAAACCCATTGTTTTTGTTGCAAGGCTCAAGAGGAATGAATCTTCCTCCTCTGTCCAGAACTACTTTCATTTGGATTCTCTTCAAAAGAAACTCAAGGACCTTGAAGAGGAAAATGTTGTGCTTAGATCTGAGGTAAAATTGCTCCCTCTGTGTTTTCCTTAATACAATTGCTGATTTAAATCCCAGAACACAGGCATTAAGAAATGAGTATTAAAAGTTGAGAGAATCTAATTAAGAGTGTGTAATTCCATGTGTGACACATCTCTGTTTCATCATCATCCTTTGTACTTCCAAGTGAAGGAAAGGCTGGAAGATTGAAGCTATACACAAAGCAGTTTCGTTGCCAAAAGAACATGCAGGAGCACGGGCAGGTTTTGGAGCACAGCACAGCTCTTTCAGACAGCCCTTAAAGAGCTCACCTGGTAGAAATGGGTGACACTAGCAATCTGAAGTTTGCAGGTTGACATGGTCTCTCTGGTACAAATTCAGTGTTTGTCAAATGGAAATTGCTAGTCTGGATTTGCATTAAATGCCTTCAGTTTGTTCAAGTCAGGCTCTTAAGATACTAAGTTGAATGTATTTTCTTGCCTTTTATTCTGATAATACTCAGTTGTTTCACAGACAAGACCATTTAAAAAAATTTTTATACTGTTCCCTGCCTGTCAAAAATAACACTTCATAATTGAGTATCCTATGAATTTTTTTAAATTAATTTTCAGTGCAATTTTTAACCTTTGGGAGCACGTTACCATTTTGCAAACATGTGGCAGAGTATAGCAGTAGGAATACTTTGGAACTAAGAATGAACGTATGAAAACAGAGTATCTTCACTGTTTTCTACTGCGAGTGCTAGTTGTGATTTAACCCGACTGCCAACCAAGCACCTCACAGCTGCTCAGTGAGTGTGCATGCTCTGCACCCCCTATCCCACCAGGCAAATTTGTGGGATGGGGAGGAGGATCAGGGAAGAGGAATAAAACCCAGTAGAACGTGTGGGTTGAGATTAAAGACAGTTTAATGGGATGGCAAACGAAGAGGAAAGAGTAGAGTTTTCTTTGTAGGTTCAGGGCTTTTTTTAAAAAAAGCCCTGAAATTTAAGCACAGGTGACATCTAGTGGAGATGAGGCGATAATGGTCCAAGTTTCTCCATGCAGTGATGTCCGCTTGAAAGTTCACCTGCCCCTTTTTTCCAGAATACGAGGAAGGGCAGCCAAAAACTGTAGTTTCTCACAGTCTTCCTGGAGGAGTGATTAGAAAAGCTTGCCTTGCTGAGGCAGATGGAAATGCGGCAACAGACTGGCAAAGAACAAATGTGCTAATGTCGCATATTTTGATGTGGATTTCTTGAATAGGCCTGTCAGCTGAAGACAGAAACAATTACTTATGAAGAGAAAGAACAACAGCTTGTCAATGACTGTGTAAAAGAGCTAAGTATGTCCTTCTTTCTTTTCCCCTTCTCATTCGACATTGTTCGGTTTAAAGAAAAAAAAAGACAACCAAGTCAGCTCAGTCACCCTTGTTTTTCTGTGGTACTTATTTTCCTTATATAAATAGCTGTGAGGAGAAAACCTCTGGCTGAAGTTTCACAGCAGAAGGCTCTGGTTGTAAGCTAAGTCTTTCTCACTTGCAAAACAGTTTTGCTTAGAAATTGTTCCTGTTCAAGTACGATCTCCTGTGCTGCGCAAGCACTTTGTGTCTTCCTGGCGGTGTGTCCCACTGCTGGTTTCAAAAATACCTTGCTGTGTATTGGGGAAGGATTCTGCTGAATCAAGTGGTGTTCTGAATCAAAAAAAAAAAAGTCATCTTTCTGCTTACTTTTCTGCTTTTGAGTTTATAACATTAATTGTAATTACTTCTCTTTAAGGGGATGCAAACATCCAGATTGCCAATATCTCTGAAGAGTTAGCAAAGAAAACAGAAGATGCTGCCCGGCAGCAGGAAGAAATCACCCATCTTCTCTCTCAGATAGTCGATCTGCAGAAAAAGGCAAAAGCTGTAAGGAATCCAGCTGCAAGACTACTGTTGTGGCTTGCTATTTGGGCAGCCTTATTTCATGTTTAATATCTAGCATACTTGACTAGAAAGTGTCAGTTTATTTAGGATGCATATATGATACATCAAGTGCAATAGTATATTTTAAATATTAGATGCAAAATTCTGCACAAAATGACTTTGGTAAGACAAGAATGTCAGTAGAAATATTTGAGTATAGGCACATGCTTATTTGCTTTAGGGTCTTGGAGGCTCATTTAGCAGAGCATAAGATGCTAGGTGTTCTTCTGTTAACATTTTTTAAGTGGTGTTCAAATATTTTTAAACTGACATGTGGCCTAATGCTGCTGCAAAGAGGGTCTTGAGAAAGTTTAGAATTTTACTACTTCCCTGTACTAAGTAGTGCTGTACTTACATGTGTAGGATACAAACATCATCACTGTATTTTTAACCTTTTTTGACATATTTTAGTGTGCAGTTGAAAATGAAGAACTTGTCCAGCATCTCGGAGCAGCTAAAGATGCCCAGAGACAGCTCACAGCAGAGGTGAGTGCATCACTTGATATTACAGTAATTTACTAGTAGGGCAATGCTTGTTCTCTTTGGGGAGGGGAGGTATGGTGTTAGTCTAAGCTGGATCAGAAGTATCAAGTAATTTTGCCCATTTATATGGAATGAAGGAACATTTATGTTTCTGGCAGAGTTCAAGCCTCTTCCTTTCTGTTCTCTTTCAACTGGCACCCGTTTTGAAGAACTGAGGCTTTTGAGCTATATAGGAACTCCTTTAGGTGCTGGCTTCTCTAGGCTGGTAGGTTAAGCCTGTTTTGAAGAGTGAGATAACATGGTAGAGCTCACTTGTACTGTATTTTATCAACAAATAAAGTGAAGACAGCCCAGGATTTCTGGCTGTCTCCTGGGTGCTACATTCACATTGTCAAAATAGAATGAATAAAAGTTGATACCCTTATGATGTGTCTTGCATTTGTAATACTTTGCGTTGAAGGTGGGAATGTTTGTAGAAACCTTTCCTGCTTACAAGCCTTTTGTATCTGTGGTGCTCCACAAAGCTTGAGCTCATGCTTGTTCATCACTTTCTTGGGAAAGACATTAACAATAATCTCTGTTTCTAAACCACGTAGCTTATTTTTATGAAACTTGTACCCCTTTTCCAAACTTGGTTGAAATGGCTGGTGAACTCAAAAACTGTGAGGGTACACAGGCATCTGCGGACAAAGTGACCCCATAAGATGTGCTTCCTGAGAAAGTCAAGCTGAAAGTAAGGCATGGTCTTAGGCTGTTGGAGGTTATATGTATATATTTGTATATATGTAAGTCTTGGTTTTAAAAATCCTAAGTCCTTTGGAACACTGAAGCATCTTGTCCTTTTCCCATGCTGTCTGCCACTGTGGTCAGCATGGCAGTAATTACGCCCTAGACCTGATTAGACTTAAGATACTTTTAGCTCTGTATCTGCTGCTTGACAGTGGCTTCATATAGTCATGTAGGATAGGAAATGGTGCAAGCAGCTCCTCCCCCTGGGCCCTTCCTGTTACTAATCTGTGTTATTTATAGTTTTCAGTAATATTCACTCTTCTTTTTTTTTGTTGTTGTGGTTTTTCTTTAAAGTGGGATATTTTTCCTTATACCTTTACCTTTTACCAGTGTGAAAAGAATGTGCAGGCTTTTTGTGCTGATAGTGCAGCCCATGAGTTCTCCTACTGCTTTCTCTGTTGCAGTTGCGGGAGCTGGAAGACAAGTACGCAGAGTGCATGGAAATGCTTCATGAGGCTCAAGAAGAGCTGAAGAACCTCAGGAACAAGACGATGCCGAATGCCATATCACGTCGGTACCACTCGCTCGGTCTCTTCCCTATGGTAAGCAGATGTTAAGGGAAAAAAGGGCTCACACCAGAAAACAGCCACCCAAAGGAAGTGTCACTGTTTGCATCTAGCTTACAGCTTCAGGGATGCTAGGGTGCACGTGAGCAGGGGGGAAATGTGTGTTTATGGTAGTGTTAAAAATGATCAATTTTGCATACCTGGTTCTGAAACAGAGATTCTATGCAGTTAACTTGGGTTTGCTGCAGCATTATCTACAACCCGCAGCTGGCTATGCTTATGCTGTGACTATCATTAATGTGGGTATCATTAATAGGTTGTTAACAGTTCTTATACATCTTTGCTGTGCAACTCCTGTACTGTGGTGGCTGATTTTCAGTAGGAGCTTCCTGGTTTTATTCCATATCCTTGGAGATGCAACTTCTGATAATGTTAACTAATCATTTCTGGACATGGCATCCTTTTAGTCACTTACAATACACATTCTAGTTCTTCAGTCCTTGAATAGGTGACAAATACATTCTTGTTTTAGGGTCAATGAAAATTCAGTAGCTTGTTAAAAGAGTATTTATTGCTAATATGTGTTATGGCGACATCAGTTATGGCAGCATCACTGGTGTTACCAACTTCGTTTACCTAGTGCCACCTGACTGTGAGATTGCACGTTCAAAGCATGGAGGCTATGCAGTGCCCTCAGTCGAACGAGAAGCAAAGACTGGACAGCAGTGTCTCGGTCTGTCTCTGCTTGCCTGTGCATCTCTAGAATAACTTTATTACTTCTGAGGGGAATCATATCAGTGACTCAAACTTCTTTTGAGTTAATGTCAATGTAATGAAGCAGCAGAATCTGTGCCTCCTTGTCTTGAGTCATTCCTCAACTGCTGAGGAACAACACAGATTATATTTGTGCTCAAAAGAAGTAAATTGTCAACAAAGACTTAGCTTGCCTTCTTGTGTTCCCTTCCGAGACTGAACCCAAGCCTGATTAAAGGGCAGGCATTGAGTAATACCAGCTGTGCTTGCAGAAATTCAACCAAAAGCTGCAAGCAGTAAGCTTGTGCTGAGAGAGGTAGATGTGGTTTTTGTATAAACATGATTTTCTCATGTTGAGTCATGGGACCAACGATCATTTAGATTTGTGGATGTTTGACACTTAGACCGTGCACTTAACTGTATTTTGTCAGTAAAACTTACTGACCTGCAGTGGAAAATTAATACCATGTCAGTTCTGACCCTATGAGGGAAGAATGTAATGCTTCATGCCAAGAACCATGTCTTTTTTGTTGGTGGGTAGGTAATGTTGTGAAAGGGAAGAGTGATTTCTCTTTTATTTTAAAGGAAAACATATTAAGCAAAACTTTACATGTGAAAGGAGGGTGAGTAGGGAGTTTAGTCTTGGAAGCTGGAGCACCTGAATTCTATTGTAGCCTGTGATTATTTTTTTTTTCAGATTTTTGATGTTATGTGTTGTTTATTTTCTGATGATAAATACTGTAGCATTGTGATGTAAGCTGTAATTCATCAGTGATTCAAATACATTCATCAGTCTTCCAGCTTTCCAGTCAATTTTCATTTTTAAACCTTTTTTTTTTTTTTTCTGGAATGACACTTTTTTAGCTATTAATTAATGACTTACATAAAATAATTGTTTCCTGCAATGAAAACCATTAAATCTGTGATATTTGTTCTTCTTTTGTGCTTATTTTTAACAGGACTCTTTGGCAGCAGAGATAGAAGGGTCAATGAGGAAAGAACTGCATTTAGATGAACCTGACTCTCCTGACTTAGCGTATGACTGAAATGAATTGTTTCCTAATTGATTATATCTGAATTTACTTATGTTATGAGAAGGGAAAAGACAGGATATAGTTGAGCTAGGGATTTAGAAATATTTCTGTCAGAGTGTGAACAGCAGAAAGTAAAATTATAGTCTGTTTATTGGGGTGGTTATATGTTCTGCTAAAGCTACCAAAAGAAAACACCTATATGTAGGTTTTGCCTTGTCCTAAGAACTTGTGTCCTGGTTCTTGTGTGCTGAGTATGGGAAAAGATTTGGGTGTTTTTGTGTGTTACCATGTTAGATTTCTTCAGTTAATGATTAGGGAATGAGTTCAATTCCTTGTGTTCTCTCTTCATGTGTTATAACAGAAGTTACGAGGTAGTTATTAATCTAATCCAGTTTTTACAGGTAGGGTCCTTAGTGTTGATGCATTGCATCTGTGCTGAAGTTACCTTGAATTAAACAAGAGGGTGGTTTGAAACAAGTTGAGCACCTGTGACAGTCCCAGAGCTATAGATAGATACAGCTTGGCAGAAGTGGTCTCATTGACACCAGTTGCACGTGTACTCCAATGGGCTTCTCACCTGTTCGTACAAAGCACTGACTGGTTACAAGTTAATCCTATTAAAAGAGTCTGTTAAAAGAAACAGAGGAAGGACAGAGGAAGGACAGCCAAAGTACAGTAGCCACTTTCCAGGACCCTTCTAAATATATTTACCAAAAGCTTGAGGTTACTTAAACCTTCTCTGAGCATGAGCCAAGAATTTGAAATGAGGCTTTGACAGAGTGAAATACTGATTAGAAAACTGTAAGATCAGAAGGATGTTCATATGTTCAAACCACATAGGATCCTTTTGTCCTTCCAGAGTAATCTAACAAGGATACTTCATCTTCTTTAGATTGTCTCTTATATTGCTACACATGTACCAAAGGACACATTTTTGTTTGTTCTGTTCCTTTTCTTGGTTTTATTTATTTGGTTACAACTATAACCTTTGTGGGACCATCTATTGCTTCAGCCTCTTAAAGATATACAACTACAGACTTGGAGCCTACACACAAAGTTTGCAGCTGTTGAGCACTCGTGGCCAGAAGGAAAGACATTTGAATGACACTAAATAGAATAAGGCATGCTGTCATTTCTGTACCCTGGCACTGTTACCTTTAAGCCAGAAGGCATGTGCTGTTCTTGTGTTCAGCCATGGTTGAACTGTAAAACAAAGCAGCCATGGCACTTCTGCAGCATGATGTCAAGAAATTTCTGCTAGAGCATCATCTGAGCTTAATCTTGAGGCAGGTAAACAGTGTTTGTTATGATATCAGGGCAATGGTGATTAAGAATGAACTGTAGAAGTAGGTCAAAAAACTAGATTTCCAGCCTTGACAGCCTTTCTCTAGACTCTTGGCCCACTATATTTCTCACTTTTTAAAAAAAATTTGTAAATGTTATTTAAAGGGGCTAGAAATTTGTTTCAGAAAGAAAAGATTCAAGACTTGCTTGCATAGAGCTACTCAGTAGAGGAAATTCTCCTTTTAAATGGATTAGACAGTTCATAGTTAAGAATTGAGTAGAGATCAATTTTGTTTTTTAAAAAATTAATTTCCACACAATGTTTTTAAAGGGTTTTTTTTAGATGATGTACTTAAATGCACTTTCACTTTTTATTAATATTTGAGAGGCTCCATGCACATAATTCTCAAATTTTCTACCTAAAATATTCTAGGGTGATGGAAGTATTATGCTGATGATTTAATGTAATGGCCAGGCTGTAGCAAATATGGAACCCTATGCATACTACTTCCAGGAACTATAAAGACAAGGTGGCTGGTGGAGCTGTGAATAGGAAGGGCTGTTAACGAACTGTTAGCAGTGTCTCTGTTCCTCCTTAAGGTAGGAGGCATTGTGTGATTATTATCTGTGTGTATGTCTTGCCAGTCATCAGAAACGGGTCTTCGAGACAGTGAGGAATGTTAACCAAGTTGTCAAGCAGAGATCCATGACTCCATCACCAATGAATATCCCAGGCTCTAACCAGTCCTCTGCTATGAACTCGGTCATGTCTAGCTGTGTCAGCACTCCGCGTTCCAGTTTCTATGGGGGAGACATCTCTAACATTATGATAGACAACAAGACCAATAGCATCATCCTAGAGACAGAATCCTCTGACAACGGGTCAGTACCGTAGCACTGGGCGTTGCTTTTGCTGTGCTTCTGACACAAAGGCAAAGTGTTTCTATCTTCCCCTCTTTCTCTTGTGTTGTGCAGTTAACACAGTGATGTACATCTTCAAAAGTTACTTTATTTTGTGCTTATAGTTCTTGAGCACCCAAGTTTATTTAAAAAAGAAAGCTTGTTGAAAGTACTGTGTACCGGTGTCTGCAGCTCGTGCCTGTTCTGAGATACAGCAGCACCCAGTGATGTAAAACCACCCTTTGTCTTTGCAACTGTGGGTCTACACTAATGATATTTTCACCATTTTACATGAATGTCAGGGAGTTCTGATCTAAGCAGCATCTAAATTATTTGGATCTTCAAAATAAATAAATAAAGTATATGGAAACTTAACGAATTACAAGAAACAGAACTTTGCTCTTCCAGCTCCTTCTGTCTTCCCCCACTATGTTTCCGCACAATGTTGTCTATACTTTCCAGTAAAACTGACTTAATATCTCAAAACAATGAATATTTGTCATCATAATATACTCCTGTGACTCAAAATAGTATTCTTGCAGCCTTGGCCATGTAAGGTGTGGCCTGCTTGCTTGAGTTTGTATAACTGTAAGAGACCCACAAGAAGACATCTCTAATCTCCTTGTGGAAGGAAGCTCTTAAAGTGAAGCACAGCTTTTCCAGTCAGGGGTTTCCATGAAGGAACTAGGATTCAAAAATAGTTTATTATATGAAAGAGAAAGAAAATACTGGTGTTTGCCTCTGAACTCTCCAGATGAGTAGCAAGTTGTTCCCAGACACAGTAATTTAAAAGTGTAGGTGAATGTCTCGAGACTATCATCTGGAAGTTTCATGCATCTCTAAGATTTGATTATTTTTTTTTCTCCTCCCCTTCTTTTGTGTGTGTCTCTCTCATTTTGTTTTAGAAATGAAGACAGGATGAAGAAGCCTGGAACACCAGGGACTCCAGGCTCCAGTGACCTAGAGACTGCCCTTCGTAGGCTCTCTCTCAGGCGGGAGAATTATCTCTCGGAGCGGAAATTCTTCGAAGAGGAGCAGGAAAGGAAGTTACGGGAACTGGCAGAAAAGGGTGAACTCCATAGTGGTTCCGTTACCCCCACAGAGAGCATCATGTCACTGGGGACTCACTCCAGATTTTCAGAATTCACTGGATATTCAGGAATGTCGATCAGCAGTCGCTCCTACCTGCCAGAAAAGCTTCAGATTGTGAAACCACTAGAAGGTGATAACAAAGGGCCTCGGCCTTTGTCTGTTCTTCTTAGTGACTCGTTGTGGTCTCTTATCCATCACCAGAAAGCAGGAAATCTTTGCAATACGTATTCTTTTTACTTTAGAGATAGTAATCCACGCTGTTGGTTTGAGATCTTCTAGCTAGTATTTTTTCCCTCGAGCCTTAAAAGTGTTAGGAAACAATTCCAGGCGTGGCAGTAAAATAAATGTTACAGGCCGCACGTGCATCAGCAGTGCAGCCTTGAATCCAACCTCAATCCCAGTGTTGCTATTTCAGGCTTACAAAAAGAAGGTGGTTGAGTGTCTGAAATCTAAGCAGGAAGGGTATCAGCTCATCAAATATCAGTTCTGCAAATCAGGGTCTGGAAAGACCTTTACTTATTTCAAATAGTCCAGTTACTCTAGCAGGACAATTTTTATGATTAAAAATTGCCTCTGGTCTTTAATTGGCTGACACACATTAATCTCTATGGCTTTGGTTTCATGTATGAAATGAGGTAGGGTTTTTTAAAGTCAAATTTCCTCCATACATTGTCTCATAAGGAGGCAGATGGTAGTCAGGGCTAGAGCTTTATTTCAGAGTTAAGTGCTGACAGAGCACATACAGTTTGCCTGGCTTTCCTCAGTCCTTTCAGGTTGTTGCTGGAAGCTAAAGTTGAGTAAATTCCTTCAGGTTTTAAACAAAATAAAACTGTTTTCCTATAGTACTTCACAGATATGCTACTTACACAACTTAACTTTGATTTCTCTCTCTTCCTTTAACAGAACTCTGGTGTTATATTACATTGTCTCTGTGTGTGTTAATTGCAAAAGTTTCCTTTTTCATCTTTTTAGAACAAATTAATTTAATTTGTAAGGAGCACTTATCATGACACGTATTCAGAAGCAAAATTAACCTTTCTTGTGTCCTGGAGAAAGTGGTGTGCTGTATCTACCCATTCAAATGAAACTAGCCATAGCGCAGAGTCCGTACTGTTTAGCAGTTCCTAATATTTGCTTTCATGAATGCTTTTAAATGGTCGTAAAAATTCTTGTACCACATGAAGGAGGGGATGATCCAGCTTTGTTTCAGTTACTGGTTGCTACCACTGTAATAGATTTCTGTCACCATCCCACTATATCTGCTTTTTTCTTCCAATAAACTCTTAAAGTCTTTATCATCTTTCCATCTGTCTGGGTTTTTTTTTTTCCTGGTTTTGTTCATTGTTCTCACTGGGCCACACTTTTTCCTTAAAATTATTGCACCTTTTAAAGTATTTCCCATGTTTGGTTTTACATCTCATTTGTAGTATGTTTGTGTCTGCTTCTTAAGTTTGGTGTTTGTTACCTTTCATTAAATGCATGTTTATGATGATGTTCCTCACTTCAACTTAGTTTCTTTCAACTTCGTGGATCCTTTCAAATGACTGGGGCAAAATACTCTGCTGTACCTGCAGACTGTTAGAGGTTTTTATTACTGTTTTCCTAAGGGTGCTCATGCCCTGAAACAGGGAAAGAAAAAAAATCAGTTCTAGAATTCATTTCAGGTTAGTGGCTGCTGTTCCTTAAGAGCAATCTTTTAAACTCCTCAGTAAAATAAAATAGGGTGACAGAAGCACTAAGAAGTGAATCTTCTTTTGCACCTTCCAAAAGACAAAAGAGTCTGAGGTGTTTGCTTTGGTTTGGGTTTTGTTTTTAAATGATGCATCTGCAGCTGCTTGTACCATTAGCATGGAATAGCACTCCCTGTGTCCTGTAGGAAAGTTTAAAACCTTGGACTGATGATGTCTTCACTCAGTTGTAATTGTGGCAGCAACACATTGAGAATTTCAGAGCTTCCTCTGCCCCCCATGCTATGCATGCAGTGATGCAGATATCAGGAGTAGCAAAAGAAATGCTATTCGTATACTTGATTTTGCTTTTAAATTTGTTCTTACTTCAGCCTGGCAGTCCCACTGTTGCACACTAATTCCATCCTGCCAGTTCTTTCTGGTAGCATAATTTACAAAACTCTTTAGTTAGGAGCCTGGAACCGAACTTAGGCCAAGGTGGTGTATTCCCCCCTTCAATTTGGTGCTTGCTGGGGGTTCCCTCCCCCACTCCCTCTTTTTTAGAAGTCATGTGGTAGTTGGTAACTCTTACATTGCTTTCTGCATTAGTGCTAATTTTCTGTGTGGAAAAAGTTCAGCTCTCTTTCACACATTCTTAGGAGATGAAGATTAAAATAAGAGAGAAACTCGGGTGTTCCTTTTTGTAATGAAGCGTAGGCCACTTTGATTTCCAGTTTCCAAGAGGAACTAATAGCATGCAGTGTCAATAGAAATGTTAAAGCTCAAAACTTGGATATTTTGCTGAATAAATTCCCATAGGAAAGATGAAAAATGTTATAAATCTATTGCTTGAACTCTGCAGGGGTTTTCTGAGTGTAAATTTTGGTGAGCTTTAAGGTGAAAAGGATTACATCTTCAGAAGTTTACATATAGAAACTAACAAGAGGATCTTAGACTTGCATACTGTGCAGAAAGAAATTTTGTGTTCTAGTGTTTTTTGAGGATATTGTCGTACTGCAAAGCTCTATTCTTTGCATAAGACTTGACATTTTCCAGCACTACTGTATCTTCTGGAATATTTCTTTTATGTAGAAGCAAAAAACCTTGATCTTTGTGAAAATTCAGAAATTAATTCAGGTTATACAAGTTAGAGATGTTTCTTCAGTAGTTGTTTCTATTGGGGTTGTAATAATTTCTACTTCATGAGCCTCAAGGTCCCATGTAATAATTTCTACTTCATGAGCCTCAAGGTCCCAATCAGTGTAAATCCTCTTTAAGCCCTCAAAAAAATGTTTGTTGGTTTGTTTGTTTGGACAACAGTGCCATTTTTTAAAACCAAAGTAATTATTCTGAGCTAAAAATAACACTTTAAAAAATGAGGTAGGCTTAAGTAAAATGTTGCTTACTGATCCTAGTCATTCTACGTGATATTTTTCCTGATCACTTCATGTTTACAATAAGCTTTCTGTAATGCGATATCCATATTGGGAAATCAACACTTTTTCTTATTCCATAGATTTTTTTAGATTTTAGATTATTTTTTTTTTAATTTAGTTTTTTACATATACCATGCAACATATTGAACATTCTTGGTCTTTGAATACTGGTGAGACACTTGTATGCCATCTTGTTGACTGAGTCAATATTCTGCTTTGGGGAGAGGCAACAGGAACAAGACCAAAAAGCCTCGCTCTGATTTGAACTGGCAGAGATGAAACTAAAGATGTTGTGTTTGTGTCATAAGACCTGGAATGAGCAGCCACTAAGTCACATGTTGCAGCAGAGTAATGGTTGGTGGACACAGGGAAACACAGGCCCTCACAAGCAGCGTTTAATCGCTACTTGAGGTATCGGATAAATCCACCCTGATTTAAGTGGGCCCATCTCAGTGTATGTCTCAATTTATCCTGATATGTTGCTGTTTCTGACACCTTGTCTTCTGTTGAGTGCTGAATATTGAATACTTTTGTCTGTAAAACACACCTCTGCCCTCACTCAAAACGTTTTTCTGCCAAGGACGAAGCTACAGGTACAGTAGCATTTAGTTACGTAGTAGCTGAGTTCCTGTAGCAGAGGGGCTCAGGTAGGGGCTGTACCAGTACTTTGATTTGATGTACAGGTCAGAGAGATTTCCTGCTTACACTTGCCTAGAGGTGAAGTGGCTTTCTAACGCTGTAGAAAGCTGAAATTGCTGTGTGATCTGTGTGACTGCTGTTCTCCTGTTAGCCACCACTAGTAAATCCTGGCATGTTTTTGGAGTCATTCTTAATGTGAGCTTCATGTGGGGCTGTGCAGTGTATGATCCTCTTAGAGCTTGCTGTGATGGTGCTCAGGTCAACTGTAAATATAAATACATAAATTCTTTCTCTTCCTTCTTATTCCTGTGAATTTAGGGCGATGAGAATATTGACAGGAGGGGATGTGCGTTTACACAAGTATGGCACATCTTTCAACCAGGCTTTGCTGAAGTGCTGATGTCATAACTCTATTTCCTGTTGATCTGGAAGTGTTGTGTACCATGTCTTTCTAGAAATATTAAAGCCTAGAAATGTTAAACCCAGAAACATTAAAGGTTTGGAGCTTCCCAACCTTTGGTTTTCTGGATAAACGAAGTGGAAGTTTCTGCTTTTTAGGTCCTGGATTCACTGACTGCTTACTGATTCGTGTCGGTTGTTTTTGTGTTCCCTTTCAAGGTTCTGCCACTTTGCACCACTGGCAGCAGCTGGCTCAGCCTCACCTGGGTGGGATCCTGGACCCGAGGCCTGGGGTTGTCACTAAGGGCTTCAGGACCCTGGACCTGGATCTGGATGAAGTGTACTGCCTTAATGACTATGAGGAAGATGAGACAGGTGACATTTCTTACAAGGGCCTAACTACCTCGACGCCAGTTCAGCACACAGAGACCTCAGGTGAGAGGTCACAAGCACAAGTGACTGTTTCAGACAGCAAGAATAACCCCCGCCAATCTCAGGCTTTCACAGAGGAGATGCAGGAGGCCGCGACTGACGATGATGAGGGGTCTGGTGAGGGAAACTCATTAAGTCCAGTAAAACTGACATCTTTACAGGATTTTGATTACTGGGCCATTCTCACATCTCTCCAGAACAGCATCCATAGTATTGCTTTGTGTGTAGCATCCGCACGTTAATGCGTGCAGTGGTTAGAACGTCACCATTCTAACATTGGCTCAAAATAATAATAATCTTTTAATTTGATTTTATTTTTCCAATAACAGCATTTGTGGTCAATATTTTACTCTATTTTGATAAGAGAAGGCTGCTAAAAGGAAGCGGTTTATTCACAAACCTTTGTGTGGCACATATGCGACTTGTATGTGTATTGAGTGCACGCACTTTAGTGTATATAATGTATAGACCTTATATATTTTGTATGCTTAGAGTGCACATATTTTTCTGACTGTCCATAAGAGGTGATGCCATGCTTTAGATTTTGTACTATGAGGGAAAAACCAAAGATGAAATGATGACAAAAGGTGCATCTAAGCTGCCTTTGCTGAAACAAATGGAAGTGCCTTGAAAATCAAGGAAAGAAATTCTGCAGGTTTAATTCTGTTACCTCAGGTACAGTTACCTGCTCTTAAGTTCTCTTTGAGATAAAGAATTAAGAGGAGGTTTTTATATAGAGAATAACATTTCCCTCGTTCCCTCTCCACCACGCGACTAGATTCTACTCTTCCTATTTATACCACATGAAGACTTGACCATTTTTAAATGACGCAGTAACACGTGGGTTACTAGATACTCTGAAGTGACATTTGCAGTCTGTTATTGCATAGGTTCTCAGACTGTAGATGTGCTTTAAGTTTGTGCAGTTTCTTTTTTTTCCTCATTGGTTTGTGGGGGTGTGGGGGTGCTGGGGTGGATTGTTTTTAATAAGCTTCATAGGCGTGTTAGTCTCATTAAGATTTGCTACTGGCAAAGAATTATATTTAGTCTAGAATCAGAAAAATACCAAACTCCTTTTTTCTTGTTTTTACATAGCTACATCAAATGAGGACACTTCCTCGACCTCCTTGTTCTGGAATAAATCATAATATATCATTTGGCTGTTCTTTGGAAGATTAGATTGTCTCAGGGCTAGACAATAACATTTCTGTTATTGTGGTGAAATGCAGAGTGTCCTCACCTCTCTCCAAAATGTCATTCGGTGCTTTCAGCTATTGGATATAAGCTACTTTTTGAGTCAGTTGTATTAAGGTTAGACTTTTGAATCATCATTTAGGTTGGAAAAGACCCTTAAGGTCCTCAAGTCCATCCCTTCACCTAACGTTGCCAAGTCCACTGCTAAACCATGTCCTGAAGCACTGCATCTACAGTCTCTTCAGTACCTCCAGAGATGGTGACTCAACCACTTTCCTGGGCATTGTCTTTATTCTATGAGAGATCCATTGCCTGGGAATAATGACTGTTAACTTTTTATATTAATTTGAAAATAATGTTTTTGCAGTTGTCTGCAGTTTTTTATATTATCCAGGTGTTTATCATTTTGAAGAGTAAATAACAGCAAGAAAAGCTGGAAGTCTAGGAAACATAGACTGTAATAATTGGCATTTTTTAGGGTATGGAATGAAAGACTTCAGAAAAGATGTGATTCATTTTAAAAGGTGTTGCTGTGGAGAAGAAGGGAACAGGCAGTTCATGTACTCAGGATTCAATAATTGTGCCAAAAAAAAAAGCTATTCAGGTTACACTTTGAAGAGTTTTCTACTTGTAAGAATATTCAACACAGGAACATGTCAGAAATTTGGAAACCTTTCTGTCATGGACTATTCACAGACAGGGATATAGATATAGTCTAAGTTTCTTTGGTTGTTTTATTTTTAAGAACAGATTAGTAAAACGTCTGTAATGATTTGGAAGCGTTCCTTGGAGTTGAAAAATACATGTAGATCTGTGCTGTGATTACAGACTGGCAAGACAGGCTAGTAATTAATTCCCTCCATTTCCTTTCTCCATTACAGTTTGAATACAGGTCACTGTTACTACGAGGTTATTCCCTGGTTACAACTGATGTTGCCTAGGAGAACGCTAGTTTTCTCAGACAAGGTTTTTAAGCATATTCCCTACCTTACAAATTGGCAAATAAATATAATCTATGAAATTGTCCTAGTAATCTTATTTTGATGTCTGTTGTTTGCTGACTAATTTTGATACATTCCAGAAATAGAGACTTTGGTCAATATTAATAACTTTGTGTGGAATAAACAGAAGCACTGCAAGGTTCTATTTCCCATTCTTTATCCTTGCTCCAGATTGCCTAGCAGCTTAGGGTGTAGGAGTATCCACGAATCCATGAAACACAACTGCATCATTATTGGTTGTGTTGCTCAAATGAAGCAAAGATACTGCTGTGTGGGCTGTTTGCTGAAGCAATTTGTCAGGCAGTATATAGGGAGAAGCTAATTGTGGATGTCTTCAGAGTAGGCATTTACTGTTGCGACAGTGCTGCTTAGGATCCACCATCTGCCCACTGAAGAGCACCTTTCAGGAACAGAGATGTGTGCTTTCAAATTTATTTTATATTTAAATATTATGCAACCATTGCTCCTCTTGAAAAATACCTTATCAGCATCCTTCCTGCTTCTCCTTGATTTCTCTGTAAGGAATGCAGAGCAGGCAGGGGTGCGTATGGACATGCATTTCCCTAGAGCAATGTCACAAGTGCAGGGTTAGCGCCTCATTGCTTGCGTGGTTGGTGGGGGAGATTTGAGGCAGGAATCTCTTGCTAGAGGGTGTGGAAGTAGAACAAAAAGGGAAGGAAAAAATTATTTTCAATACAGCCTTTAGTAATAGTACTTCTGCTTGTAATCCAAGGTAGCTCCACTGTAGAAAAATCCTAGCTCGAGAGGTTCATAAAAGCAGGAAAGGTCCTGCTGGCAGGCCATAGAGTGTGCCAGCCTAGAGCTACAGGCCTGCTAACCAGAGAACAAAACATCTTTGGAAATACCGTGCCTACAAGGACTTCCCAGCAGGTGTAAGTCCTCTTATTCTTTTGGGTAGATGTCTACTTCATTTGATACATATGCTTTGAGGGTTGTATCTTTGTAGTTTTTCACAGGAGATGTTCTCTGGCCAAATAGTATGAGGTCCTGTTTTTACTGCCATTTTTTGGGCATGTAGAGTGCTGCTCAAGATAAGTCCTAAGAGAAGTCATTTTACTATCCTCAGGAGGATGTTTAGCATCAGCTCAGGAGAACAAACATTGCTGGTAGTGCCAAAGGTGTCTTGGAGCGAAAATAAGTGTATTCAGAACACAGTATCAGTTGTTTCTTGTTGAGTGATGGATAGAGTCAGAAATCATTCTGACAACATGAGAAAGAAGTTATGATCCTTAAACTTTCCTGTTCCTACGTTGAGACATGTCATCTCCATTGATACATAAAATACCTTACTCACCATGTATGCAGATTATATCTCAGTTATGGCACTGAACATTTCCAAAGAAATTTAACACAGGTGTAATTTGTGAGCTGCAGTTGGTCTGTCAGAGATACATACTGTGTGTGGGCTCCGTAATTTTATGGAAGATTGTAAATTCCAGAATCGCAATTTCTGGCTTAATACCCAGGAATGGTTTGAAATTTGTGTATCACTTGAGTAGATGCTCAACATAATTGGAATGGCAAAGAAGTTCTAGGGCATGGCACTGTTAGTGCCATCTAGGACAAGTAACTTTTGCAGTGCAAATTTTTAGTAACTTCACATTTTTTAGTAACACATTTTTTTAGAAAAAAAAATATTTGAAAGAAACTGTGGTATAAAACTGTACAGTCTGGTTTAGGGGGTGGGTTGGAGGGGTTTTTTTGTTTGTTTGTTTGTTTTTAATTCATTGGCTTTCACGTTTCCCTTAAAAAAAACTCTAAGCCATTCAAAGCACTTAATGTTGTGAATGTTCTTATTTTGAAGTTGGGAGGGCTACGCTTGATTCGGCGTGTGCTTAACTGCATGCTAGATTTCGGTGCACGAACCAGTCTTTCAGTACTTGTGTGAGTTAGTTCCACTGATGGATTGCTTTGAACAGAACACATGCACAGCATTATGGGATCAGCCCTCTTGTACTTCATGTTTAGACCTTAACAAGGACACAGAGCTCTTTCCAAACAGATGCCTAAAAAAGCACATAATGAATGTCTTATGTTTAAGTTAATTTCAGCAGGATTGCTATACATGCTTCTAAGATGTTCCTGGTGTACAGAAAAGCAATATATTTTGTAACTCTTTTTAGAGCAAAGGTATGGATGCATATTTAAATATATTTTATTTCAAGTTGCATGAATATTTCACAGTAATTATTTCTTTAAGAAAAAATCTGTCAGCATTTGCTATCTCTGCTGTTACGATGCTAGAATGTTAATTTTGGATCCTAGCCTGCATAAGATCATGTTGAAGCCACATTAAATACATTGAAGTCTTATTATATCTGTGCTCCATGGTTATATACATATGAGAAGGAGGCAGTCAGAAGAAAGATAAGAAAATGCTACCCAAATAATACCTGCCCTGGTTCAGCTTTTCATCCCTTCCTGTTTCCAAAGGCAAAATAAATGGGAAGTTTGGAAATGCAGATACTCAGAAAATAATTTTATTGTCAGTTGTTTAAGAAACGTAACAGGGGTTCTGCTCCTGGCATAGATGGTATGGATTCTTGCAGGTTTTTGAGCATTCATGGTTGCCCCTGAAACCAGAATTTTCTGAGAACATTCTAGCAGTATTTTCGGAAGGACATCTGGAGGCACCCAAACACCTTTCAGAGAGCACCGTGCTCCCATTTTACAGTTGTGTTTATCACCCATCTCCATTTTGGTGTAGTAGTTCACTCGAGTATCAACTCCAGCACATACCCTATAATCTCCCTGTTCTGCCAACCAGGAGTTTTCACTGCAGGTAGCACTGGGTATCGGAGCTTTGGCCTTTGGTCCCTTGGAGGGGGTGAACTCTGCTGAATTTAAGGGAGTACACAAAGCAGTTGTCTTTTCCCATGGATCCTAATGGGGAGACTGGGGGAGAAAAAGTGCCTCTTTGTTGTTATCCTCTTACAAAGCTGGCAGAGCTTTTCTTCTATTCAGCAATAAAATAATTTTCTAATGCTTTAAAACACCATCTCCATCTCTTACTCTAAGGACTGGCCAACCTGATTATCATCCCATCCAACCCAATTGTCATCCCATCCCAGTCCCGCCAGCCTGTGCTAAAGAGATGTTCAAATGCTGCTGCTGTCTCTTCTGAAAGATCAGGGAACCAGATTTCCTCCTTTTGTTAAAACGTGCCCAAGAAGTGATGAGCAGAATGGCTTCCTTCAGACTTTGGCTAAAACTTCACCTTTGCACCAGTCTGCATCAAGCCATATCCTGTAAACTTCTGGGGGGGTTTTAATTTTTATTTCATTTTTGTATAAATCTGTATTTTCCAGAATAGCTATTTATATGAAATGCCAAGATTTACTGGCTGCTGACAGCTGTTTGCCTCCTCACTGTTCAGATAGGGTGACAGCAAATTTGAGATTGGAACTGGTGGTGCCAGAGTCAGTGGTGGTTTAGTATAGCTGCCTCTTACAAATCTTCCTCACACTCCGTTTATCTGATGCCTTTCTGTGTCTGGGGCAGGCCTACTGTGACTTCATACCTTTCTCTCCACTAACCAGTTAAAAACCCAGATTTAATGATCTTTTGAGGGTTCCCTGAGCAGAAGACGATTCTGTCCTATCACTGTTTGCATCGTGCAGAGGGGCCCGTAAGCTCAGAGGACTGAAGCTGGGTCTGAAACATCACGGATCTGTATGAAATCAGTTTTGAGTGGGGAAAGCCCTGTTTTACCAGGAGATGGAGCTCTGCAGTCAGTTTGACTAGTGCCTGCCTGGTTCGCAGCCCGCCCCCCCTCACCCCGGTGTGTGTAAAGGTGCTTTACAACAGCGTTTGTGCTTATGGGAGAGACTCTTTTAACTATAATGGTTTGCATTTTTCCCCACCATGCCTAAGAATTGTTTGAGACAACTGAATGAGGTAAAAAATCATTAATTACTGAGAGGCAAAACATGATCAGGCAGCAATCTGATGTGTAGTTTAAATTTTAATTTAGGGGGAAAATGCAAATACAGTTTAGTTTATGGTTTCCTGGTGGATGAAATCACACAATGTTTTTGGAATTTTTGTTAAAGCACTGCATTATGTACAGATTCTTTTCCATGCTGATACGAAGCCTCGTTGTTAATCATCTACTACTTAGAAAAAGAGGGTATGAATAAAACATTTTGTCTCAGACACAGTCACAGGGAGCAGATGTTTATATTTAAAATAATACTTCACTGTATGTACGTGTAAAGACAGTCTCTCATATAAGTTTACATATTACTTCCTCACAAATTTAGACCAACTCAAGAGATGACCGTTCTGGTGTAAAATGATGAGGTTAGGAGTGAATCGTTTTGTTTCTGTTTTACAAACTTTGTTCATTTACAGCAACAGGTTCTCACTCTCTTTGTATTGTGACCAAAGGATGGAAAATGCTACAGCAATATGATACACCTCATTGTTGACTGATGGAGGATCAAGCTGGTACAGGACTTTCTTAGTGGTATTTGAGGGTGGAATTCATCCTTGGAAATGGATTTTTATCTAGAGAATTTCAATTTGTTTCCTCTTGCTGGAGTCAGCGATTTCTTTACTTTTAGCAGCCTTCTCCTATCTCTGACTCATTAATAGCAATGAGTCTTGCTTTTGCTAACGCAGCTGTGTACCTTCAGTGTGTCTGTTTCCAATCTGAGGGGATGCCCAGTGGATATTACAGATGGGGAAATTGCACTTATTATATTACAGCTATGTGCTTTGGGTTGAGCTTGCAATCTTAAACCAGCATTGCTTTATTCTGTTCTCTATTCATCATCCAGGGATAATTGCTTTGTTTCTACTTGATTCATGTTTGAAGTCCTTTGTTTTCTCTAAATAACCAACTTTTTCATGTCCAGTTATTTGAGCTCTTTCTCCAGATTTTCTTTTAACTCTCTGCAATATGGAGAGAATCATGATTGCTAGGCTGTGCTCCCTTGTAATAGCTTTTGTAGTGCTCCCACTAATCTCTAAAGCAACTGGATTCCTGAAGCATCATAATTCCCGTCTCTGGAGGTGAAGTAGAGCTTGTTGTTCTGTTATGCTGTGCTAACATTTTGAGTGTGTTAACATGACACTCCAGTGGGTTTTTCAGCAATAGCCTCTTTGATGTACAGCAGTACGTTCCGGCGCTAACTACAAGTTAACCTCACGTTG
Organism: Zapornia atra; assembly: GCA_013400835.1. Classification (NCBI taxonomy): domain Eukaryota; kingdom Metazoa; phylum Chordata; class Aves; order Gruiformes; family Rallidae; genus Zapornia; species Zapornia atra. Next base: position 139,861 of record VZTU01004001.1, read on the forward strand.
TTCGCTTAGCCACTCCTGCTTCCACTGTTCACACTCCCCGTGCTCCAGCCTTCACACACTGCTTATATGTGTTCTTAAAGGACTTCCCTAACTGCACACGCCATCTTGGAGCTGTGATGCTTTATTTATGAAAAAGGGAACACAGCCACGATTAAGATTTGCCTTGCTTCTTCTGCTAAGCATCTCTGGAAGTTCAGAATGGTGTCTGGTCTAGTCGGTCTGTCTGTCTGTCCTTTGCAACGTGTTGAATAGTCGTGTACCGTGGTATTAAAATGTGGCTTAATCAGGGAATGGCTCAGAGGGATGGGAAGGGCTCAGAGGGAGGGAGCTGCACACAGTTTTAATTGTGCATGTCTTTTGACCACTGCTAGGTTTGGATACTGAGTAAGAGATCCTATGCAATCATGATATCTTTGATGTAATATTTAACTCTGGGTGGTTTTCAACCAGCTTTTCAGATGCATGGCTCTTAAATTTTGTAGTTATTTTGCAATGCCCGCGGCTGCATTATGCAGCAGGTTAGTAAATCCACAGAAGTAGCTCTAGTAAGAAGAAAGAAGCCAACTTAAGTCCTTCATTTCTTTAAATTGCAAGCTGTATTGCTGCTTTCCTGAATTACTGACACACTGACTAGGTGGTGTCTTTACAGCCACGTTTGTGAGACAAATGCTTTACTAATTTGTTTACAAACATTAGATAAACCTGCTGTTGTGCAGCTGGGGGCATACCTTTCTAAAGAACCTAAACACTTGCACAGGAGAAGTGTCACAGATGTACAGTAGTGGATCCAAAAAAGCCCATCACTTTCTTTACTGTAAATGTTAAAGTCAGAGATAAAGAAATAGTGCTATGAGTCCGTCCTCTCCCCAAGTTTTCAGTCTGTGTTCCCATAGCAAGCTGGATCCATTACTGAGGAGTCATGAGGGTACCTTTTTGTGGATCAATCTAAAAGCTGAAATGGACAAGCATTCAGCAAACCTTACGCTCCTGAGCTGGTACTAAAAACCACTCCTTGTAATTTCCACCGATGGAAGTCGCTAGTTTAGATGAGGACCAGCATTTCGAGCACTGCCTTCTCTAAGTAACTTTTGAGCAAGACTCACCTGCAGTGTTAGTGATCATGGGGGGAAGTTTCCGCAGACCCTTTTAGCACTGGCCTTGGAGCCCTAGATAACATGGGGTTTTATTTGGAGGACAAGTGTTTGTCACAACCCTGGAATGCTTCTGTATTTCACTTTTCTTGCATTGATCCTGTCTGAGGTACCTCATCACTTTTTGCATCTGTCTTATCAGTACACAGAAGTTTGGTTTTCCCCCTTTTCTGTGTAAAATGCAAAGTATTTGCTTTTTTTTAATTTAGTACCTCATCCTGGGAAGTGCATGTCACAAACCAACTCCACCTTCACCTTCACCACCTGCCGCATTCTGCACCCTTCCGATGAACTCACACGAGTCACACCAAGGTAAGGGCTTCCCGTGATGGCAAAGCCTTCAGCTCCTGTGTGGTCAGAGTTTTTTCACTGTATGGAAATGCAAAGTAGCTGCATTGGTGAATTGCAACACACACACACAATTATTCTTCCCATTTTGAGTTTCCTCAACCTGATATGCGGTGTTTTAGAAAGCCAGACAAAATATCTTAGATTTTGTTGTCTCTAGCTAAAATATTGCAGGATCAGATGTAGGTTGGCTTCCAATATCCAGATGTGACTACCCTTGATTCCAAACTAGTTGTAGTCCTCACATGTGAGTGCACAGAATGTGGTCTCTCACATGGGAGAAAAAGGGATGTGCTGGTAAAGAAATCTAGGAAGTACGTGAGGAGTGGAGGAGGAAATATGCTTTAATCAAAACCAGAGAAGCATCTACTTTGTTCCTCAGTGTAATTGTTGGGAGTGAGTTCTTAGTAGCCAGACTGAAACAAATGAACTGGCTTAATAATAGCAGTGGGCATGTATAGGCAGTACATGCCAATAGAAAGCAACTCTTTAGCCTTATAGAAGGGTAAGACCTGAGGACCAGAGTGGGTGAATAAATGACAAACCTAAAGAGTGAACTCTCCTTCCTTAGCAAATAAGTATTTAAAGGATGGTTTGGGGGATTTTTTTCTGTTTAGAAGGACAGTGTTTCATCGCTTCCTCTGCTCATTGTGTAGGTCCCCATTCAGAGGTGTGACGTGTCTAAACTCGTGTAGACACGAAGTGGGCACTGACTACCTAAAGAGCACATGAAAAGAAAGGGTATTAAATAAAAAAACCTGTGAGGTGGAAGGGAAATGGATGATGATTAAACATAACATTTCTGCTTCCCTTTCTGAACAAAGTTAATTGTGGCCTGGCTGGTTTTCCTTTACTCTTTTCTGTCTTCCCCTTCCCTCAACTCTCTTACTGAAGAAATCATTTTATTTGGCTGCGGACCTATTTTATTATTCTTATGGTTGAATTGCTGTTTATTGTGGTCACAATAAACTCCTTGATCACATTGGTTACTTAATCTAACAAATCAGCCATAACCGACAGCTAAATTCAGTACCTTTTCAGATACCTTAGTTAGGCCAAAGGTCATCCATCCTTCATTCAGGAGGAAAAGGTGCAAAATAAAGAATGTGATGTCTTCATCAGACGTGTTCAAGGAGCTCCTCCTCACCAACTATAAACAATTCTTCACAGGTCATGTGAGGAGGACGAGGAGACTGCATTATGTGTCCTTGTGCTGAGAGAAGGTATAGGGCAGACACTATGACCCGGCGTGGCAGGGGGTGAGCAACGCTGCCAGCCGTGTCCGTGCTGGCAGGGTCATGTACAAGGAATGCCAGTGTGTGTGGCACCAGCTAACCCAAAAAGTTTGGCTGTTCACCTAACCCAGGTGATGCTCTAACCTGACTAAATTTCATCTAGCTAAATGAGGTGCTCATTTATTTGTTTCTCTTCTCAATCTAACCCTGAAACTGTCACTGGGCTGAGTTGCTGAGGCCACTTGGATACTGTTGCTGTGGCTGTGCCCAGGCTGCTCTGCAGTGTTGGTCAGTTTGATGGGGAAAAGATTTCCAAGTTAATGCAATACCAAAAAAAGCAACACCTACATTACTGCTTTCTTGCAGGGATGTATTTTATTTTTATTATTGGACTGGAGTGTGCCTTTGTGCTGGCAAATTAGTAGAAATACTAATCTAAATAGCTGTGGAGCTGGAAAGAATGAAGCTGTTGGAGTTAATAAGCCTTTGGAGTGCTGTAGTTTTCATCTCATGGCTAGGATGTCTTAAAAGCCTGATAATTAACACCCTGCACTTCGCTTTCCACAATCTACTTGGTCATACCATATAGAAAGTCAGTTCATGCAGTAGGTTTTCCTTCTCCTCCTTTTCTTTCCATCATGCTTGTCACCACTTCTTCTGTACTTCTGTGTGTAGCCAGCATGGGAGGTGCATCACAGTGACCATCACTGCTCTTCAGTGCTGCCGTGGAGTCAGAGTTCTGAAGATCCAGCTTGAATCAGTGCTTAAGAGGAGAATTGTGAACTCTTTCCACTTCAGGATGTGTGTGTGCTGCTGCAGTGGGCCTGTAGCCTCCTTGGCTCTGCTCTGAGGAGCTTCTCTCCTAACACTCATCTAGTCCAGGCAGAACGCTGAGGATGTACGCAGAGCTTGCCTTAGCGCATCTGTCACATACAGTGGCAGCCACAGCACGCAGGAGGGTCCAAGAAGACCAGTTCCAGAGACACTTAGGAAGGCTGCTTTTCACATGACACCACTCTCAATAAATGATTTCTCAAACATGTTTCAAGTTGGAATGTGTAGGATTCCTCCTGTTGAATCGCAACTGCAGGGTAAAAATCCTTTGGCAGTTTCACTTGCTTATGGTAGAAGTCAGTACAGCCCCAAATCACTGGAGAGATCACGTTCATCAGATCCTATTTAATCACAGAGAGAAGACATGGCTTGAGACTTTATACAGCATCAGGCTATTATTCCCTTAATTAAGGAGTGCCTTAAAGATGTTAAAGTACTGCTGACTTTTTTACTGCTGACCCTGACTGCAAACCAGGGTTTTTAGTGTTGTATTAACTGCTGTCAGCAGATCACTGTATGCCACTGGACAAAGTTCTAAGCTCATCAGAAACTGTGTCTCAGAACAAAATGCTCCCGGATCTCTAACCAGTAGTGTTGGCTGCCCAGAGTTCATTAATGCATGGTGAAATGGGATTGCAGATCCCAGTCAAGACATTTGCCCATAGGAGCAAAAAGGATGTGATTCAGAAGACGTGAGGCTTCTCTACACCTAGAAATCAAACCAGGTTGTCTCAGTGTGGTTATTTTTTTTTAAGATGCATACAGAGAACCCAGCTTAAGTTGTGTGTTATGGTTGAGACAATCCAACAGTGTGGCTCTGCTGAAGAGGGAAGATTCTGCTCGATCTCCTGTTCTTCCCTCACACAGCTGCTTAGTTTTCCCACTCTCTTGCATTGACTCAGCACTCTTTGCTGAGTGTCTTCTACTTGCTAACCTGGTGAGATGAAGGGGAAGATTTCCTTCTTTGAAGAGTGCTGAGGTCTCAGGTCAGCGAGTTCTCTATTAGCATCAGGTGTGGTATTGTTCAAGACCCTTTAAATGCCATTAGGGGGGATCCATGCCTAGGAACTACTCCTGTGGAATTCAAGTTTTGTGTATCTGTATGTAAACCCCATCATTTGAGCATGGTTAGAAAGAGTTAGAAATCTTTTTTTTTTTATTTAAAGGTGCATGGAACCCTTGAGATTTTCCCCAACAGACATGAATTGGAGGTGTCATTGGTGCCCCACATGCCTTGTTTCTGGAATAACTGAGTACACCACGACTGAATGCATGGTGTACCTCACACCCCCATAAATCTTGAGTAGGAAATTACCCATGGGATAAACATGGTGTGGCAAACCTGATCGACAAGGAACGAGAGATTTTTTTTTAAGGGTAGCACTGCAGTGCCTAAAACACTCAAACTTCGGTGTCAGTGAGAGCACTTACTGTGACACCAGAGGATTTAGAATCTTTCCTTTATGTTGGTAATTCTTTGGAGGTAGATGCTGCTGTCTGATATGCCTCAAGAAATCCCAACCCCTAATAAGCAGCGGTAGTGCGCTTAAGGGAACAATGCGGTACGATAGCACTGAGCTTACGCGGTGCCTGTCACTTGTTCTAAGTGTGCAGGTTGCTGCCCATTCCATACTTCCTTGTCCACTGTCTGTGCATAAGTTATGTTCAAAAGAAAGAACTGGAATTGAGGAGCAATTTAGCCATTTTTGCAACTACACAAAATAATGTTTTACCAAATTAACAGTAGAATGGCTTTTTGTCATGCTTGGTTTGCCTCTTATCAGTTACCCGACTGACGTTGGCCACCTGACAACCAAGAGCTTCACCGCATTTTTCTCATCGCCTTTGATGATTATTTACACCATTGTGCAGCCCCATAAAAAGTCAGATCCCACCTCCCCTTCTGCCTTAATGAAAGCAAATTCTGCAGGCAAACATAAGGGGAGAAGGGTTTGACCTTGCAGACTTGCGTGTTGGTGACAACTTCCAGTGGCTCTGCTGCCAATGCTTCTGTAGCAGATAATGTCCCCTCCTCCCTTGCTGCTGTCTCTGCTGTGACCCAGCAGTACTAGAAGGACCAGCAGCAGTTGGGCATGCTCAGAAATGATACTAAGATGTCAATCTGTCTTGCTTACACTATCAGTCAAGCACCCCTGTTTGCTTGTCTCGTGGAAGCAACTGGGGGTTGTTTCAGGAAAAAACACTGAATGTGTCAATCACAAACCTATCAATTTAATAGTTTATCAGAAGAAATGGGGGTTGGGCAGGAGGAATGCACCCATGAGACTGGGTGGTGAAGAGTGCAAGTGGAGAGATGCATTTTGTAGGAGGAGACATTTTTGTGCTCGTCATCACTTTTGTGAGGAGCCTGGGAACTCTCGGTTGCCCAATCGCTCTGAAAATGGATAGAAGAGCCCGTTCAGGGTTAAAAATCTTGCTTGCAGTAGGTTTTAATTCCATAGTAGAGAGAATAATTTGTCTGCTCCTTTGCTTTCAGCCTTAACGCAGCACCTACTCCAGCTTGTGGCAGCATTAGCAATTTGAAAGGCACCCCGGCGGCTACTCCCTGCACCCCTCGGCGTCTGAGTTTGGCCGAATCCTTCACTAACCTCCGGGAATCCACGACGACGATGAGCACGTCTCTGGGGCTGGTGTGGCTGCTGAAGGAACGGGGCATCTCAGCAGCAGTGTACAATCCGCAGAGCTGGGACAGAGCCAGCAAAGGCACCCTCCTGAACACGTACCTCCCTAAAATGGCCATCATTCCATCCACTCCACCCAACTCACCTATGCAGACACCTTCTTCTTCCCCTCCATCTTTTGAGTTCAAGTGCACCAGCCCACCTTATGACAACTTCTTGGCTTCGAAGCCTGCTAGTTCAATCTTGAAGGAGGTGAGGAATAAAAAGAACATCAGGAACAGTGAGAGTCAGACCGACGTGTCTGTTTCCAACCTTAATCTCGTGGACAAAGTCAAGAGGTTTGGTATTGCCAAAGTTGTGAGTTCAGGGCAAACATCAGCTCTTCCTTTAACTGATGACCAAGGACCTCTTCTCTGTGGGGCACAAGGACCAGTCAGGGCCCTTGTTCCCGGAGGCCTGGCACCAGATGGTCTCCCATTGGGCTGCCCTGCCGTGACCAGTGCCATCGGTGGCATCCAGCTGAACACTGGCATCCGAAGGAATCGGAGCTTCCCCACCATGGTGGGTTCCAGCATGCAGATGAAAGGTCCGACGTCTCTCACTTCGGGGATCCTCATGGGAACCAAGCTCCCGAAGCAAACTAGCTTACGGTGAAAGACTTTATTTTTACAGCTAGTCTTTTTAAATAAAAATCCTCGGATCCTTTCATCCGATCTCCTTCTCCTTTCCCCACTACCCCTTTCATTGCCTCTTGAGGTCGACAAATCAACTTTGTGCCTAACGGGAGAGATGTGTAAACTTTGTATAAAATGTGTAAATATGTCCCAGATCTATTGTAACTAACCAGATTCTTTTGCTGTTGACTTGAGTGCAGAAGGCTCTGCGTGATGGTTGCCGTGTTGAGGTTAAATTGCTAACCTTTTGAAAAGGTTTTGGGTTTGTTGCTTGCTTGTTTGTTGTTTGTTTGTTGTTTTTTTTTTTAAGATGCACTGAAAAAAAAAAACCCAGAAAGAACAAAACCAACAAAAAAATACTTGAGTAGGATAAACGTGAATTCTGTAGCTAGCCTAACTTGAGCTGAAGGTGCATGGGAAGCTATTGAATGTGTTTCGTGAGACCTCGCATTACATCACTCGGAGCATGGGAGCATTAGTGCTTCGTTAAATGCTGATAAAAGCACTCGGTTTAACACGCCATACTTTTAATTTTGCCTCTGTAGATGAGTTGAGATGAGTTACTGGAGTGCCTGGCTTTTGTGCCTGAATGAATGAAACTTATATTGTTATTATTTTGTTTTCCCTGTTCTGTATTCTCCTCCTCTCGGAGGTGCTAAACTTGAACTAATACTGTGTTGAGGTCAGCTGGCATACTGGGTACCTGGAATATTGCCGTATTCCTACCGCCGCTGTTTCTTTTGGCACGCTTACACACACTGTGTGACTTCTTTTTGTTGTTGTTGTTGTTGTTTTGTTTTGTTTTTTCGATGCTGCACTGGATTGTGGGAGGGGAAGATGCTTTACTACGTGTTGCCGCCGCTGAAACACGCTTTGTCTCGGTGCCCCCAAAGAAAACGGTTTCCACAACTCGTGAGGTAAAGGTGTCAGTGACTTCCTAGAAGGTCAGGGTTGTGGAACAGATCGACAGATAAGAATGTTATAAAAGAACATGTAGCAAAGCCAGCGGTAGGAAAAGGTGTGTCCTTGAAACCTCAGCAGC
>VZTU01004001.1:157060-167244 GCA_013400835.1 Zapornia atra
TCCCTGTCTTTTTTATACCAGGGAGCCCAGAACTGGACACAATATTCCAGGTGGGGCCTGACCAAGGCAGAGTGGGAGGATCACCTCCTTAGACCTGCTGGCCACACTCTTCCTGGTGCATCCAAGGATCCCATTGGCCCTCTTAGCCACCAGGGCACACTGCTGGCTCATAGCCAACTTGTCATCAACCAGGACCCCCAGGTCCTTCTCCACAGAGCTCTTCTCCAGCAGGTCATCCCCCAGCCTGTACTGATACAGTCGGTTATTCCTCCCCAGGTGCAAGACTTTACACTTGCTCTTGTTGAATTTCATTAGGTTTCTCCCAGCCCAGCTCTCCAGCCTGTCCAGGTCTCTCTGGATGGCAGCGCAGTGTTCCTGCGTGTCAGCCACCCCTCCCAGCTTTGTATCATCGGCGTACTTGCTGAGGGTGGATGCTATTCCCTCATCAAGGTCATCCTCACTGGGATGCCAGGTGAGTCACGTGCAAGCTGGTTTATCCCCTGGCTCTGTTTCACAGCACCATTACATGAATGTTAAACCTGGCATGTGCGGTGACTGTGGAAAAACAAAATGAGGCCCAGCTCTGCGCGAAGCTTCCTGGCGCCCAGGAAAGGCGGCAGCGGCCATTGCTTCCAAGTGCCACGCTGGCAGTGGGTTGGCAAAGATGAATAGAGCTTTCTCTCAACCCATCTCAAAGCCAGGCAAACTTTGCTTGCTGTAGTATCACACAAAGCAAGCAGATTGCACAGGTGAAGGTACTTCTTCTATAGTTGGCAGTTTTGTGATTTAAAAGGAGCGAGCTCAGTCAGAAGCAACGTGGTGGTGGCTTGGCAGGGGTGGAAGGGTTGTTTTGTGCCTGGGAATGGTGCCTTGGAAGTTACTCACCTGTTTTGGTTATCAGTCCAACCCTGATAACCAGAAGGGCAGTGAAGCCCCCGAGACCACCCAGGGACCATGGTCTTGCTCACAGAGCAGCAGTTTTGCAGCACAAAGGATGGGGTAGTGTGGTTCCTCTTACCTCAGAGCCTTGTGAGCATCCAGGTGGTGAAACCACATCTATGGGTGGTGGGCAATGAAAAGATGCCCCTGGGCTGGGAGAGAAGGGGGGTGACTAGCAAAAACCCCCAAAACCATTGTCCACCTTCACTGAGGGTCATGGACTTCCATGGACATCTTCAGAGACCTTCAGAAGGGAGAGGGACAGGGTAAGATATCTTTGTGGATGGGATTTTTCTCTTTTTTTTTTTTTGCTTCTAATGACAACATTCCCCAGACAATAATGCTAGATTTGAAACATCACCAGCTCCCAGCACACCCACCTCCCCTCCCTGCAATACATCCTCCAGTAAATAACATAAAGCATTTTAAAACATTGTTTGAAAGTTCCTGTTATTGAAAGACAGCAAAGTAGAAACCTCATTTTCTCCCAACTTACTTTTAAAGACACATCACTCTGATGGGAAATGTGTTTTTAGATTAAGTTGTATTTTCCTGGTTTAAAAAAAAATAATTGGTTGAAAGTTTTGGAAAAAATGGCACTCTTGACTGTTTTCTTGTGGGCAATAGTCAAAACTAAGGTGAGAACTCAGGTGTTTGGAGACTCCTTAAGTTTGGAAAGGAGTTGAAAAAAGCCAGATGAGGGGGCTTGGAAATTAGTTGACTGGAAGGAGCTTCAGAGGAAGAAAATTTCATGCAGGAAAGCAGTTCCATGTTTTCAAGATGAGATACACAAAAACACAGCGTTGGTGTTACTGGAGAAGAAAATCCCCGTTACCGTTTTGCTGCTGTCTCCCTTTCCCTGCAGATCTCTGTGGTGCTACAGCTCCTCAGAATAGTTTTTTTCATTCAGCCCTTGGCAAGAACCATTTTGTTTTGCTTCCCAGTCATCTTGGTTTTGATATAATTTTGGTATAATATATATATTATTATATATAATAATACAAATATTTTGGTGTGTTATTTTCTCTGTGTTGTTTTTGCCCGTAGAAGTTGCTACAGAGAGATTCACCCGCCTCTCTCCTTTGGCAAGCACCCAGTTTTTACCACGTGAGAAACTCATTCCTTTTCTCATTAATGCCTGTATTCAGGAGAAAGTATGGAATGCAAAATCACTTCCTTTTACTGTTTAGGGAATTCCTTGGGTGTGAGAACCAGCCCCTGAAGCAGACCCAGGAGCCACAGGAGGGGTTACCTGGAGTGATGGAGGGGAATGCAAGTAAAACCCCTTTTGTTTTTGTTGTGACTGTCCCAGGGCTGTGGGATTTCCAGCTCTGAGAAGGATAAAGGGGTAACAGATGCATTAAATATTACAGAGGTGTACCCCACAGAAAGCTCATCACACCCTTACAACTTGGAGCCGACATCTACCCAACAAGAGAACTCGTGGTAAGGAGCAGAGAAGAGGCATAAATTAAATCACATCAGCATCATCAAGTGGAGAATGAGACCTGCTCCCATGTAATTGGGTGTTGCCCTGCAGTCCAGGATGCTGGAATTAAAAGACATAATCAACTGTGTGAACTGTTGGCAGGTGAGGACAAAAGGAATGGGTTATCTTTCAGGAACTGCTGCTAAAAGATGAACAAAATTAATTATATAAACCAGATTTGGTATTTGTGAAAGGAAGCCAAGCCCTACTGTGGACATCAGAGTCAGATATGAAAGCAAAGAAACCTCTTTGGTGGATGCAGCAACAAAAAAAGTCAAGAAATATCAGTATCTTAAAAATCAAGTGCAAGAACTGATGAACGCTGCCATCAGATTTCTGGGTTTCCCTCTAGGAGCACGTAGGAAGTGGTATCAAGGTAGGAGTTGTTAACTCATTTGGGACTCAAGTTACCAAAAAGTCTCTCATCACTGAGTGCTATTTACTTCAGTGGACGTCGTGCCTGTGTGCCAGTCAAGCACGGGCTGTTACAGGATCATAGCAAGATTCCAAATTGTAACGGTATTATATGTTGAATTATAAATAAACTGACCCCTTCCCTCCTCTCCTTCTACCTACCTGTCATCTAGAGTAGAACTACACCAGCTCATGATGGCTAGGGAGGGAATTAGACCCCAGAGAGGAGGTAGAGTGTGGGGATAGAGAACATCTTTTGGGACTCCAATATGTGATATGTCGTCTCTTCTAGTGGGAGACAAAAATTACCAACTCAGACCAAGGTGGGCAAGACAGACAGAAGCCCCAGGGTGCCAGTTTTGCACCAGATGGGATCACTACCTGGCTCTGAGCATGGGGCTCATTGCCTTGCTTTCTGCCAGGTAAGGCCTGGGCATAATATCCCTCCTCCTCCCCACGTTGGTGTGCATCAGCTAACTCTGTCTGCCTCTCTGATATTTGGTAGCAACCTCTTTCCTTTCAGCACACCGTGACCAGAGTGCTCTGGTGTCTCTTAACCCTTCAGGATCATCTGCTGCTGCTCTCAGGGAGCTTTCCTTGCCCCCTCCCGGAGTGAACACTTGGGTGGGAATGCTCTCTTTGCTCTGTGACTCTGCAGCTGTTGGCAGAACTTTCCCATTTTAGTTCACAATGTAAAACAAAAAACCCAGGGAGGTGAAACATGTTGGCATGGCTCCTCTTTTAATTTGGGCTGCTCACTGCAAACACGTGGGCTCGGTGCATAACCCAGTGCTTTACAAAGGGGGGTCACCACAAAGAGAGCCAGTCTTTTCTTGGCAGTATTGTGCTGATGTGTTTCTATTTGGACAGGTTCCCCCTGGAGTTCACAGCTATTGGGACTTCTTAGAGAAATCCTGTGAAAGTGGCTTGTTTGCCTGACTGCCCAGCACAGGACGTATGTTTTCCATTGCAGATTGAAGGCATCTTCCTCACCTCTCTTTCTAGTGAGACACCCAGCAACATGCGTTCACAGGACAAGGAGGGGTAAGTGAAATCATTTTAATATAGTATCAGTGTATTAGAAACCACAAAAGAAAGAAAACATTTTCTGGAAAATTCTGCATATGTGTCTATTGCATTGTAGAGTCTTACAGACAAATTTACATCAAATACATGATAGATTTTAAAACACCGATTCGAAGAGGACAACAGATTAATTTCTCTCTCTCTGTACAGACATGGGAGTGTGATTTAATTTTCCTTTTATCCTGATAGTGTAGTTTGCTGTTCTTTAGGAGGAGTATTCGTATTCTTCAGCACTGCGGCGTCCAAAATCCATCCAACCCATGTAGTCTCTGTCAGTTATCCTGTGCGTAGGATCAATGCTCTGTACCCTGTTTCCCATAACTGAGATCCTTCCAGTGGGACCTATGGGAAAAGCAGGAGAGCAGAGACTTCAGTGGACATGTTATTTCAGGTTCATCTGTTTTCTCATCTGTTTCACGCTCTTTAGCAGAGGTTGAAACTGTTTTGACTCAACGCAGACCATGGAACAGCACCTCGTGTCGTTATGGGTAATGTCCTGACAGTGGCTTGGGTCTTCATTGTAAAATAACCTGGTCATTTTTCTCCCTCCTGGCAGCCAGGGGGGAATATTGGTGCAGTTCCCCTTCTCCTTTCCTATTTCAGTAGACAGAGAGAAAGTCCAGATCATCTCTCAGTCTTCCTCTAAGACCCTACCCTTGCTTGCTGGTACTGGGAGAGTTGCTCTAGAGGCAAAACAACTCTACTTGTGAGCAAGCTCAGACCTGAGACAAGATCCCACCACAGTCCTGTGTTGCTTGAAGAGCCATACACCTAAGTACAGGAGCTCTCAGAGTGCAAATTCACTAACAAGCAGGGAGCAGTTCTGACTCCCAGTTTTTGCAGAGAAGTGGGAAGAATCCTGAAACTGAGAAGTGCCTGGAAATCATAGATAGGGGTGTCTATTGCTGGAATTGTACAAGGCTTATTACCACATCAGTGGTATTTTCATTGCTTATCAAATGCATGCAGAGTTAATTTCACAGCAGGGTTGGATGCTGATCTCTGATTGATCCTCCCTTAGCCTTTCTGTCTTCCTTGCTTAGGGCATCAGAGAGACACAAAGTATTTGCAAGTTTGCAATAAAAAAAAAAGGGGGGGGGGGTTGTAATCCTCTGTTTTGACATCATACTAAAAATGCAGGGAAAGGTAAAGGACTTCTCTCTGTACTCCCTGAAAACAGCCAAAATTGACATGTGCCAGTAATCAGATTGAGCTCAAGCCTTGAGTGAGGAAGGAGCAGATTCAAAGTATCAGGATTCAATGTAGATGGAGGTGTGGGGAGTACTTGAACTGACCAAAAAGGAAAAAAAGCCCAAATCAAACCCTGTAAATCCAAATCTAGACAATCCCCCTGTTCGTGGTCTCTTATGTTTTGCAGAAACCCTTGGTGACTCTGTGCTTTTAATACTTCAGGGTTCTCCTCATGTAATGATTTATTATGAAAGTTATTCATTAAGACCAAACACAACTGCATTGTTTTGTTAGTGGTTGCAGAGGGGTGAAAGAGTTAAAGGTACCAAAAAAAGAAACCAGCTATGTTTCAGACATTTACCTAAAAGGAAATGAAAAAAATAATATTAAAATCTCTAGAATTAGCTCTAGAAAAGAATGTCTACCATTAAATGCTCAAAACCCCCATGGCAGGAGGGCTGGAACTTCATGATCTTTAAGGTCAGCTCCAGCCCTGACCATTCCGTGATTCTATGAAATTCACATTGGTAACTCAGAATATGGAATTAAGTTGATAAGAACAGCTTCTTGGCACTACCAGAGGCAAAACCATCACTCAGATGTTGGTATTTGAGGCATCTGAGCCTGTAGTGACCTGTGGGCTGTAATGGCTCCCAATGGTGCTATTATGGTCTGGCCTGGCAAGGGCTCCTTCGAGGATGGTAAATGTGGGTGTCACTGACTTGACAGCCACAACGTGTCTTCTACATGGTGCCAGATTCATGCTGAAAGCCTGCAGATAATGTTAACTGGAAGCTAGGGGGTCACAAGTAGGAACATGAATGTCTTAACAGCACCTTAACTACCCTTCCTCAAACCACCAGAGATGTCTGGTGATGGATACTGCAGCATCTGGAGCAGTTTGGCTAAGAGGCCAACATCTAGCCCCAAGCTCTTGAGAGGATTTAACTCTTGCACTGTTTTAACTGGAAGCACCATCCAAAATCAGCAAGGGCAAACATCATCAATGATGGCTGCTGACACTAGCAAACGTCCCAGCTCTCTTTCCCTCTAGATGGAATCTTCTAGTGAGTATTATGGTTTAGACAGGTTAGCAGTGACTAATACAGCAGATGTGAGTGTACTTCAAGGATTTCTTAAGTGCTGCCCAGAACCTTTATGTTAAATGAGAATATAGTGTTGTGATGGGGATGCTGTATGTATTGTATTAAGTAAATACTGTTTAGTCCCTGTGAATCATCCCTGTAACCAGCAGTTAGGCTTTGTAGAATTCAATCACATGTGTTGACTAACATGTACACAGGAAATTCTCACTCATTAATACCTACCCAAAAGATGTCTTAAATCTGAAGTGTTTCTTCACTTCATCCTGTTAAGCTATCTGGAAATGTCAGCCAGATATTCAAGGGAGTATAATGGCTACATAAACTAGAATAAGGAGTTTGGTTTCTGTGGAGGTGGGTGACAATGACTACACTGGGGAAAGCTGATGAGGATTCTGCTTTGGGGACTCCTGCAGTAAGATTCCTGTTCAGAAACAGCTTCGACCGCAGCGCTGCCTTGTGGGATTTCGTGTCTGAATTCTCTTCCCAGTAGGTTATATGAACTGCTAAAAGAAGCTCCTTACTGGACATTGTGCCAATGGGACGAAGTCTCTCAGGCTCTATTAAAAGCAGTTATTCTTCTTCTGTGGCTTCCCATTTGGCCCTGTTCTAGGTACACAGATGAGGAATACGTACGGCTGCGTATCAATGCATCAAGTAACACACGTGGTGGCTATTAACTGCAGACCCCCACCAAAAATAAGGATTGTGCCAAGCACAGAGGGCAGCAGTGAGGCTATCACCAAGGGCAGGTTACAAGATCTGTGTAACGTGTGGACAGACAGGAGAGAAGAAAGCTCTTACTTATATAAAGTGAATTTTATCTTAAGCAGCCTGGGACTGGGAGTGAACTCTTTTCTTGAAGTCTGTATGTCCAGGTAATCCCCATTACTGCCTTTCCCTCAAGCCCTCTTTGCTTCTCAGATGTTCTCTTGCCCTGCAGTACTGTGGACAGACCAGAGTGAAGCTATCACAAGTAAACAAGACCCATGTAGTGGCTTTTGTTGAGGTTGGCAGTCAAATGGTCACAGCAATTAGGCTGCCCATGGTGTCCAAGATGTCAGCAGGGACACCTTTACTCCTTCTCCTGCTAGTTCACGTATGCAATACCACTGTTTCCTCAAGCAACTGATAAATTGCATGGAAAGAATGAATCCCTTTGGTTCCCCTACTCAGCCCATGCTTCATACCCTTGTTACAAAAGACATGGAGGTTTAAGTAACTGCAAGATTGTGTCCCCAGGCTGCTTGACACTGAAAACCTAACAGGAATTGACATGGGTTGAAGCAAACATGGTTTTTTTTTATCACTCCTTGTAGACATTGCGTTCATAAATGTGAGTTCTGATCTTTCAAAACCTTTTGTACTTCCTCTGGGAACAAATACATGGCAAATCCAATATTGAGAAGATTTCCCTGGTACAGGTATTTCTGGCTGAGGTGAGGTTAGCCGTTTGGTCTGTATTTAACCTCAGAAAAGTTCTCCTGCTCTTCTAACTTAAAAAAAAAAGGGAGGGAGGAAGTTAACTAAATGAAAAAGTTGAAGAAAATGCAATTACTGTATTTTCTGAGATGCCACGTGCATCTCAGATAAACCAAAATAGCTATAAGGCTATGAAAATAGTAAGTTTTAAAAAAAACCCAAACCAAACCTGAACTATGCCCAGATAGGTAGGTTACATTTTCTTCAGTTACCTGCACACAGCTTTCAGTCAGTGGCTGCTGTGTACAAGTCTCTTTTGGGAGGAGTTTTGCAGCAAATGCAAAATAGGAAGAACACTCTCTACTTCAGGAATAGCCAGGCAAAAGCTACATCTTACTGTCCCTAGGAATTCCTGCCAGATGGTGACAGGGTTCTCTTAAACATCTAGGTATCGCTGCGGGAAGCCCCGCAGGCACAGAAGCAGTACAGCAAGTAAGCCATGAGCAGTACCTTTCCTGGCGTGCTGGAGGTACTTGGCCAGCAAAGCGCCGATGTTCGCCCTCTGCTCGTCCAGCCGCGGCACGGATTTCAGCGGGCCGGCCGACGACGGGGCGCGGATGTGCCGGTGCTGTTCTGTCAAGCTCTGCTCCAGCTCAGCAGCCAGGGGATTCCCATTGTGCGAGCCCGCAGTTTGCTGTCCGAAAGAGCTGGCTGAGAGCACAGCAAGGAACACACAGATGCATAAACCGCCGTACATTGCTGGGGAGAAAAGGAACGACAGCCTGTTGAAACTAGCAGACCCACTATGCTGTCCCTACCCCCATCTTCCCTCGGGGGTGCTGCTTTCCGAGCAAACTAGGGTTGTTGTAGGGTTTTTTTGATGTAGGTAACTGTATGCAAATAGTTAAATATCCCTTGATATGAAGAAGATACACTGGAAAGAGTAAAAGTAATTAGCTGTAGAATTAGCTGTATTTCTTCCTGATCTACTCAAATCTTATTTGCGCTTTTTTTTTTGGAAGCTGTATTTCATTGAAACTTAAAGGGATATGACTCCAGCTTTGTGAAAAAGCTCAGGATTTAAACACTACAGTGTTTTGCTGTCGTAGTAAAATTTGCTGCTATTAGAAATACTCAGTTTTGCTAAGTTCTATGAAAAGCCTTTTACTCTCCCAACCCTTCATTGCTATGAACGTCGGTCTCTGACAGGTTTCACCTCATCATAGGCAGGAAGAAAAAAACCCAAAAAGTTCTCCCGGGGACTGAAAAAGCAAAAACCTTACACCCCCCACCCTAATTTGATCTAAAAGCTGAGGTGGTAAAAGCTGGTTAGTTAAAAGCTCTCAGAAACGATGTGTAACTTGACAGCATTCTTTTCCACAAGTGTAGCAATTTTTTTTTCACTGCTTTTTTTGAAACAAGTGTTAGATAACTAAGTGCTGTCGTTTTTCTAGATCAGTTTGATCACATAAGTCACAAGAGTATTTTTCTGGAAACACAGAAAGTACTCTCAGCTCTTAGGAAAAGCGAGGTGCCCCATACTCAATGCTAAAGGGGTAATTTCTGCATATAAACATACACGAATTACCCACATGACATTTTTTGAGTAATTCGATTTTTTTTGAGCGGTATACTGAACATATTTTAAGAGAGGAGAAAAACAAGTTTGTGCCCACCACGTACGCTAGAATGGAAAGAGTTGGGATGGATAAAATAACGTTCTTTCGGTATGGTTGGGAAATGAATGGAAAGGGTCAGAGTGTCACCCCGGGAAGGTCAGTACCGGTTCAGTACCGAGCAACCAAAGGCGCGTCGCATCCTTTCCGCGGGGAGACCTTTTCAACCGCCCTGACTCTTGCATTTTTACATATATATACGTACACAAATATGTGTATTTATGTACACAATAACGCCTCCGAACACCCAGTCTCGTCCCGGTTAGCTGGTCCTTCCGCAGCCTGGCCGCCCGGGAGGACCGCTCGCCCCCCCGGGAGCGCACCGGGCAGCCCGCCGCTCCCCGCACACCCCCGCCCGGCGCTGAGGACCGGCCGGCACCCTCCGCCCGGGCCGGGAGCAGCCTAACTTCTCCTCCCTTGCCGGACACGGGTGCGTTTCCTCCAGCACAGAGCGGGATGCCTTCAGAGCCGCTGCGTAGGTAAGAGCCAAGCACACCCCCCCCATTTCGCCCACCCCCCTTCCCCATCAGAGGTGCACTCAGAGGAGGGGTGATTTCCTACCTTTCCGCGGCGCTGTCCCGAGGTCGGACCCGAGAAGGGAGCGAGGCCCGTGAGCGTCGAGGCAGGGAAGTTAGTGCCGACTCAGCCTCGGCCCCTTAAATAGCGGCGGGCGCCGCCGCGGTGTTTGCACAGCTCTGACGCAGGCCGGGGCCGCCGCCCACTCAGCCCCCCGCACCCGCTCAGCCCCCCGCCGCCGGGACCGGGGGGGCAGGTGGGGTGTGCTTCGCGGGGGGAGCGGGGTTTTTCCCCGCCCTCCCGCCGGCGGGCGCCGCCGCGGCGCTGTGTGTGTGGGGGGAGCGGGGG
>VZTU01004002.1:0-16871 GCA_013400835.1 Zapornia atra
CCCTAAGTCTTCTTTTCTCAAAGATGGGAATAATACGTGCAGCTCTCTCAGCTTTGGGGTTGTTCTGAGGACTTTGCTGTCTTTTTGTTGCCTTAAAGCAAAGAGGTGGCGTTAGGAAATGTTGCCAGGAAGCTTATTTCTACTAGGAGGCGCTCTCCGACCTGGGATTGCATGGAGGGGTGGTCTCTCCATCCTGCATCCTCCCTCTTTACCCTCACAGCATAGCTTCCAATACCTCACATCCCAGGAAGCTGAGCCCGGTCCCTTTTCCCAGTTCAGGGAAGTGCTGTTGGCTAGAGGGGCAAACGTGTGGGTAATCTGGTGTCTCATCTCTGTTGTTTGCAGAAGTAGGTGCAAGAAGGGAAGGCGTTCCCTTCATTTAATGTCAATGTGTTAGACCAGCAAGTGGAACAGAGTCCAGTAATGAATTATTCAATATTCCACACAAAAGGTCCTGTAGTGAGGTGGCTTTGGGGTGTGCTGTTTGTGGGGTTGGGGGTGGGGTTTTTTTTAGCTTAAAAGGGCACTTACCACATACACACTAGATGTAAGTAACCTGCAAAAGCTTATTTTCTTCTTTGTGTGTGGGGAGCAAGCACTTACAGTTGTCCCATCCTCAGTGAGGTTCCTGCAACGTGCTTTTCACTGCCTTTGAGCCTCAGCATGAAAAATATCCAGATTCACAAAATACCTGCAGCTAAGGTTTGTGGTTTATCACCCTAGAAGGAAAGGAAGCCATCCAGAGGGATCTTGCCAGGCTGGGAAGGTGGGAACCTAATGAGGTTCAGCACTGCCAAGTGTCAGGGGCTGCACTTGGGCTGGAGGAATCCCAGCCAGAGATACAGGCTGGGAGAAGAGCTCCTGGAGAGCAGCCCTGCTGAGAAGGACCTGGGGGTTCTGGTGGGGGAGAGACTGAACATGAGGCAGCAGTGGCTCTGGCAGCTCGCAAGGCCAATGGGATCCTGGGCTCCATCAGCAGAGGGGTGGCAGCAGGGACAGGGAGCTGATTGTCCCTCTCTGCTCTGCCCTGCCCTGGGGAGGCCCCAGCTGGAGTCCTGTGTCCAGAGCTGGGGCCCCCAATACAAGAGAGATGGGGAACTGTTGGAGAGGGGTCAGAGGAGCCACGAGGATGAGGAGAGGGCTGGAGCAGCTGCCCTACAAAGAGAGGCTGAGGGAGCTGGGCTGGGTCAGCCTGGAGAAGAGAAGGCTGTGGGGGGACCTCATTGCAGCCTGCCAGTCCCTGAAGGGAGCTGATAAGCAGGAGGGGATTCAGCTTTTTAAAAGGGCAGATAATGGCAGGACAAGGGGGATGGATTAAAACTAAAGGCAGGAAGGGTTAGATTAGATATTAGGGGGAAGTTCTTTCCAGAGAGAGTGGTGAGGGGCTGGAACAGGCTGCCCAGAGAAGTAGTGGATGCCCCGTCCCTGGGGGTGTTCAAGGCCAGGTTGGATGGGGCCCTGGGCAACCTTGTGTAGCTCCAGGCCTGAGGTTGGTGTCCCTGCCTGTGGCAGGGGGGTTGGAGCTCTCTGATCCTTGGGGTCCCTTCCAACCCAGACCATTCTATGATTCTCCCCTGTCCAGTTAGATTTACTTAAGATTCTTTGGTTTTGTACAATCCGTGCTCAGCATTTGTTTGTTTGTTTGTTTGTTTTATTGCTGCATGGTGTTCCTTGTGGTGTGTAAACCAACGGGCTGTAGTTTCTGGAAGGCTGATCTGAAAGGTGCTGCTAGTCCAAAAGGGCCAAAGACTGAAAGACCTTATCTCCACACCCTACAGACCTCTGCTCCTGGCCACGCCACAGTGTGGGTTAGCTCCCTCCAGCTGGTTTCGTGATCTGCCTCCTTCCTCCAGTGTCCTGGGCCCCATTTTCCTGCAGAGAGAGACTAGGGGGACAGGAAAGGCTCTTTTATTGACCGGCCAGAGCACGTCTCAGTTTTGCAGTCCTACATTTTGGCTGTCCCACGGAGTCCCTCCCTTCAGCAGGGGCTGTAGCGGCATTCCCTCAGGAGCACTGATTCGCGGCGGCTCCTTCACCCTGCGGGGGGAAAGACGGCACCTTTTGGGCAGCTGGACAGACCAGCAGGAAGCCTGACAGCCCCAAATCCCCACCTGCCTGTCCCCAGGGATGGGGAAGTCCAGGCAGCGGAGAGGGACGTCCCCCACCGCTCTGGGTGGGCAGGGTGGGATGGCGCTGACTCACTGTGCCTTCTCGATGTCCTCGATGCCCTCGGGCAGGCGCGCGTTGAGCGTCTCTGGGAGCAGGAAGGCCACCGAGCCGCAGCACACTGCCACGCCGCAGTAGGTCACCTCGGGCAGAGACCTCCACACCTCATCCAGCAGGAACACGAGCGGGGCCAGAGCCCCGCCGAGGCGTGCCAGGAAGGAGCTGTACCCCATCCCGTTCTGCCTGGAAAGGTAGAGCACCGTGGGGGTGGTGCAGACCACCACGAGGAGGAGATGGGTGCTTCCTTCATGGCAGGTCTTGGGAAATGGTGCAGACCCTCTGCCCCTTCCCCCTATTCTTCCAGACATGCTGAGGGTATTTCCCCCTGTGTTTTTCCTCTGCCAGGTTTTTTTCTAGGTTGATTTTTTTCTTTCTTTCTTTCTTTGTATCTTCCCTACAGTGATAATACTTCCCTGAGAGCAATCGTAGCTGCTGGGAGAGATGGGTTAATGTCTGTTATGAGAAAGAAGCTGCAGTTCCACACTAAATATATCTGCTCTGAAGTTGGTTCCACTTTAAGTGTCTGAAACGTTGACTGCATTTTCTACCCATCCCCTAGGAAGTTCTCCAATCTGCTGGGAGCAAACCCAAACCCTTCCTCCTCCCTGGTACTTCTAGGCAGGTGGCAGGCACTAGAAATAGCCATGAGCACCTCTGGTCCTGCTGTAGCTGTAAGCCCAGGACATTTGGGAGAGAAGGCCATGAGTAAGACCTGGGATTTACTAATTTTCAGGGTGGCATTTCACATGACAACAGGGATTTCAGGAACTCTTTGTGCGTGTGCAGAGTAAGCACTGCAGAAGGAACCAACGTTTTTGGCTTGATCTGTCAGCATCTTTGAGCAGGTGGAAATACAAACCAATCTGAGAAGACAAGTGGCAGATCAACGTGTGCCCTTCAGTTTAAATACACCTCATTCCCCACATGAAACACAGCAGGGAAGGTTAAAGGACTAAAAGCAGCATAGGAGGGTATGGAAGCCCTGAGGCTTTACTTATGTGGATCCTACTGTCATGGCATCCACGATAGCTTTGTCAGACTTTCACAAAGGAGTGAGAGGATTCCCTCCCCCAGTTTCAGCTGTATCCCAAATTATGCTGATGTTAAATCTGGTTTCCTATCACCATCACATGGATATTTCAAACAAGCTCTCCTTTTCCTCCTGAAAGGCTAGTTAATCCTTGCTTTATTATCATCTGATGCCCAGAAGGCTGTCAGACATGTGGTAGTATGTGTCCCTTATCAAACTTGCTATTTCAAATTATTATTTTGGGGGCCTTTTAGCAGTTATTGGCAGGTTCTCACAGGGATCTAAGACCTTTACTGAGCACAGGTGCCTTATGGAGTTGAAAAATCTTCCCACACAGAATGCTCCTCACCTTTTGACATCTCCCTGTCAATGTAACCCAGTAAAAAAAGAAAAAAAAAGAAAAAAAAGAGTGGCTTTCTGCTCCTCTCTTGTGACTATGTGTAAGCCCTAGAACCTGCTGCTGCTGGATGCAGAAGCAGTGGTCCAGTGTTAGTCCCAGAGCGTAGCTCACAGCATGTCCTGCTATGCTGATGTTGAAGACATGAGGGCAACATCCCCCCCAAGGCTCTGGCTGTGCACTCTTACCTCAGTACGGTGGGGTATAGCTCAGAGGTGTACAAGAAAACAGTACTGAATGCAGCTTCTGAGAAACCTTTGCCCATAATGGCTACTACAGAGCGCAAGGAGGTGAAGGCTGGGAGGAAAGAAGAGACATTTAGGATAAAGATCAAAAAGCAGCCTCTAGGAAAGAAGCTTCTTGTGGCCTTGAGTGCAAGAGGAAAGGTGGCTCAGTGCTCCTACAGACAGAACAGGGAGCTTTGTAGCCCAGGATCTGCAGTTTCCAAAGCCTGGATTGGTAAATTTGGTAACTATAAACCCCAAATGTGAGCTGACCTGATGAAAGGATAGGTCATGACATTTCCTTTTGGACAACAGCTATACTAAAGATGGCATGTCACCTTGCCATCACTGGACCTTGACTAGCCACCCCGCAGTGGCTGGATGCTAACTGCTGCCACCAGACAGTAGGGCTACCCTGCATTAAAACCCTTGTCCCACAGATGCCCCTTAGGTGGAGGATGTTTCTATACAGGAGATCTATGTTTCTCCCTCTCCATCACTGCACAGAACAGAACCCCCCCCTGTAGCAATTACTGTGACATTAGCAGAAGAGTGTCTCACCCTTGGGGATGATGACATTGGCTCCTATGCACAGCCCAGTCAGGATGAGTGACCATGCCTGGCTCTGTCGGCGTCCAACTCGATTCACCAGCACGTACATGATCATCTTGGCTGGAATCTCAATGATGCCAAAGACAAACTGGGAGAGGTACATGTTGAGCCCAAAGCCAGTTAGATTCATGCTCATGCCATAGTAAGAGAAGGCAACCCCAAACCTGTGGGGAGATGGGGGGGGTTAGGGAAATCCAGATGGGGAGCTGCAGGACAAGACCCCTGCGTTGAAGTGATGCTGCTTACCACACAGCCCCACAGCACAGAGAGATCTTCCGCAGGACTGGTGTCCTGAACAAGCTGATGTAGGAGTAACTCCCTCCTGGCTTTTTGTCTGCTGCCATCCTTCTGAGGGCCTGGGAGAGGTGAAAAGAAGGAACCAGATCAGCTGCTGTGCTTCCAGGATCCAGGGGAGAAACCCTAGATGGGCTGAGGCCTTTGCCCTTCCCAGCCCCACCTTGGATTTTCCCGATGTTCCCATTACAGAACAACTCTCTGGGCATGTGTTCTGAGAGACACGTCTTCCTACAACTTCATAGACTGCTTATCATTTTAGACCTCTTTTTCTTCCTGTGGTCCCTTCTTCCCCTATACCTACACCCCCCATGTTGTAGAAAGGGTTGCAGAAAAATGGCAGGTCGTGCTGTTCACAAGGCTGGTGTGAGCCAGTTCCTCCCACTTCCCCACATGGTTGCCTGCTATTGGGTCAGGTCTCAGACAGGAGCCAACCGTGAGCTGCCTGCTGTATTCTCATTCATATAAAGTGTGATTATTTATGCATCAGTTTATATAAAAGCAGACTATATAGTGCAGCCAGGCACTGAGAAGTGAGCCCTGCCCATAAGGAAGAAGAGAATGCTCATTCATAAAGCCTTGCAGCAATTAATTGAGGGGTAAGTACCAGGAGGGTTGGTAAGTTCTACTCACTGGCTGAGATGCAGATTCACACAACTACAGGTCTGTGAGGCAGCTATACCTAAGCTAGTTGCCACGGGCTCCCTGTGTAGTTATGGAGATCTCTGGTGGAAGTGATGGAGTCATTTTATCCTGGAGCAAAGCACCATGTTTGGTGAGAAGAATTGCGTTCGAGCCTCCATTGGCTGGTCATCAGATTGCAGACTGTAAAGGAGACTGCAGACAGTGGTGGAAACCTCACATAGGGAGGGATGAATTCCTCTCAGGACAGCCTTGCTTCACTGTGTCCAAAAATCACTGGCAAATGCAGGGTAGGACAGTTAAAATTGATCAGGTTATGAATCACGGGGAACCTCGAGAAGAGAGGCTAGTGGAACAGTTACATGTATTCTCAAATTAATATCCTCTACAGAGAAAGCAAAGCCTTGGCCAGAGCTTTTGCATAAATGCTTATTCCCAGCCACAGAGCCACACAGGGAACCTACACCTTGGGTGGATGAAGAGGGCCTGCAGCATCCTGGACCAGAGGATCACCTTCTCCAAGTGCCATGTCCAACAGCAGGCAGCAGTGGAGCCTACAGAAGAGTTGGGCAAGCATGTAGAGATATTCCCCTACAAGTGTCACGGCCTCCAGCCACTCAGAGACTTTCTGAAGCAGACAGGATATCTGTCTGTTTAGCAGCTTGATGATCCTTTCCCACATTACCTTGTGGTTTGTTGAACCCATATTTTTATTTTATTTCTATACACCCATCTCTGGGTTTGGTAACTTCTGTGTTAATACTGCAGCATGGCAAGTAAGGATTTTTTTAAAGTGTTGCCTCCCTCCTTTTAAAACCATTTTTCACAGGCAAATATTCATTCTTCTCATCCAAATCCATGGAATGAATCACAGTACTGATAACAGACTACTTCTGCAACACTGAGAATTTCTTTCCATACTAGATTCAAGTTACCCTGGGTAACAAAAGGCATTAATATAGAAAACACTTTCCAGTATATATTGTTAGCCAGGTTTCTCAGTATGTGGAAGTACAACTGGGAGAGCCAGAGCAGCTAGTACCCCAAGAAACTTAAAAAGCATGTCATTCAATGATGGCTGGAGAAGGGTGAGGGAATCGCAGCCCTGCACCATCACTGACAATTAAGAGGGTGCTCAGCAGTTATGGGGATTTGGGCCTTGCAGAAATAGATAATAAAGGAGAAATCCCAACCCAAAGAGCTCTCTGGTTAAAAGAATTATATAAAAAATAATTAAAGGAAACGTTAGGAAAGGGAAGAGAATAGCTACAAGTAACAGCACGGTTCACTAGGGAAGAGCTAGGATTTTATTTCTAATTGTGTACTATTCTTTGCAGTTTTTGGATGAGTAACAAAGCTTTTCATACTGGAAAAAGAATCCCACACTGGGAAATTCCTTAATCAGTTCTGTAGGCCATTAAACCTGAGAGTGTGTCAGTCATGTGCTGTGCAATTACCCAGAGATTCTACGTCTTTCAGAGTTCAGTCTTTTGAACTAAGGAAAATGAATTGTTACCTTAATAAAGCCATCAAAACACACTGATACACAGTTAAGCAAACTAGAACCAGGCAGTTCTGAGTTGCCTGCATGTATCAATACAGACAAGAACAACTGAGTATTGTCCCTACACACCTCACGAATCCAGCAAGGTGTCACAGCTGCAAGCCTTTCTTGGTCATGGCAGGGTGTGACTTAGCGCCAGGCTGGGGTGATGGGGAACTGCATTTCCTAACCTTAGGGATGCTATGAGGGTACAAGCCCCTGGTGAAACTCTGCTCTCAAATGCAGAGGCATCAGCCAAGGCTGAATGAGAGAGGTTATAACTTGTTGGTTTTGCATGTGTAGTCAGAGCTACTTGGTCAACTCCTGTCCACCACAAATGGTTAATTCATCATTTCTCACGTGATTAAACAACGTGTTTCTGTTGGAAATCAAAAGGGCTAGCCATGTCTGCAACTAAGAAACTGCTGTTTAAAAGCAGCATGCTGGCTGGGATGAGGCAGCGGTGTGGATGTGGGAGCACAGGTGCTGTCCAGTTCCCATCTTCCTCTTTTGGCAAGAGGCGAATTGTCAGGGCAGACAGCAGGCCTGCCCGCGGCCTAGCTCTCTTCTCCCAAGAGTTAGGCCCTGACAATATTCTTCTGTTCCCATGAGAGAGGAAAAGTTACTCATGCTGAGAGGATCCTGATAATCACATTCTCAAAACACAGAGGCCTTGTTGATAGGGGTACAGGCTGCCCTAAACCAAGAAGCAGTTATGGGAAGGGATTTGGGAGTAACTGAAGATGTTAAGAACCAACCATAACAAGATGGTCAAAAACAGCAGGTGTGAGGATGCTTTTAGGTATTAAAGATAAACTAACAATATTTTGCTATAAGCTAGGTTTATCAGAACTGATTATAATCACTAACCAATCCATAGGGTGTGAACAGTGTGTGTAACCAATGAGCAGTTGTTTAGCTTGCCACGTTTGCAGTAATAAAGGTCTAGAATCTGGGGGATTGCACCCAATAAAATGGCTTCACCTAAAATTCGTATCGAAGTGGGTGTTGCTCTCTGCTGGTCGCTATAGAGAACCACTGGGCATGAAAGAAAAGATTGATGTTTAATGGACCACAGACTTCCATACCCACTGGATTTCACAGCTGAGCTTTGTGGCTCTGGAGAAGGTCGATACAAATCATGCAGACCTAATTAGTCAGGAGTGACAGATGTGCAGCCATCCAAGCCCAGCTGGCAGGGTTGTTGTGAGCACTGACTATGCCCTGGTGTCTCTCTAAAGCAGGGGGGACCAGCTTCTGCCTGACCCTTGAGTCCTCCCGAGAGCAGGGACATTGCTTGAGCTTATCACCCTCCTCTGCAGCCACTGCCATGTCCTGAAGCAAGTGTCCTGGACTGCAATCTCAAATTTGTGAGTCTGAATGCAAAAAGACATTTTTAAAAGAGAACTCAGCACAAGGTGAGGACCTCCAGATCAGCCTCATACCTTGAGCTTTGGAGTTGAAAATAGGTGCCTATTTTTTAGGTTTCTTCTCCTTCTTTATTCATTCAGTCATCTACCTAAGCATCTTCATCCTTTATGCCTCTGGGTCAAGCACAAATGGACTCAAACCAGTGGGCACATGGTTTCTTTGCCCAGCACCTCACCCTTGCCACACTCCTTTAAAACTGCTGGCCAGGGGGGTGAAAATCTGGTGATGCCAAATGTTCTTCACACTCCCAATCATTGCTGGGGCACTGTGGCTGGCAATATTCCACTTTCAAAGTATGCTGAATGCAGCCTGAGTTGAATTAGCCTTTACATTTTTGGGTGGCACTGTATGCAGTACCTCAAGTGCAGTATGAGAGAAATGATGCTAACCATGTGCTATTAATGTGTGTCTGCTTGCTGCCAGCACTGTACCAACACTTGGCAAACACTGAGGCAACCAAGATGGCAAGCACTGAGCCACACAAATAGCTCAGACACCTGCATGTTCTCCTAACTGTTAAGGGAGGGATGCCTCTGCCTTGGTTTTTTTCGGGCTGTGCTTCTCTCTCACTGCATATTTAGTCCAGCATCCAGTGCATTAAGGCTTCTTGTCACAGCAATAATGAATGGAAAGGTGCTCTGCCTAATGAAGGGGATTTCTGGCCTTATGGGAGCTGAGCTGCTGCTTTATCTTTAGGAGTGAATGTAACTGGTTTCCAGAGTAAAATGGAGCTTGGCATCCTGTGGACCACAGTGCCCCACAGATCACCCCACAGGCTGAGCATCGCTTCAGGTACCAAATAGAAGTAATGGGTGAGGAAGAACGTGTGCCTGGATCTGTGGTACTGTGCCCAGCTCTGGGGTCCCCAGTACAGGAAAGATGTAGAGCTGTCAGAGTGAGTCCAGAGGAGGCCACAATGATGATCAGAGGTCTGGAGCACCTCTCTTATGAAGACAGGCTAAGAGAGTGCGGCTTGTTCAGCCTGGAGAAGAGAAGGCTCAGGGGAGACCTCATTATGGCCTACCAATTCCTAAAGGGGTCCTACAGGAAAGTGGGAGAGGGACTGTTCATCAGGGAATGTAGTGATAGGACAAAGGGAAATGGCTTCAAGCTGAAAGAAGGTAGGGTTAGATTAGATGTTAGGAAGAAATTCTTTACTAGGAGGGTGGTGAGGCCCTGGCACAGGCTGCCCAGAGAGGTTGTGGAAGCCCCATCCCTGGAAGCGCTTAAGGCCAAGTTGGATGGGGCTTTGGGCAACCTGGTCTAGTGAAGGTGGTGTCCCTGCCTAAGGCAGGGGGGTTGGACCTAGATGATCTTTGAGGTCCCTTCCAACCAAAAGCATTCTGTGATTCTACAATCTTCAGTTTCTCACCTCTAGTGAGACAGCGAAGTCTTTCCTTCCATTCATTCTTGCACATCTAAGCAGATGCCTGTGAGCTTGTTGCACTTTGCCATTGGCTATGAGCCACCGGGCAGACTCTGGGACCCACCTGGTGTGAGGAGAGAAGACAGTGTTCCTGTTTGTGCTCAGTATGTTCCACCTCACACACACGGTCCTGGCTGATGAGAGGGGGGGTCTCAACTAAAAATAACAACCCTGGTGCATGAGAATAAGAGCAATAGGACACCCCATTACACGTACATGCTGTTCTGCCCTTCAAGGAGCACAGTCTGGTCTTTTCAGTAGCCAAAATTTTTATCATGTGACCTTTGATCAAAGCTTGAATTTCCTGAGCTGGTTGAAGTTTTCAACTCTTACCAATTAAAACTTGGCCCCAGAATGTTTAGGGATTCCTATTTTTTGAGGCTCTTTTAGGCTTTGAAATTGTAGGATATAAAAATTGACTATGTAGAAAGGATATTATGGGCTCCATACTGACTCTGTTGATTGCTAAAATTGTTTGATTTTCACCATAAACGGAGCCTTTGGCACAAGATAGTCAACTGGTGGCTGATTCACTGCAGCTGTGGCCCCCAGTGAGGTATCCATGCTAGTCACTGAGCCACAAAGAATGCTGTAATTAGCTAATTAGCGACTCTGAGAGCTCTGCTTGGCAGATGGGTGGGAGTCCTGTGGCTCTTATTTTTCTATCTATCCCAGCAAAATATCCAGCACTTGTCAACCTGGCACCTGCAACCCTATCTTCTTGGACTTCTCTCTGACCTTGCATCTAGTTCCAGATCATGGCTACATGACCCTGTTTGACCTGGAGCTTCCCAGGCCCCAGCACAGCCTGTCTGGGCTAGAGGGTACGTGGTGTTTTAGTGGGTGTGCATAGCAGTCAAGGCCCAGAAGACATTGGAAATACCCTACAAGTGGCTGCATTCTGATAGAGGGGCCAACACCTACCTCCAGCTACCCACCTACCTACTGCTACCCACATCTGTTCCTGAGAGAAGTAACTGAATCTGTTCTCCTGCAGACTTTCATCTGAGCATCCTGAGGAGCCAGTGGGAAGACTTACAACCTTGAAGAAGTATGTGGGTATGAGGTCTCCTGAGGTCACACAGTTGTCAGAAATCTCTCTCTCTTCTCACTGGAGGCTCCCACTGGAGTGACCCAAGACCAGTTCCTCCTAAGCTGTTGGTGATTTATATGCTCTAAATCAGGTTACAAAAAACCTGCTGAACAACCACTGTCACTTTTCAAGCAGCAGCAGAAAAGGATGTGCAGAACCAAGTCATCTGCAGAACTTCTGGGAAGTTTTCAACTCCTTCCCATAAACTTACAACCCAGAGCACCACAGGAAATATAAAGAGTGAAAGATGGCATTATGCACTCATTGCCACCATCTCCAGAGTAAAATATGTCTTTTTGGTTGTCTGATGTCTCAACTGAGTTCTGACATTGTGTCCACAATATCTACAGAGTGGTGCTAAACTAGATTTTGTTTCCATACTTCAGGGACTTTTCATTATCCAAAGACCACTGACCTCTTGGCTGCTTGAATTTTGATCAGATGACAGTATAATTTGCTGGAGAACTAATCTCCATAAAAAGCATTTACATAAGAGGGAAAGGGTGGGTCCAAATATATTTGTGAATTTCAGCACTTCCCAGGACTCAATTTTTTATGGCTGGCTGTCCTAGAGAAAGAGCAAAACAGTTTAAAAAAAAAAAAGAGCCAGCAGAACACATATTTTAGTTGGGTTAGACTTCATCAGTGACATATTAGATGTTACTCTTTGCTGGAAAACCCTCATCACCAGCAAAACAATACACATTTTTGGAGCCATTGATTAATTACAGCATCAGCTTATACCCCATTTTTAATACACATTATTTGAGATTATTTTTTTTTTCTGGTAGATCTGTGCAGCTATTTCATCTACTGCTTCATCCTGATGCACAGACAATAGTAAGCAAGAAAACCATAACCTCTTTGATGGCAGCTGAAAGGCTCTCTAGCATTTGGATTGTCACTCTTTCTGCTCAGAGACCATGCATTTAATTTTGGGGCCCCTGGGTCAGACTATCAGAGCTTATTCTGCATGGTTACCAGCTGGAGGTCCCCATGGCCCTGAGAGATGTGGCTGTGATTTCTGCAGTGTGGTCCAGCACCAGACCAGATGTTCAAGAGGAGGTAAACAATCACCCTAAGGTGGAGAGGATCCAGATGCCCATTTCTGAGTGTCATGTGGGAATACCTGCTGGCTTAGTTCAACATGGGACTTTTGTCCAGCCAGGAAATGGAGCTGCTTATTCAAAGGACCATTTTAGATCATCAAATAAGTTGATCCAACACACTTCACATTACAGTCGTGGTTTCAGTGGATCAACCCTGTATTCTAAAGCTTAAGAGATGCCTGGTGTTTCTTAAATAAGGCTACAGGAGGGACAAACCCCCACAGAAAGTGGCTGTATCTAACCCAGCAGGGTGGTTACACAGCTGAGAAAGGCTTTGGGACGTGTAGAGGGATGTGCCTGACCTAGCCTGCTGATTTCATTGGCTCAATATGGAAAAGTTGGTACCAGTTGTGTCCTCCCCAGTGAGCTGGGGACAGAGGACAGATAAATTATTTATCTTGAGTCTATCAGGGATTAAAGCCAGGGATCTGGCCTAGCCCTGCCTCCCTTTATTTGGATCTCTTTGCTTGCTGAGAGCCACGTCTGACAGCCTTTGCAGCACCAAGTCCTGCTCCTTTGCGCTGCAGCCTGTCCCCAAGTGCCTGGCCTCAGCCCCAGTCCTGCCTTCTCCTGGTCTCCAAAGCCATGGTGTGACCTTGGTCTAGGAAGTGAGGGGGGATGAAACCCAGGCCATTCCAGTTTTCAAGAGGTGCCACGCCTGGGAGATCGGAGTCCTGTTCCTCTCCGGGTTGCTGCAATCAGGGTCAGTGCTAGCAACTTCTGCACCGCTGACAGAGCAAAGGAGGGAAGACACATCCCACTCCCATCCCCACCAGCCACCTGGCTGGTGCACTCACCACAGGCAGACAGCACTCAGAAGACAAGGTGCTGTTACAGCTACTAATAGCCAGTGCCATTCCCGCACCAAGTAGGCGACCAGGGCCAGCAGCATGTTCCCGATGCTCCAGAAGATGCTCGTCAGGATCCCGGAGAAGGTGCGGTGCTGTATGTCCACCCACTCCATCCCTGCAAGAGGCAGGCAGCATTCAGCTGGGGCACCCAGGAGCAGGTCAGCAGGGGGGGGTTTAACAAGGGCAAAGCAGAGTAATGTCCCTGTTCTTCTCCAGAAGAATCCCTGTGTTCGACTGACATCATACCATTCAAGAGTATTCCCATGGGCTGCTTCTTGACACAGACCATTTTGACCCCTAACCATCCTGCCTGCCCAGATCCCCATTATTCCAGATGAAAGAAATAGATTAAGAAGACTTGCAGGTTCATGTGGAATCTACCTGAGGTAGATACTAACACACATGTCAAGCCAGAGCAGATGGTGGTCTCCTCAGTGTGTGTGAACTAAAAGCCAACTCTCCTCCAAAGATCTGGACATCTTGCTACAACTGTTAGCAATCAGAAACATGCCTCCCAAGCTCTACTTTGCCTTGCAGGCATCAAACTTTATAACAATAAAAAAAACCCTATATCAGGTCTTGGGATTTGTCAGGTCTTGTATGGACTTCCCCAGTATTGAAGCCATTTTAGCTTGATTTTGGCTGCATCTAGAAAATTCCTGGAAATCTTTGCTGCATCCTTAACTTGCTCTAGAGTGTAATGAGTCTTGCCTAGTACATCCCAACTGTACATCTACAAAATCATGCAGTGCTCTGTTGGGTGCCCTGAAGTTTGGAGCTTGCTTTTACTGTATAATTACCTAAATTCTTCAGTTTTTCCTAGCTCTGTATGACTTTTTTTTTTTGGTGTGGTTCCCCCCCCCACCTCCAGCTTCTGAAAATACAGATTGGGAGCTTACAAAAAACGTGACCAAATTCAAGACTGGAGAGGTAGAATCACCCTGTGAGTGATACACTGCCCCCCTTCCTGCTGACAAATTGTCTCCACAGTGTTTCTGAAGGGTGAGAACTTGGTGTCAGAGGACAGGGTCAGATACTTTGGTCTGTGGCTTTCATAGAATCATAGAATGGTCTGGGTTGGAAGGGACCCCATGGATCATAGAGCTCCAACCCCCCTGCCACAGGCAGGGCCACCAACCTCAGGCCTGGAGCTACACAAGGTTGCCCAGGGCCCCATCCAACCTGGCCTTGAACACCCCCAGGGACGGGGCATCCACTACTTCTCTGGGCAGCCTGTTCCAGCCCCTCACCCCTCTCTCTGGAAAGAACTTCCCCCTAATATCTAATCTAACCCTTCCTGCCTTTAGTTTTAATCCATCCCCCTTGTCCTGCCATTATCTGCCCTTTTAAAAAGCTGAATCCCCTCCTGCTTATCAGCTCCCTTCAGGGACTGGCAGGCTGCAATGAGGTCCCCCCACAGCCTTCTCTTCTCCAGGCTGACCCAGCCCAGCTCCCTCAGCCTCTCTTTGTAGGGCAGCTGCTCCAGCCCTCTCCTCATCCTCGTGGCTCCTCTGACCCCTCTCCAACAGTTCCCCATCTCTCTTGTATTGGGGGCCCCAGCTCTGGACACAGGACTCCAGCTGGGGCCTCCCCAGGGCAGAGCAGAGAGGGACAATCAGCTCCCTGTCCCTGCTGCCACCCCTCTGCTGATGGAGCCCAGGATCCCATTGGCCTTGCGAGCTGCCAGAGCCACTGCTGCCTCATGTTCAGTCTCTCCCCCACCAGAACCCCCAGGTCCTTCTCAGCAGGGCTGCTCTCCAGGAGCTCTTCTCCCAGCCTGTATCTCTGGCTGGGATTCCTCCAGCCCCACTGCAGCCCCTGACACTTGGCAGTGCTGAACCTCATTAGGTTCCCACCTTCCCAGCCTGGCAAGATCCCTCTGGATGGTGAGGATCTAGAGGATCATATGGGGAAAAGTCTTGTATAGCTGCTGTACCTGTTTTCTGGACACAGAACTCCAGATGGGGCCTCACAAGGGCAGAGTAGAGAGGGACAATCACCTCCCTGTCCCCGCTGGCCACCCATTGTACAACTGATGATCCTTTTCAGGGGTTGGGTAGCAGAGGTTGCAAGAGTTGATGTTGCAATGCAAGTACTAAGACATGGTTGTTATATTTGGGGGAGGCTGTTAAAGCATTAATTAGACTAATGGGAAGCTGTAATTCTTGGATCCTCCCAAGAGAGATGCTCTTTTGGCCACCTGGGCTGAAACTGCACATATAATGGTTTCCAAACCCCTGTTGCTACTAGGTCGGGTAGACAAGTCCCTGCTTACCTGCCTACTCCCTGCCAGAAGTCCTCCTGTGCAACTGGGCACCCCCAGGTACTTACCCAAAGGCAGTACAATGAGGGAGACGCCGCTCAGGGCCACCCCGGTGAGGGTGCGCGTGATGGCCAGCATGCCGTAGGAGACGGAGGCCGCGCTCAGCATCCCAAACACCACCGAGCACACCAAGGACAGCAGGAGCATGGCTTTCCGTCCGAACCTGCCAGGAGCACAGGCTGGGTTAGGGTGGCTGGAAACCTGCCCCAGGAGTAGGGTTTGAAATGGGGCAAAGCAGACTTGAGAAGGAAAATGGTGGTGGTGGTGGTGGTGGTGGCTCATGGCCTGTTCTGCAAAGAGGGTGGGATGCAGTGCCCCGCAGAGAGGAGGAGACAGCTCTCTGGCTGTAGTCAGTGTCATGGTGGTGCAGTCCCATTCAGAGGCCCAGCCTGCCCTGTGAGCATCAGGCATGGGGCTCCCTAATGGAGGGAGCAGCACTGGTGAGGATATATCAGGCTCCTCTGTTCAACGCCATCAACAAAAGCAGTGGTGTCAGCTTGAACTCTCATGCTGCTGGCACACCCTGGTCCCTCCCATGGTTGTCCCCATGTCCTCTTCCCCTGCCTCACTCAGGAACAACCACGGCCCTCAAGGATGAAAACCCTGCTCCTTGGGAGGAAAACAAAGATCCCAAAAGAAAACAAAAGGAATCCTGTTGTCAGCCCACGTGTGCAAATAGACCTAAGGGGTCTATAAGGCCTCTGCTTGGAGGCTGTTTTGGAAGGAGGTTTTTGGTTGGAAGTTTTGGAAGCTGTAGGACCACCTTACCCCTTGGTGCAGTGTGGAGAAATACAGAGAAG
This sequence comes from Zapornia atra, assembly GCA_013400835.1. Classification (NCBI taxonomy): domain Eukaryota; kingdom Metazoa; phylum Chordata; class Aves; order Gruiformes; family Rallidae; genus Zapornia; species Zapornia atra. The sequence goes on from VZTU01004002.1 coordinate 16,002, forward strand.
CAGACACATGTGTCTACACATACACACAGAGGAGTATGTGCATATGTGTGTTCTACACAACCTATGAAATTCTAAAAATGGAGTGCAAGGCATCAGTCTGCTGGTGAACATCTTGCCCTGCATGTGATGAAGGCTTCAGTTCAAACTGGGGTAGTAAAATCACCTTCCCAACAGGTAACTTTCAGTCCATAGGGACTGAAATCCTGGTCAGATTCTGGCATGAGGGATCTCTTAGGGGCAAAAATGATTCCTCCAGGGGAAAAAGTGATGTGCTGGGACACGATGCCATGAAAACATCCCTAAGAAATGATCATAAATGACTTCATGCAGCAGCTAGTTAAGAAACCTACTGGAGAAAAAAAAAAAACCAACAACAAAACCAAACCAGCTTTGAAATTTAAGCAGACCCAGTCATTGGAGTGCCCCTGGGTCGGAGCAGCCAACACCCAGGAATGCACCAGAGCAGGATCCAGTTTCCAACTCCCTGAGAAAGAAGGTACAGCTTTTTAAAGGATCCTTTTTTTTTTCCTTCTTGAAAATACAGTAAGAAGGATCTAAAACCCCCTAAGATTCCCTGCAGGGTGCAAGGCAGCTATTTATGGACCCATTACGAGGCTCTTCCAGCAAATGCCACCTGCTAAGGAAACCAGAGGCGAGCTGGCAGGATTGAACTGCAGGCTACAGGGAGGCTGCTAGGAAGAGCAAAGTTAAAACTGCCTTCAGGGGGAAAGCACAGCCTCTGACAGATGAAATGTGGTGGGCATAATAAAAAGGAGCAAACTGCACAAGCAATAGAAATGAAGAGTAATAATAATAATAATAATAATAATAATAAAAAAATAAAAGCCATTTTCATAAATATCACAGTCT
>VZTU01004002.1:17673-72721 GCA_013400835.1 Zapornia atra
ATATATATTTACTTATGTAATGATATATAATATATAATATGTATTATATATAAAATTATATTTTAAAATATATATATATATTCACAGTGAAGGTTGTTGGAGGTTTTCCCAAGGTAAAATTTATCAGTGGAGATGTTCTCAAATCCAGATGTCTATAGAGGCTTAGAACAAAATGAACCTGGACTGTAGCAGAGTGCCAGGACTAAATGGTTTTCACCCTGGAGTGCTGGAGTTGAAAACTCCACATCACTGCTAGCACAAAGAAGTGGGACCTCTCCTCCATTAGAGTAAAGGAAGGTTGCTAATGGGATGTCAGCTTTGAAGGGGTCTTAGGGCAGATGGGGGGGGGGTATGACACCTGAGTTTTAGGAGATCTGCCCAATTTACTGCAGTTCCTGTTGAAGTTAAACCATAACCCAGTCGTTTTTCTTAGTGGCTCTGATTTTTCTCTGTTCCTTCTGTGTCCTTTTGAGATGGGGAAGGAGGGTAGGGGGGCTATCAAAAATGCACATGGTATTCAAGATGTGGGGCTCCCATATTTTTTTACCCAACACTGCATTGTGATATTCTCTTTAATTTTATAATCCTTTCCTAATGATTCTGAATTTTCCATTTGTTTCCCCAGCCACTACCCATTGCTGAGTAGAGCTGTCCTAACCCTTAAGTTTTGCTTCACAGCAGCTGTGGTCATTTCAGAGGCCTCAATTTTAAACAAGAAGTTAGAATAGTTTATTTTAACCTAATCTGTCCTGAAATTTTGTCTTCTGATGCTCCCACCCAGTCACAGAGCTCTTCAAGCTCCTTCTGCAGGTCTTACCAGCCTGGCCATTCAACACCACCTCCCTGCTCACTCCTTTTCCAGATAAACCCACTGAAAAGCACACAAAACCAAGCCCAGGTCTCCCTCCATTGTCACAAATGAACACTCACATCTCTCCTCCCTGGCTTTTAATCAGTTCTTTAGTATGCAGAGACCTTCCTTCCTATCTGAGGGCAGCTCAGCTTCTTTAGGAGCCTTTAATAAGGAAATATCCTGAAATCCGGTTAGATCGTATTTCCCCTGGTCCCATGCCTTAACACTACAGTCTCTTTTATTTCTAGATGCTCCTTTTACACCTTGTTTACTGGCTCTCCCCCCTCACAAGCCTTAAAAATAAATTAAAAGACCATTTTTCTCTAGCAGAGAGACCTTCTCTTCTGCCTTACGTTGTCCTGCACCTTCTCCTGACTCTTGAATGCCTTTCCCTCCAACTGTGCTATAAATCTGTGTTAGCTACAAAACCAAGACATGTGCTTTGAAGATCAGCCAGTTGTCTTGGGTCTTTGGAAAAGTGTCCCCATATATATCCCCCTGCAAAGATACAGAGGTAAAAATTCCCATCTTCACTGCTAAAGTCTCTGGGTGCTTCGTCCGGTGAAGCTGGTTCCCCTCTGCTCTGCAGTGATTCTTGTAGCCTGCCATAAGCTAACGGGGCATTTTCTCCCTGGGGAAGGACATCAGGAAGCCATTTCCTGTGCAGGAAACTCAGGCATTAAGTAATGGAAGAGTGGACAGTGAACAGCACACCCTGGTTGCTTGCCTGCACTGTGCCTTCCCTCCTCCTTCCCTTGGAGGAACTGTTTGTTTCGAACCGATGCCCTTTCTAGGTTACTACTTAAGATTTTGATTTCTTTCAGGTTTACAATTGTGAAGTTGTAACACTGAAACACAGAGAGAAGCCTTGGGCCTGTTTTCCTCATGGCTCTTCCTGGAGAAATGCCTCCAATGCTTGTAAGCAGCTCATTCTTACCCCACTAATCTAGTAATGTCAGTGTCAGTTGTTTGCTTTCTGGAAACATCTCTTTTCCCAGCCATGGCATGCATTTGCTCTGAGCCCCTCACTTGGCTGCCTTTAACCAATTCCCATATAACTTTGCAAGGAGTTAACTCTTTTAACCTCTTTTTTTTGGGTATGTTTTAACCAGCTTTCCCCTTTTATAGACAGCTGCCTTTTCTGGAGGTGGCTTAATGGGCAGAGAATTTTATATATATATATTTTTTTTTTTTTTTCAGTTTTACTGGTCCTGCAGCAATGCCAACAACAGCGTTGGGTCACTGCTGCAGTGCACCTTACTCCTAACCCAAGGCCAGAGCTGTTTCTCTGGTGGGCTGCTAGCTGCTGGCTGATCCATGGAGTGCTTAGCCTCTGCATTGCTTCCCAGTACGACTTTAATGCAGTTTTTATGCTAGAGGCAGCATTCTGCCTGTACACTTGTGTTTCCTCCTTCCTTCTGCCCCTCTAATTGCCTTTTGCAGGTTCCTGGGTTTGTTAAGTTCCCATCATGAAACTGAAGCCCCAGAGGAGCAGCCTGAAAAGGGGTCAAACCTGTCTGAAAGGTATCCGAACGCCACAGCCCCCATGGTAACGCCACCGAAGAAGAAGGTTGCGGTTGCCTGGTTCAGTCCGCGCTGCTCGCACACGAGGTCCCACTGAAACACAAGGCCACAGTGACACTCAGTGCCTGACCCAGCCTCTTCTTGCCTTTTCAAAGCCCTTCTCTGCAGCGTGCTCTGGCAGCTCGCAAGGCCAATGGGATCCTGGGCTCCATTAGAAGCGGGGTGGCAGCAGAGACAGGGAGGTGATTGTCCCTCTCTGCCCTGCCCCATCTGGAGTCCTGTGTCCAGAGCTGGGGCCCCCAATACAAGAGAGATGGGGAACTGTTGGAGAGGGGTCAGAGGAGCCACGAGGATGATGAGAGGGCTGGAGCAGCTGCCCTACAAAGAGAGGCTGAGGGAGCTGGGCTGGGTCAGCCTGGAGAAGAGAAGGCTGTGGGGGGACCTCATTGCAGCCTGCCAGTCCCTGAAGGGAGCTGATAAGCAGGAGGGGATTCAGCTTTTTAAAAGGGCAGATAATGGCAGGACAAGGGGGATGGATTAAAACTAAAGGCAGGAAGGGTTAGATTAGATATTAGGGGGAAGTTCTTTCCAGAGAGAGTGGTGAGGGGCTGGAACAGGCTGCCCAGAGAGGGGGTGGGTGCCCCGTCCCTGGGGGTGTTCAAGGCCAGGTTGGATGGGGCCCTGGGCAACCTTGTGTAGCTCCAGACCTGAGGTTGGTGTCCCTGCCTGTGGCAGGGGGGTTGGAGCTCTCTGATCCTTGGGGTCCCTTCCAACCCAGACCAGTCTGTGATTCTACGACTCTCCCATGGTCAGCCATTGTGTGCTTCAGTTTATATCACCTGAGTCTGACCGAGGGCTCGAGCCCTGCGCTGAACTGCACATAAGTCAGGGATGGAGTCCTGAAAAAATGTGAAGTTGCACCTTGCAAAATTCAAGACGCCTCCCAGTTGTCTGTCTCCTCTGTGACAGCTTCTCTGTGGATGCTTGTTGGGCACCAGAAAGCTTTCCTGGGTACCACCCATCACGGAGTGTTCCCCCTTCTCCTCTCCTAACCCCTGCGATAGGTGCTTCTGGCCTACCCTGGGGCACATCTTCCCCCAGCTCCCTCTGTCGTGCTCCTGGGACTGCCCTGGAGAGGTGAGAATTTGCAGGGTGGCATGGTGTAGGACATGCCTCACCCTTCATTAGGGAGTGTCGTGCTAGCATCCAGTTCCTCTTGCCCTGACAAGTTTGAAGCTGTCTGTGCAGAGAGGATGGGGGAAAGGGGAGGTTAGACCAAATCCTTGGCCCTGATGCTACCTTATTGATCTCTTGCTGAGAAGTTGGTCTAGACATTCTTCCTAATGAACATGGTTTTACTTTCTTGGAGGTGCAAATGTCTCTAACAGGTACAGAATGCTGTGGCCAAGCTGCAGAGTTAATCTCCTGTATTAAAGACCTAATTTAATCATCAGCTCAGCCTGGCAGCCCCTCTGACAAAGCCAGACAGACCTTAAGAAACCTTTCTTCCTGCAAAAGCAAAGGATTCCAGGGAAACCCCCAGCCCCTAGGACATGTCCTGAGACCACTGCATGGAGGGTGCAACACGATGAGGCTCCATGCTCAGCATCCGAGCTACAGAGCACCTCCCTGCCTTTTCCCCCAGGGCTGTGTGGCACCTTTGTCCCTGAAACTGTGTGGAAACCAGGTTACAGACCCCGTGCACATCTGACCCTCCCCTCCATGCCTGCAAAAACCCAGGGGTGGGTTGGGCAGTGAGGAGGAAGCAGCAGCTCTGGGTTAAGATTTGGCCCTGTGCTCACTGGGACAGTGCTACCATTGCCAACCCAACCGTGTCTCTTTCATCTGACCAAACTGCCCCCTTCCCTAAGACCTCCTGTGACTTGGGCTGCTTTTCAAGGAAGGAAAATTACAGCCTGCAGGTAAAGCATTAACACCCAGAGGTACCACTGTCACCTTAGCAAAGCATTGCAGAATGCAGGTGGTTAATGTGTGATGGGCAGGGACCTTGGGCAGGCTCAAGGTTATGATGGGGCAGCAATGTGGCATCTCACTGGGCTCAGGGACACTGGTGGTAAGAGAGGCAGCACAGTCTTGGGGAGAGGATGGAGAAGCTGAAGATCAATGGGGAGGGGTGGCCAAGGGACTAGAAGTTAAAAAATGTTTGGAAAATGATGGAAGAAAGTCATGGGCTCATATGAAATCCTGACAGGGCATAATCCCATGGAAATGACAACTGGCCTGAGCAGAGGAGATCCTGTGTGTGTGTGTCTCCCCCTGCTCACCCAATCTCTCAGTCACCTGGGGAAATCAAGATGCTTATAAGGACAAGTGTTGGCTTCTAACTATCAATCTAGAGCAAGGGGCAAGATGCTGGTAATAACAACAACAGCATAATAATATTAATAATAATAATGATGATGATGGTGGCTTCTATCTCTGAGCATCAGAGAGCTTCCCCATTCCAGGACATCTTACCTAAACAAGTCATTTCCACTGGTTAAAATGCAAAGATCCCCCCCCTCTGGTTCTGTGCACCCAGTGAACACCTCTCCACCTGCTCCTCAAAGCACTCAGCTAATTTAACTTCCAGCTAGCTCCCAGGCCAAAGGGTTACCTCAGTGGCGATGGTGGAGGTGAACTGCGAGTGGTCATAGACCCATCCGTGCTGGCAGTGCTGGATGACAGAGCTGTTGTCTGGTTGCAGAGAAGAATTGAGCAGCAGGTGGAACTGGGGCTGTGAGAACATCTCACAGGACCTGAAAGTGCCATCTGGCTTCCGGGGGATGCTGATGAGCAGAACTTCCTCCATGGTGAGGTTCACAAACGCCTCTTGGTGTGGAATTGCACAGTGATGAGAGGGGGTAGCAGCAAGAAAGTTATGGAGCAGGAAGTGCATGGGAAGGTTGATTCTTGGGAGGCAGAGGATAAACAAAATCCAAACCTGGAATCTGCCAAAGCCCCCAATCTCCAGCAAGAGATCCTCAAATTTCATCTTTTCTCTGGGTTTGGCTCATTCAGAGCAGCTGTGTAGGAGCAGGAACATGAGCCTGTAAAGCAGTCTTCTGTCCTTGGAGGTCAGCTACCCATGGCTTTTCATGCAGGCACTTTGTTGGACTTTGAGACCTTGCTGAAAGTTGTCAAAAGTCACAGTGAAACTCTCCATTTGGGGTAGAGCCAGATGAGCTACCCAGGGTGCACACACACACACACCCACCCCCCCCACATCCATTTCTAGTGGACCCAGCACAAAGCACCTTCTCTTTTCCAGATTCCTTTCCTCCTGTTGTGGTTTCTGAGAGGGAGATCTGCATCAGGATGGGAGGCTGTGGAAGAGAGCAGTGGAAGCTCTGTCGTCCCTGGTGTGGGGGTACCATGCAGCACCTCAGCTGCTGCAACAAACTCTGCCTGCTTTGACCTGACCACCAGCCAGCCCTGCTGAACCATAGAACAGGCTCTCAGAAGGGTGGGGTTGCACTGGGGTGCTCAGGAGCCCCAAAGCCTGGTTGCTGTGCATCAGCTAAGTGGTTTTTAGCACAGCTTGCATCGAGTCATGACCTGGGAGCAGGGAGTATGAAGAAGGTGAGAGGGTGCCCAGAAGAGTAGAGAGATGAGTCTCTGGATACAAACAGGAAGGTGAGCACTGAGGAAAAGGGGTGGGCTGTAGGAGAGGGCCACTGGCTCACTGGTGTCCACCAAAGGATGGAAAAAGTGAAAAATGTGTCCCTATAAAGTCCCTTTCTGCACCTGGGAAAGTGCTTTTCTGGGACATGAGCAAGGAAGTGATGAGAGCTGCAGTGCTGGCATGCAGAGAAGCTGTGCCTGCCAGATGGGGACCGTGACATACACCTGCAAGGTCACAGGCACAGGCTGCTGTGCTCTGGGAACTGGTGCAACAGCCAAAGGCGTGAGTATCCAGCCTCTGACAGGACCACAGGGACCCCTGCCACCACTGCATGGGTGGTGGTTCTTCTGTGGCTCTTCCCCTGCTTGCTTCAGGGAGAGGATTCCTGATGTGAGTGTCCACTTTTATGCTCTTAGCCAAGAAGACAAGCTCTTTATTCAGCTGGAGCCCCTGCAGAAGAACAATAATGCACAGTGCATCCAAAAGGCTGAAAGGTGGGTGGTCATCCAAGGTGTGTGACACACAGTTAGATACCACAATGCAGCTTTGAGTGGCAGGGAGCAGAAAAATTGCTGAATCTCTGGAAAGTTACAGAAGCAGCACCTAGAAAATGCAGCAGCTGGGGAGATGTGGCATCAGAGCTGGCACAGTCTGTTTCATACAACCAATGTGGGTCAAAGAAGAGCCCATGTGCCAGGAACAACAACAACAGCAACAACAAAAACTGGTAGAGGTACCCCAGGTACCCCAGACTTGCCAAAATTTCCAGGAGGTGGACAACTGGCAGAGACCTGGCTGGAGGATGGCTGGAGCTTCAAGACAAGACAGACACAATTCCTTGCCCTGCAACTGAGCAAGTTTATGAAAAGGAATTAGATTAGTGCAGTTAAACTGGGTGCAGGGGGAGAAGGGGCTCTATCCTGACTCTGTCTGAAGAGCCCTCAGCAGCCTCACAGTGTCTGGGTAGAAGACATGCTTCCCTTGCAGAGAGAACTCTGGGTGGGCTGTACCCATGGGGCAGCCCCTGGGGATAAGGCATCCCAGATAGTCATGTCCCAACAGGTTCAGGGAGCACGTGCCCCACAGCAAGCAGGGGCAGCCCACTCCAAGGCTACAGCCCCTCTGCAGGGTGCATGTGAAGCTGCAGTTACCAAAGGCTTGCCATCGGTTCTAACCCCTGATGCATCTTCACACTCTGTTCTTCTCTCATAGAATCACAGACTGGGCTGGGTTGGAAGGGACCCCAAGGATCAGAGAGCTCCAACCCCCCTGCCACAGGCAGGGACACCAACCTCAGGGCTGGAGCTACACAAGGTTGCCCAGGGCCCCATCCAACCTGGCCTTGAACACCCCCAGGGATGGGGCATCCACTACTTCTCTGGGCAGCCTGTTCCAGCCCCTCACCACTCTCTCTGGAAAGAACTTCCTCCTAATATCTAATCTAACCCTTCCTGCCTTTAGCTTTAATCCATCCCCCTTGTCCTGCCATTATCTGCCCTTTTAAAAAGCTGAATCCCCTCCTGCTTATCAGCTCCCTTCAGGGACTGGCAGGCTGCAGTGAGGTCCCCCCACAGCCTTCTCTTCTCCAGGCTGACCCAGCCCAGCTCCCTCAGCCTCTCTTTGTAGGGCAGCTGCTCCAGCCCTCTCACCATCCTCGTGGCCCTCTCCTCACAGTCTATCTCCTCCCTCCTCCACCAACCCTGCAATCCATTGTGGATGCTGATGGGTCAGCCCAAACCTTTCTCCAGGCTGCTGTTCTGCTATATGCTCTGCTTTACAGTGGCTCTGCTTTGGCCATCCACCAGGAGAGTGGTGACATTGCAGGGATGCAGCTGCATCAGGAGCCCAGGCAGAGGTACAAGTGCTGCTGAGAGCTGCGTGCCTGCACAGCCCCAGTCCCTGCAGCAGTGGGTTAGTGAGAAAGGGTGGCTGTCCAGCAGCAGGTAGGGATGAAGAGGTCCAAAGCAGCTTCTCAGGGTGCCTGCTGCTGTGGCTGAACGCCCAGGCTGCGTGTCAGAGGGAACATTAAATGCTGCAGGGCACACAGCTTGCTCAGCAGATTCACACCATGGGCTTACACCTGGAAGGCAAAGGACACAACGCTGTGATCTCAGGAAGTCTTTGCTCTTCTTGGCAGCGTTCCTGCCTGTCCTTCTTTAACCAACACACTGACCCAGTCTTTGCTACAAACCCTTTTCAGGGCTCATCCCAGGAAGCACATGGGAGTGAAGCAGGGGCATGGGACAGCACTGTGCCTCCAGGGTTACAGTTTAAGCTGCAAGTTGAACTACAGGACAAATTGTTTTTCTTCACCACTGGTCTTCTAAGAGCAAGGAACAGCAACTCTCATGGCTATGCTGCTGCCCATTTAAACTGCAGAGCAGCCCCAAGAGGTTATGGGTCACTGCTCTGCTCCTGGGGCTCTGCTGTTCACACAGCAATTGCTTAGCCTGTCCAGCAGTTGATGGTTGCATTTCTCTACCCCAAAACGTGTTCATTTAACCAGTCACCAGATTCAGTTAATGACTACCACACATACAGTGCTGTGACTGATCATGCCCCACTGCTTGGTTAATTAAACCCCAAACCTGGCTCAAATGGCTTGGCCTTGCCCCTGCAGCTCCCCTGCTGCTGCTTTCACCTAAAAAGCTGGAAAGGGGAGTTTACTTCTTCACTTCACATGTATACAACATTCTTCTGCAATCTTTCTTTCTTCTCCTTGTTGAGATGCCAAGTGCCTCTCAAGAGGGAAGGTTATTAAATGACTCAGTCACTAATGTGCTGGCTCTTCTGTTTCCAGCATGAATTTCCTAACCCCTTAACGTGGAGCTGGATGGTGAAAGTAGTGAGGGAGTTGATTAGTTCCTTTGGTGATTAGAGCCACCCCATGGGTATTTCAGCTGTTGCAGTTTGGTGCTTAAATGGTGCTTTTCTCCTACAGGAAAGCTGCAGATCCCCAAATCCTCCCTCCCCTCCAAGTTAGGCCAGACTTAGGCCATGGAAACGTGTCCATCAGAGCAAACAAGCAGACTCACCTTGCTGTCAGGGGGAAGAGGTGTCCCCACCTAACTGCAGGTTGCATCAGCTCTGCAGAAGAAAAGATCTCTGCACCTAGAAGCCTCTTTGGTTTCTCCAGCTCTTTCAGCTGGTCCAAGAAAAGATAACTGCCACCTCCTACAGACCTTTTAATGTTCCCTGAAACCGTTCCAGTGAGATCAGCCAGCTTTAGTTTCCATCTCCATGTGCCTTCTCACTTGACCAAGTGCCTCAGCCAGCACTGTACCTGGCACCTTGCACCTGACAAATGTACCTTCCAGAGGACCTCCTGCTTCCCCACCCAGAGGTGGGTGATGTAGCCCCTCCAGCAACCCCTCCTGCTGGCAGCCAGCCCGTGTGTGTGCTTCTGCAGTTATTTCTCCATTTCCTAGTCAACGCTGCTCAGCTTGAATTTTCATCTGCCTGCTCCTGACATGGACTTTAAGGAGCCTCTTAGACCCCAGAGTGCTGCTTCTATGGATCTAGATTCTACACTAGAGTCAGCTGTGTTTTCTTTTGGCTGTGGGAGAAACGCTGTCATCACAGGGACCCCTTTCCAAGGGAGCACTCTCATTTTTATCCTTGTTGCAGTTTGGTGTAACTGCTGCTTCAGTGGCTCCTGTAGGCTGCAGTTACAGCTTTCTGCAAGCCCCATGTTTTGAAAAACACTGGTACAGTCAAGGCCGAATTTGAGACCAAGCCTATCAGAGCTGGTCAGAGCCCCTCTGGGAATCCCAGAGAGGAGAGAAAACCTGCTGGCAGGGGCACTTTGCCAGCGGAGCGGGAGGGAGAAGATGGCCCAGGCCGCACAGGCGCCAAGGCCAGGCCCGCAGGAGGGGGGGTGTGGAGAGAGAGTTTCCCCTGCAGCTCGGGGTGCAGCCCATGGGGACACGGGTGTCCCCCCGCAGCCCAGGGGTGAGGACGGGGAGCAGAGACACCTCTGCCCTGTGCAGATTGCTCCACGCCTCAGCAGGGTTGCAGGGGGACTTGTGACTTTGGGGGGCACCAGGCCGGGGGGTCTGGGCCCGGGTGTCAGCACCCTGTGGAGGGGAGAGTCCTGCTGAGGGGCCTGTGGGGAGGAGGTGACTCCCCCACAGAGAGGCCTCACGCTGCAGGAGCTCGTGGACACGACTCTGGCGTGGGTGGGACCCCACGGTGCCGCAGGGGAAGGGGGGGTGTGTGTGGAATGCCCCCCCCCAGCTGAGATGGAAGACAGCTCGGGAGGAACGGACTGACCCCCCCACTGCCCATTCCCTGCCCCCCCTGTGCTGCCATGGGGGGGAAGAAGGGAGCCAATCTCTGATTAAAGTCAGGAGTGCGAAGAGGCCGGGGGTGGGGGTGGGGGGAAGGAGAAGGGATGAGATCTGGGGAAGGAAAGCAGCTTGTGAGGGATCACTGGAACCCCCTGCCCATTCCCTGCCCCTCCCCACACCATGTTGGGGGGGAAGAAGGGAGTAAAATCGGGATGAGTTTTAAGTTTGCTAAGAAGGGAGGGGTGGGGGGAAGGGGCTTGAAGACCTGGCCGCTTCTTATCTCGTTCCGGTTCACTGGGTGTAGTAGTTGTAGTAAGTAGTAATAAATCACCTTTTTCTTTCCTTTATTCTGTGCTGAGTCTGTTTTGCCCATTGCACTACCTGGAGAGTGCTCCCTCTGGCCTTATCCCAAGCCCTAAGCCTCCCAATATCTATTTTCTCCCCTTTTTGCCTGAAGGGGGGAGTGAGCGAGCGGCTTGGTGGGGATTTGGCCTTTGGTTAGGGCCAAAACCACCACAATCCTTTTCTTCACTCTCACCAATTTTTCACATCTCATTAAGGCTGAGAGGAGCTGACAGTGTTCTCCTGTCAGATTACCCCATGTACCTGAAGGAGACTAACCTTCCTGCTGCTCCTCACTGCTCCTTAATGGGATTACCATGGGCTACTTTATCCCCGCTCAGCTTAGTTGGGCCCTAGGCCTCAGAGGGATAGGCAGCTTTCACCTGTGAACTGTGCAGTTCAGTGTATAAATGTGGAAATGAGTGTGTTCTGGGGGGTGTTTAGGCAAATGCTGTATAGGATTAGCTGGGCAATATTAAAAAGAAAGAAAAGAAAAGTGGAAGTAACCCAGCCAGCTTCCAGAAAACCACAGTGACTGGTCCAAGTGGTATTTTTACCCTGTACGATTTTTACCATCTGAAATCTCAGATGAAGGACTCATTCTGCTTGTGGGTAGGGAGGCTCTTCAAAGAGACCTGTACAGACTGGGCTGAATGGGATGAGGGTTAACAAGGCCCAGTGTAGAGTGCTGCACCTGGGGCATAACAACCCTGCGCAGTGCTACAGGCTGGGGGGAGACTGGCTGGAGAGCTGTCAGGCAGAGAGGGACCTGGGGGTGTTGGGTGACTGCAGGCTGACCATGAGCCAGCAGTGTGCCCAGGTGGCCAAGAAGGCCAACAGCATCCTGGCTTGTATCAGAAACAGCGTGGCCAGTAGGTCCAGGGAGGTGATTGTGCCCCTGTACTGGGCATTGGTGAGGCTGCACCTCGAGTGCTGGGTCCAGTTCTGGGCTCCTCACCATAAGAAGGACATTGAGGTGCTGGAGCGAGTCCAGAGAAGGGCAGCCAGGCTGGGGAAGGGGCTGGAGGGCAAAGCCTATGAGGAGCAGCTGAGGGAACTGAGGTTTTTCAGCCTGGAGAAGAGGAGGCTGAGGGGAGACCTTATCACCACCTACAACTACCTGAAAGGAGGTTGCAGAGAGGTGGGGGTTGGTCTCTTCGCCCAAATAACAAGTGACAGGACAAGGGGGAATGGCCTCAAGCTGTGCCAGGGCAGGGTCAGATTAGACATCAGGAAAAAGCTCTTCACCAAAAGGGTTATGGGGCAGTGGCACAGGCTGCCCAGGGAGGGGGTTGAGTCACTGACCCTGGGTGTGTTTAAAAGATGGGTAGATGAGGTGCTCAGGGATCTGCTTTAGTAGAGGACAGGTGATTGATGATCTCAAAGGTCTTTTCCAACCTGGTGATTCTGTGATGTGGTGTGTTAGGCCATGGTAATGCTACTTGAGGTATTTTACCATATACTAAAATGTTTCAAATAGGTGTTCCAGCCATAACCACTGTCATGAAATTAGGACAAAGCAAATTTGAATTTCATGGCCTCCCGACCTCCTGCTGCTGCCTGGAAGCATTAAAGCCTCAGAAACACTATTTTAACCAGTGATATGAGCTACATTTAGCTTATTTTTAATAACTAACCACCTCCCCTGGCTGGTGGCCACACTTAGTCCTGTCTGGGCCTTTTTTTTTTTGGTTGGTCTTCCTATTCATTTATTCAAGGAGCTGAACATCATTTAACTATTTCTCTCTAAAATCCAGTTCTACTTTTGACTCTCCTTGCTTTATTTCTACACCACTTGATCTCTGCAGTCTGTATCAGTGGCTGATGGACTTCCTTTGCTCACTTTTTGTAGCAGTGAGTAAATCTGCTTTATTAATTGGGTTGCATTTCCCATGTCTTTTTCCTAGGGAAACCAGAATAGTGGCACAACTGCCAAGACAACTTGCCTGGGGGTGACCTGTGCTGGTGCATGGGCAGGGAGGAAGAGCCCAGCCTGAAGCATCACCAGAGATGAGATCACTGAAGATCACCTGAGATCATCCCCCAGCCATGCTCCTGGGTCAAAGAAAAGTCCTAAAGAGGCATTTTCACAGGACTTGGGTGTGCCACAGGTAGTTGTCTGCAAGACAAGGAGCCCTTTGAAAACCATGTTGAGTGTGACCATGGAAAGAAAGACCTTACCACACAGTGACCTGGACAGAATGCTATTTATAAATAGTTAGGCTTTAATAGTTATGCTTCCTTATCCAGCAGCTCTCAGTTTCCTTCTTTGAGTTGCTTTTCAAGGTATGATTGTGTTGGTCCAGAGTTCCAGAGCCCTTTTCATGTTGGTATGCTCACCTGAGGGAAAAGGCACCAAGAGATCCACTGAAGTCCTTTGTGTCATGTTCACATGCAACTGTCTAGGGAGCATGAGCATGAGCACCCCAGCTCTTCCTGGGGTGAGTTCTTTCCTCCAACTATGAATTCCCAACAGTTTTTTGCTCCTCTGCTAGAAGTGATCCTGTGTTCATGTTCCTCCGTTCTAAATCCCATCAAACTCACTCACACAGTGAGTTCTCAGACTTAAAACCTGTCTTAAAAACTGTCTACAGTCAGGACAACTGGTCCAAATCTAGCATGTGAAACAGCAGCATCACTTCCTGCAGCAGTTGCTTAGGGAAAAATAACTTTCCCCTGCATGCCATCACAGCTGGCTGCTGTTACAGCCAAGAATATTTGGGTCTGACCTTACCAGCAGGATTTGTGAAAACCTCCCAAGCATTCATCTTTCTTGCTAGCACTTTGTCTTCCCAGTCCTTGGACAGTGGCTCCATGGTCAGTAGTTGGACATTGCCAGGAGATGTCCTCTCCTGCACTGTCCCTCTCCTTGATTTCCATCCCTCTCAAACTCAGGTCCAGCCAGCTGTAATTAATGTCCTTTGGTAAGACAAGAAAGGGAAACTTCACTGAGCTGAGCAGAGAAAAGACAGCCCATGAAGCTGCCTGTGAAGTGTGCTAGGGTTGATCATGTTAATGGGGTCACATGCACAGAGATACGGGCACAGCTACACACAAGGTGACCTCCATCAGTCACAAGGTGGCTCAAAGGAAACTCAAAAAGACAGTTGTAGGGTCAAGCTAGGTTCAAGTCCCATTCTGTGGAGACAGGGTGATGATGTGTTTACTGGTGTCTTAGCTCTTATTTTTGCTAACTCAACTCAAAAGGCTCAGCCCAGGGCTCAGGTTTCTGGGAGCTAAGGGCTATGAGCTCAGGCAGTGCCAGAGAGGAAAACAACACAAGGGACATGGTTGAGGTGGTGACACTGAGCAGCACAAGGACTCAACAACAAAAAAAATAGTGCAGCAAACTGAGATGGCAACTGAGCAACAGGAGGATGAGCCTGTTCCAGCGTGCCAGGGTGGTGGTGGTGGCTGACACGTGCTTGCCAGCAGACAGCTGCTGCGTGCCTGCAAGGCAGCTGTGAGTTCACAAATGGCTGGCCAAGGCTGTGTTTGAGCCCTCTACTACCTGTGTTGGGCTGCAAAGGATGGCTGCCTGCTTGTAAGCCATGCCTCATCCTGCCTGCAGTCTCCTGCGCTCGGTAAAGGTGAAGGTGGTGAAAGGGCTATGAGCCTACCAGTTGATGAACATGGTCCTTCACAGCTCCTTTGGTTCCTCTCCCCACCACCCCTTCCCAAACCTGGGTAAGCAACTGTACTGCACCTTCTCAGGTGTGGCCTGCACACAGCAGCCACCAGGCAACTTGCATGTGGTGCAGTGACTGTTGTAGGAGCTTCAATGTCCTCAGCTGAAACCTCAGGCTGTCAGAGAGCATCCGAAGTCCAACCGTGCCAAGTTGGTTTCCCTCTACTCCACTTCCAGCATATCCCTGTGCAGGTCCAACTGCAGCCCCAGCTGTCTCAGGACAGCATACAGACAGGGCCAGCAAGGTCCTGTAATCCTCCCAGGGGTGCTCAAATTGGGAAGACCAGATGAAGCAGATGAGCAAGAGTTCAGTGCTGTGAAACTCTGGCCCTAGGCAGCTCTGGAGCTCAGTGAAGATCCTCCAGGCAGTTCCTAGATGGACTGCATGGGCCAGCCAGGCATGGGTCCCACAAACAACTGCACAGTTACTTAGCTGTGGCATAAGGCTTTTTGTTTGTTTGGGGGTGGTTTTTGTTTGTTTGTTTTGTTGTTTTGTTTAAAAAACAGGCTTTTCTCTCTGACAGGTGCTGTTTTAGAAGCAGATAGCTGAGCCTGCTGCCTGCAGACTGGTCACAACAACACTCAGAGTGAAGGAACACATCTGTGGTGCAGAACCACTTGCCTGAATACCAAAAGCCCTGCTCTGGTGTGTTCTTCCAAGCCATTCCTCTGGCCTCACCTGCTTGCATGAATCACATACCATGAGAAAAGAGAAAAGACACCTTTCCTCCTGCAGCACAGGGAAGGGCTGCAAGCAAACCAGACAGCTCTGAGCTTCTGCATACCTGTTCACACATCCAAGGCAGGAGTCACATCGTGGATGCTCATACTGAAACAATGGGAAGCTCCTTGTCCTTGCCAGCATGTGTTTTTGGGGGTTGGTCATAGAGTTGTCATGATGTTGTAGGAAAAAATAATGTATCTTGAGGGGAGATTGTATGGCAACCCAGGGCACAGCTCTGCAGGAGGTGCCAGAGAAGGAATGGGGAGGGGGGGGGGCACAGCTGCCACACAGCTGGAAGGAAACCCAGGCAGAACCATAGCCAGGCTCCCTTGCCAACAATCCAGGTGGCCCTTCTGCTTTGTGTGGCAACACCAATAAATAGGAGCAGACAGCAATGAAAAGGTAGACAGGCTTTTTAATGGCATGATCAAGAATCCCCTTGAATTAACAAATCTGATGACAACTGTGTCTGGTATGAACAGGGAATGGCATCATAATTCATTGGTTTTTCTTTTTTAAATTCTTTATTTGTTTTTTTTTTTTTAAAGAGGTGGTCTGAAGTTCTGAGGGATGCCAAGGTGGGTCTGTACACAGACAGGGCCTCTGTGATACATGCCAGATTTTATGGGCAAGAAGGTTGCCATGCAGTTGAACCCGGGTTGCGGTTCCTTGGTCGGAGTCATACATTCTGTTTGCAGTGTGTAAACATTCTTCAGCAGCTGCTTTCCTAAAGAATGCCAAGAAGGTATGGAGAGAGATTGGTTTTTTGATTACTTTCTGATTTTTTAGCCTTGGGACCCAGTCACATTGCCAGGCAGGCAGTACCAAGGAGCAGAAGTCCTGTCTCCAAGCCAAAAGCCTTTGTCAGACTGTGCCAGAGGCCAAGGAGAACTCTGGACGTTGTGCCAGATGCAGTATCTGGGTGTTGAGTCACATGCTATCACATTAAAAGGAGATTAATACAAAATGAGCTGTTTCCAGCTCCAATTCCTGTCCAAAGAAGCAGCAGCAGCCAGGCCCAGTAGCACAGCGGTGCCGATGACACTGGGCTCTTTGCCTCAACCCCCCCCCCCATGTCCCGCAGAGCTCGCTGCACCACCTGGTGATGGTCTGAGGGCCTCTGCCTTTGCACCCCAGCAGCCATCTACCCAAGTGCTGAGCAAACATCAGCCCCTGCCTTGGCTGGCGACCCTCTGTCAGACCTCCTTGCGCTCGGGGCAATGGGAGGCAAGCCAGAGGTGGAGGGGCTACTGGCAAACCCCATGCTGACATCTGCTCACCCAAGCTGAGCTCTCGCCCTGCAGCCCCATCTGGTTTAGGAGCTGAGGCTAACAGGAGGTGTTCCTGCCTTCATCCCCACCTGGAACCCGCCTCTGGGTGTGCTGTAGTAGCTCCCTTCCTCCTTTTGGCACAGAGGGCATGGGTGCATACTTCAAACTCCAGCTCCAGGTGTAGAAGGGACAACGTTTCTCCTTATAACCCAGAGCACCAGCCTGCATGGTGCAGGGCCTGCTCAGGGGCTGGTGGCCAAGTCTGCCTCAAGCTTTGCAGAAATCCAGGAGGGCTTCCAAGCCCCCAGCCAGAGAGGGACCGACCTGCACGGAGCACACAGTGACTCAGAAGACATCTGCTAGAGGAGGTAAATTGGGAAGGAGGGGGTGGGTCAGTTATGGCTTACAAATCACTGTCATCTCATGGGATCCTGGCTGTGCTTGTCCTCACAGCTCACTGCAGCCTGCAACCAGGGCTGCTCTCTGGCCTCACAAAGGTGAACCAACCCCAGTGCTCATGGGAGGTGCTGCTACCCTGTCTTCAATGTCCACTGGCTCTTCTGTTACTACCAGCACAGTCCCAGCCCCTCGGAGCACAGCAACGGGCTGAGGAAGAGCAGAACATCTATCCAGGGCTCTGCAGAAGACTCCCAAGAGCCTTGGGGCACCCACCCAGCATCAGGCACACACCATGAGAGCCCACACTCTCACCTTTGTGTGCAGGTGTCGGAGTAGTGGGCAAACAGGTGGAGTCAAAGGTGGTTGCAACCTCCCAAGAGTGCTTTGTGAAACCAGCCCAGCACTGCTGGAGCACAGTTAAGCCAGAGAAACAAATTCATTTGAGACCAAATTCACGTCCACAGTAGGACTTTTACTGTGTTCACAAGGTTGATTTAATTGCAGTTGATTGTTGTGTGGGGCAGTCTTAGGTAGGCACTAGTGTCTGTACACATGGAATAGTGGTGGGATCATGCCACTGGGTCAGTAAACTATACAGAGAGGAAGAGAAGTGTGCTCATGGACCATCGAGCTGCTCCTGGGGCTGGTCAGGCTATCAAGACACTTAGCCATCTTCTTACAGAGGGTCTACACTGAGAAAAAAAAACACCCCTCTGTGTTGGAAAGGAGAAACATCCAAAGATTTCCTTGCCCCAACACCACTTGCTTTGGATGGAAGCGTTTCACCAGCAAACAGACAATGATTGTGTCAGCCAAAGGCAGCCAGGTGGGGCAGGGGCTCTCCAGACCCCGATCCCGGTGCCACCCAGAGAGGTGGGGCAGTCTGCCAGTCACTATGGCTCTGATGGTGAACGTGACAGCTGTCAAACACCCAAGCTGGGGGTGTTTTTGCCCCAGATTCCTGCTTGGGTGAGTGGAGGCTCACAGCTCCTACGTGCTTTGGTAGAGGGGCACGCTGTTCCTCCCCCTGCACCCAGCGCACACAGCAGGCAGCCCTGCACACATCAGAAGTCACACAGCATCAGGGCACTCCTCTGAAGGTGGCAGGATCCTTTTCAACCTTTAGCCACTATCTATAAGGGGCACTACTTATATTATATTGTTATAATATATATATATATATATAATAATATTCTTTACTTAGAAAGGGCAAGCAAAGTGTCCTGCCTCTCAGAGATACCAAGCACCACTGACTCAGAGAGTCACACCTTTTGCACCAAGACAAGCAGAAGTGTTTGTGCTGCCAACCAGATGCATCAGTTCAGCAGCTCCATCCACGTGTTCAAGCCCCCCAACCCCCCTCCACCCCTCCCCAGCATTATTCTGACAGGTGCCATCAGTCCTTTTGCACCCTCTGCTCCTACAACCTGTCCTCTCACTGGTGTAGCTCTCAGGACTGTCTTTCAGATTCACCACTTGGAACAATTCCCTGGTATCCCTGCTTCTTTGCAAACATCTCCTGGCCAGAGAGCAGCCACTGATTCACTTTTTTACCAGCCAGCATGCCATCTTCTCAGCTGGTAGACAAGCACATGGGACCTTGGCAGACCCCAGCAAAGCCAAGCCTTTCAGCAGACAACCTGCTTTACCTCGTGCTACCAGGCAGCCCCAAAGACACTTAAGCTTCCAACACACATGCAACCCCACAGTGCTTCCCTGAACAAGTTCCATCCCTTCCTGCCACCCATGCACACACACACAGATGCAGGCATGATGGCAGACTGTCCTGGGAGTCCCCTCAAAACACACATGGGCACAACCCTGCAGCAAATACACGGGTGGGGTACCACACAGTGTTGGGCTGCTCCCAGAAATTCCTGCAAACATGGAAAAGTGCTGAGAAGCCTGCTTCTCTTCCCCTGACCCCAGTTTTCTTTAGTCATCCTAGCCACTTCCTCTGCTCTGGTCAACTTGATCTTCAATTTGATCTCTCCTTTGGAGTGAAGCAAGGATGCAGCCACACACCAAGAACAGTGTTTGAGCAGCCCTCTGTGTTCTTGAGGCTTGACAGGGCTTGCACGCCGTGTTTCATGGCAGGGAACAGCAGGCATTGCCTCTCCTGCATTTCTGGGCTATGACAGACCAGCATGTCCTGTGATACCAGGCTGGATAGTCTGGCATCCCTCAACTACTTCACTTCTCCCTGACCTTACAGGCCTCGTCGCCTCCTGCCCCCAGACACCATCTCCCATGTTTGCTCCAAGTATGGCAGGTGCCCTTCTACCCTTCCTGTGGAGGGAGAAGAGAGGACAAGAGAACTGAGAGGAGTTGCTGACCCTTTGCAGGGCTGTTTTCACAGTAACACTAGCAGAGAGCATCACTGCAGGCCCACCTGCCTGCCAGAAAATCCCTCCAGGGAGATGCATGAGACACACAGGATGTTTTGCAAGCAGGACGTGCTGAGCATCCCAGTGTTGGGTACCCTGGAGTTACACCACTGAAGGGCAGAACCTCGAAAATCAGAGCCAGGGAGGAGACCCAGAGCAGCATCCACATGTCAGGGGCTTTCCTGAATCCTTCTGCTGACACCTGGAAGAGGGTAGAAGAACCATCACCTCCAGCAGCACGCTAAGAGGGCTGCTAACGCGGAGCTTATGAGCATGCCTGGTCCAGGCAGCGCCCTGTGACCTGCTCTGCCAGCAAACATGGCTCTGTGGACCACCTCTTGTTAGCCAGTTCCAGATACCCTCCTGACTGGAAGAGCACAGCAGTGAAACTGCTGTAAAAACAACTTCAGTGAAGGGATGAAAGAAGCAACGTGACACCCAGTCAGGAACATAGCGTCACCCTGCCACTGGGAAGGGGAGCAGGGCCAGAGGCCCCAACCTGTGGGATACATGAGGACAGACAAGCCTTACAGGAATGACCCTTAGAAACCTTCTGGTGACAGTGCTTGGTGGCTGGGAAGCAGGACTGTGCTGGGGCTGGGAGGCTGATGGCACAACCACAAGGAAACAAAACTCGGGCTAGCCCCAGATCTCTGCAGACCCAGATGCGTGCTGAGCCCTGTCCATTCTTACACTGGCTTTCTGAAGCTTCTAGAACCTACCAGATGTCTCTCTGGCATGGGACAGCTTTGCTTTGTGCCCAGTGGGACCAGGGATCTACTGCACTACAAAGAGAGATGATACCTTGGTGTCACCAGCTTCCTGCGTGCTACTTGTGGGTGGGTTTGGGGAGGAAAATCTCTTAGGTTTCTCAGGTAAGTTTTTTAGTAAGTCCCCTCCATTCCTCTGCCAGATGTCACCAAATACTCACCTCACAACTAAAAGCCTGTTTGATCTCTCCACTACTCTGTTTCCCTTGCTTTCATGTGCCAGATCCAAATCTCTGCCCTGGAGTCTCCTCCCTAACATGGACATAGTTGGGCCATAGAGAACTCTCCTATAAACTTCCCCTTCAGCAAATACATTGATTGTGCTTTATTGGCCTCCTGTGATAAGGCAGGTTTGCTAACCCTGTTAATAGTCCTGTATAGCCCTTTCCAAGCTCTTTCAATGTCATTTTTGGCAGGGGCATCTAAGACCTGGTAAAGGTTTAATGACCAAGTCTTGCTCCCCCTGAGCACTCTAAAATCAGTGGTCCCCCAGCTATTGCAGGAGTGCTGTTAACAGGTCACATTTCTGGAAAGAATCTGTGTTTGGGTTTATTCTGGTTTCTTTTTTCTAAACATGAAACCACAGACTGGTTTGGGTTGGAAGGGACCTCAAAGCCCATCCAGTCCCAACCCCCTGCCATGGGCAGGGACACCCTCCAGCTTGCCCAAAGCCCCATCCAGCCTGGCCTTGAACCCTGCCAGGAAAGGGGCAGCCACAGCTTCTCTGGGCAATGAGCAGGGTGTATTTAGGTTGTGTTTTGACCCACACTTCAAACTTCCCATGAAGTTACAGTGCCACCAGAAGAAGAGGTCACACTCTGTCCTCTCCCTCCCCTGCTCCTGTTGTGTGACCAAATGCTGAATCAGGCTGATGAACTGAATGAAAACCAAACCAGCAAAACAGACTGCTTGGTGCCATGCAGGACCAGCCCTCCCAGCCCCTCCAGCAATTAGCTGCCCCAGTGCAAAAGTGGCAGCTGGAACTTGGAGGGACTGCTGCTTTTGGTGGCAACATCAGCTCAGTCCATCAAGCCACAACCTGACCTTGGAGTTCCCCTGCTTCACTGCAAAGATGAGGGGGTGTTTTGAAACAAGAAGCTGTGCTGCTTATTCTCAAGGGTGAACATCAATGAAAAACCACCTTGAGCTAGATGAAATAAATTCCTAGCACTGGCAACAATGAGGCTGTCACAAGAAGAGGTAATTTCTCTAGACATCTTCCTGTTCAGATGCCCAAGGAGTGCTCTGTTTTACCATCCACCCCACCACAGGTCTCATGCTCCTTTCCAGAATGTTCCTGCAGATGTGAACAGCTTTGGGATTCCTTGGGCTCTATGGCCATCAGTGTGACTCTCTGTATCTAGGTTCAAAGGGATCAAGGTTATAACTCTCCAGATTCCTCTATCAAGCCTCACTGGCTGCAGATAGGAAGCATGTGCAGGTAGTTGCAGCTGCACAAATGGGTGGACAGAGCAGATGTGGTTTTGTTCTGCCTCATGCAAAGCCTCTTTTAGGCCTGGCAATGGTGTGAAGCCCCAAGTATTGGGGTCTGGAGCGTTTCCCCCTGTAAGGTGCAGGGAAAATTCTGTGACTCCTTCAAGGTCTCACCAAGCTCAGACAGGTATCAGTCCTCCTGGTTGTCACTTGCCAACCTTCCTAGTTATTCTGGGGGCTCAAAAGTTGGTTGGTTTCGTGTCAGTGGAGCACTAAGCTCCTGATAACGTTACCCTTGCTGTTACCTCCACATCGTCAGCTCTCCTGCAGCGTGTGGAAGAGCTGAGCACTGGGAAAGAGAATGACATAAACCCACCCTCTGGCAACTCAACCCTCTGTGCTCCCAGACAGGAATGCACAAGGTGCCCACAGCGTGCCAGCAAACCTCTCCTTGCAAAGCAGCAGCTGTTGGGTATCCTACAGGATAACCATTTCCCACCCTGCTGTGTAGGGGAACTTTCAATACAGTGCCAAAATTCACCAAGAGCGTGACAAGAAAGCACAAGGGATTTAGGTGCAAGGGGCACCCAAGCTAAAGGCATCCAGTGACTCTTCACATCTTCAGGATGGAGCTGTGTTTGGTGGACTACAGGTCTGTGGTACCAACCACACTCAGGTGGAGAAGAACCACCCGTGCTGGGGGGTGTGGTCTCCACAGATCACAGATGGGTACTTGAGACAAGCGGCTGCAGTGTGCCCCCTTCTACATCAATGAGCAAGCACTCCTGATTTGCCAGCAAGCTGCCAGTACGTCCCTACTTCCATCTAAACACCCCCCACACAAGCATCTGCTGAAACAGCAGCAGTGTTGCTGAGCAGCAATGCCAGACAGCCTCCTCTGTGGGACATACTGGAGCAGGTAGGAGCATCTAGCAAGACCCGCCTGTCTCCCGCTCCCACCTGATGAGGCCTCTCTGAAAAGGAGAGGGGAGCCCCCTCCACCCTGCCCCTGCTCTTATCTCAGCACACAAGGACATCCATCCATCCCTCCTGGCTAAGCTGGTGACAATCCCTTGCTAATGTGGGTGGCAGGAGGTGAGCCAACACTCAGGTAGATGGTGGTGGCCAAGGCTGGCGTTTTCCCAGCAAGGAGAGAGGAGGGAGCTGCCTGCAGGACAGGGCTCTTCCTCTCCAGCAGGCCTTGCTCTTGTCACCTCTGCTCCTCTTTTCCAAAGCCAGCGTCGGTGTTGGTGACTGGTATTGCTAACAGAGAGAGGGGAATGCCTGGGGAGGGAGGAGGCTCAGGCACTAGGCAGGCTGCCTGGGTCACTGCTTGGTGCTGTGCGTTAGCAAGCGTGAGCTGCGGGCTGAATGTCTCCCTTGCAGAAGGCTCCGTGGCTCAGAGGCTCTCAGGCCCGTGGGAGCTGATCACGATGGCGTGGGGTGAGAGTGAGTGAAGCATTGAAGTACAGCTACTGCTATACACTTGTGGGTCCAGCATGGAAGGCTGTGCTGCAGCATCTCGAGTGTATACTATATGCAGAAGTTACCCAGTCTGTTGGGCTGGCAGAAGAAGATCATTATCTGGCAGCTGCCTTACTTTCCAGGGACACCTGCTTTCCTTTGGTTGCTGGACTCTGAGTCTGGGTTTTTCCTCTTTGTTGTTTTTTTGCCACGCCAGGAGATGGCAGGCAATCTCCTGTCGGCCCCAGGGCCTGAGCTGAGGGCTGAGGTCGGGGGGAAGGAGGAACTCGCTGAAGAGCAGTCCCCGGCTTATGCTGTCGGCAGGGAGAAGGGCTTTCCCTCCGAGGAGGCAGCTGGCTCCTGGGGGAAGCACTAGGGTTTCTTGAAGGAAGGACAGGGCTCCGAGGGGATGCACAGCTGGACCTCCTCGAGCTGCTCCGTGGAGGAAGAGAAGTGGAGCTTGGCAAAGGAGGAAGCCGACTTTGAGTCTGCGTTGTTCGGCACTCGCTGGGGATGCCTCCAGCCGGTCTCGGGGCCTGAAGCCTGGAGGGGAAGAGAAGAAGGAGGATGAAGGTGAATTACTTGCAAGGGCTTCTGGGCTACTGGCAGGTTTGGCCTGAACGGGCAATTACAAGGAGGCCCCAGCGCCAGAATGACAAGAGCTCTGCTGTGAACAAGCTGGGGCCCTGGGCAACCTTGTGTAGCTCCAGACCTGGAGGGTGGTGGCCCTGCCTGTGGCAGGGGGGTTGGAGCTCTATGATCCATGGGGTCCCTTCCAACCCAGACCATTCTATGATTCTATGAACACCACCATCCTGTAACTCTTGATGCTGGTAACTAGTGTTTGCCCTGATCCCCCCCAGCATCCTCTGGGACAACGCACTGCTATGGGTTGGTTGCTGGCACATTATCTGGGGCTCTTCTTAACATGCAGCCTGCATGAATGCAGCAACTTCTTTCAAGGCAGGAGATGCAATCTGGGAACATGGGCATGAGCTGGATCGCACCAGTTCGCCTCTAGCAGTACCTGTTAGATGACTGGGAGATAAAGCACCCCCACAGAGATCCACTCCTCATGAAAGAGCAGAATTTGCTGTACCTGTGGCAGAGCCACAGCAGCAGCTCTGCTCCTGGGCTGGACCTCCAGCCCCAAGGTCAGGTAGAAAAGCCAAACACTGGTGAATTCAGAAGGTCCACCTCCACCTACATCTCTGTGCATAGAGAGCCAGCTACCTACAAAAAATCAAGGCACAGGGATGTGCAGGGAATTCAGACCGTGTGGAGGTGGCTCACACTGTTCCAGGTCATGCCAAAGCCTTTATGTGTGCACCTCCTCTCCAGTTTTTTGCATGCTGGCCATCATCTGAGGTAATCACAGCTGGCACCCTCCCAGCCAAATCAGAGTAATCCCTGCAGAGCTGTGGCTGTGCTGAATGTGCTGCGTGCTGAACATGCTGCAAAACAAGCTCAACACCCGAGGGATCTGGTAGGCAGGATCAGACCAAACAAAAGAGCTTGTGGAAGGGAAGAAGGCCTCAAAGCCAGGGCAAGTGAAGAGGGGCTTGGTCCTTTGGCTAGACTGAGCCAGAGAAGACAAGAGGTGGGAACTTCACACACCAGGGAGCTGAAATGACTGCAGAAAACGGGATGGACTATGTGTTCAAGCCAAGTGAAGGATAAAGCAGTGGGAGGTGAGCAGAGCCCTGGCTGCACCTCCTTAACAGGTCCAGGATTGAGCATTGCTCACTGTCGTGGTTTTGCCCCAGCTGAGAGCTGGGCACCACACAGCCACTTGCTCTTTGAGAGGGAGTTGGGGGCGGGGCAGGGAATTGAGGGAGGGGGAAAGGGAGGGAGAAGAAAACCCAAGGAACCAAACCCAGGATAGTTTACTGGGACAGCAGATAGATCTAACAATGATAACAGGACTTTACAGCAGAATATGCAAGACTGGTGATACACAGTGCAGTTTCTCACTGAACCACACAACTCAGGCTGTACAGCTCAGAGCTGTCCCAAAAAACCAGACGGTCCCCAAAACCACTCGTCCTGGAGCTGCCTGCTCCTCCCTCCCCACCAGCCCCCCTTTAAGGCTGAGCACGACATAATTGGCATGGAATACCATCTTTGTCCAGTTCGGGTCCCCTGTCCTGGCTGTGTCCCCTTCCCTTCTCCTTAGCAGGGAAACAGGAACAGCTGAAAAGCCCTTGATTGCTTGGCAACAGCTAGAAGCATCGGGGTGTTATCAGCACTGCTCCCATCCTAGCTCCCAAACACGGCACTCCAGCTGCTGCCAGAAAGACATTAACTGTATCCTAGCTGAAGCCAGGACACTCAGGTTTTTGGCCTTACCTGTTGGCAACAGCCGCATCCTGCGGGGAGCTGCTTAGCGCTACTGCCAGCGCCGCAGCCACGGGGCCCTCAGGCCTCGCTGCCTCTAGCGGTGTTTTCACCGGCGCGATGGGCCGAGGAATCCTGCTCTTTGTGCTTATGGGCCTTTCTTCCTTCCCCAGGAGGGCAGCCTTCTCCTTCCCTGCCTTCCTTGGGATGGAGTCATCGGAATCGTGGGTGTCCTCCTCAGAACCGGTGGCCGACAGGGTTTCTGAGGCCCGCCGCCTCTCGTCGCTGGAGGAGGCGGAGGAGGAGGCCCCTGAGGCCAGCCGGAGGAGGCGGTTTTGCCTCTTCTCCATCACCAGGCGGGCCAAGTCAGGCTGCTTGGCTCTCTTATAAAGCCTTTCCTTGGCCGAGAGTGACGTCGAAAGGTCTGAGCCGGTGTCCTCCTCAGAGAACAAAATGGGTATCCGACTTCTATACCTGGAGCCCAGAGGTCTCCTAGGGCCCTGCTGCGCGGTGTCCGGGAGGGCCTCCGCTCGCTTAAGGTGCCCTGCTGCCGACGCTGGCTTCTCAAGGTCAGGCTCCCTTGTAACCACCTCTTCCCCAGGCTCTTCCAAATCCAGCGAGAGCGCCCCTTTGTCAGAGAGCTCTGGCTTGCCCTCGGGAGGCTTCGCTACACCCTTGGGAAGGGCCAGCTGCTCCCCCACCGTCTCCGAGGTGGTTTCGATGGGGTTAGCCGAAAGGGCGCAGCTCTCCGTTTCGGCCCCTTCTAGCCCTGAATGTATGCTTCCATTCTCCACCAGCACCAGGTTGTCCTCCAGCTCTTCCTCAACGATGACCTCCTCAAACTGACCCGGGGGGCAGTACTCCTCGTGCCTCATCAGCTGGCCGCTGGAAGACATGACATTTAAGTGGGTCTTTTCAGCAATATGAACGAAGGTGCGCTCAACTTTGGTAAAGGGGGAGGAAGCTGTAGCCACTGCCACCGGAGGCTTTGGTTCAGATTTAAGGACTGAGGACAGGGTCCCTGGCTCAGATACATCCAGTTGGCTACCCATAGGCTGTGGCCGCTCGCTCTGAGGCGTCAGTGCAGCAAGAGTGCCCAGATCAACTTCTGGAGCCAAGTCTGCGGTCACTGGAGACTTTTTCAGATCACCTGGTGAAAACAGCACTAGTGTTTTTGAGCCTTCCTCCAGCTCCAGGTCCCCGTCAGCAGTGGATGCTCGACCCTTGGATCCCTTCTGGTCATCAGCCAGGAGTGTGGATGGTGCGCACTCCTGACTGCGCTCTGTGCTTTTCTGACTCAGGTCACTGCTGGAACCGCTGTGCATGTCAATCTCATCCCCCTCCTCCTCCTCTGCCTCTTCCTCCTCATCTTCCTCCTCCTCCTCCTCCTCATCTTCTTCCTCGTCCTCTTCCTCCTCATCTTTTCCATTCACTTCCAGATAAGGTTCCAGGGGTTTGCAAGGAGCGGTCAAGACAACATTTGAGAAATCGACTTTCTTTATCCTCTGGGATACCTTAGGCTTTTCCCAGTAGTCTGACACATCTTTTCTGAAGTCCTGATAAGGCAAACTTAAAGGCACCGCCTTGGGCAGACCATTCATTTCAAAGGACTTCAGCATATACGCCTGCAAGAAGACAGATGTGACAGAAGGAAAAGGTTAGTATTCAAACACAGCGTTGACTCAGAAGACATTGAGAGCAACAGCACTGGGAGGCATGGATGGAAAGCATCTTGTCTATCACACTTCCAGAATACATGCAGTAATTGCTCCATCATGAGAGTCGTACAAACCTTGGAAAGGAGAGATCACAGACACTTATCAAGGAGGGCAAAAAAAAGAAGTGCCAAAGGAGTTCCTTTGATAGCTGTCTATAACCTGGACCTAAAAAAAGCTGTTTGCAATCAATTCCTCGGGAGTTTTCCACATTTCCCAATCTTTTTTGGTATTTTTATGTAATTTTTACAATTACATGTTCAGTCCTTCCTTACTGGAATTGTTCAACAGCTCTCTTTTATGCCCAGACCACAGTGAACTCAAGGCTGCCCCTGCGGGCTAAATACATTTTGTGAGCACTTTCCAGTACCAGTCACCATGGTCCCGGGGGAAACAACCACTGTGACATGCCTGTGTTACAGAATCACAGAATCCTAGGGGTTGGAAGGGGCCTCCAGAGCTCCTGGGGGGCAACCCCCCTGCCAAAGCAGCTCCCCAGCTCATATTGCACAGAGAGGCGTCCAGACGGGGCTGGAATCTCTCCAGAGAAGGAGACTCCACACCCCCTGGGCAGCCTGTCCCAGGGCTCCCTCACCCTCACTGGGGAAAAGTTCTGCTCCAGGGTGGGGTGGAACTCCCTGTGCTCCAACTTGCAGCCATTGCCCCTTGTCCTGTCCCCACAGACACTGAAAAGGGGCTGGCCAATTCCCCCTGCATCCCAGCAGTTCCTCTGCTGGCCCTTTTGTCCCTCCCCTCTGCTCCCACATCCCTTCAGCAGCTCCTAATTCTGTCAGTCATGGAGGCTGACATATAAAGTATCATTATTGGACTCTGGGTGTCCAACCATGAAAACCAGTGGGAGGACTGGCAGCAGTGTCCAGGCAGTGAGGCTGCCTGCCAGGCTCCAGGAATAGGCAGTGAGATGGCTGCAGATAATGGTAGTGGAAAAGCAGCAGCTCACACACAGATGCACCAAACAAGGGGTGGGGTGGGGGGCAAAATAAACAGGAAATGCCCACCTAATTAGTTTGGCCTAATTAGCAATGGGTTGTAAGTGAAAACCAACGCAGCACCACTCCACAAGATGGATCTTAAAAATACCCACAACCATTTAGTTGACGCTTCTATTAAGGGGGCTGGAAAATGAAAGCCCCTCCCCAAACTCAACCAGTCAATAATGCATCACATGCTACCCTTGAAAAGTCCTCATCACCAGCAGAAGGGCTCAGAACATCTGCCTTTTTCAAGCAGCATTTGACAGTGTCAGAGGATATCTAGGCTACAGGATTAAAGAAACACCCCTTCCACCACGTGGGCTACAGAGCTGACAGCAGCCAGCACATTCACCTCCCTATCTTTTTGTCTTGGGGAGGGGGGGGAAAAGCCCTCAGTAGCTTTTTCAGTCCAATGACACAATTCCAAATGGTGCTGAAAATATCCTGTGCAGAGCAACTCCCCTATTAGGATGCTTGAAAAATGGAGAGATCATTATGCTCATGTATAACAGGGACATTTCAAAGAGCTTGGTGGGCAGCACCAAGCTGTTGTGCATGGTGATAAGCTGTTAGCTGGTTAATACTTCTTTTTATAGCTTATAAATTAAAACACAGACTGGTTTTGGCAGTACCTCTGGAATCCAAAGCTGCTTTTCTTCCACTAAAGCTGAAGCCTGGCCCTGAAGGTGGCCCTGTGTTAGCACGATTTGGGCTTTCACTGAGCCACTCCACCTTTTGTATCAGGATGACAGATGTGGAACTTGGACTGGTAAGAATGGTTTATCACCCTTTGCAAAGAAAATGATATACTTGGCTTCCACCCTCAGGCATTTCTTTGAAATTAATCCACTCAGCAGCTTAAGACCAGATTCTGGCTGTTGGCTGGTGTTGGTTTTCCCAAGAGGTACACATGCAGTGCTATCCTGGGAGTCCTGATCCAACAGACACCCTTCCCCAGTGGGACTGGGACCTGATAAAGAAGCCCTGACCAACACCTCGCCTCATGCTGAGCCTCCCACTGGAAAGAGCACCCCAACAGCAGTCCACCTCCTGCTCTACTTTGCCCCTTTTCCTAGATGCTGTGGTTGGAGGATCACTGGTTTCTCTTTGCCTATGCAAACTTTCAGATCTCTCAGATCTTTGGAGCTTGTGCCAGCTCATCTGCTTTCTGGTCCAGGAGAATGGAATCCAGTCTTGCAGTGCACATCCTACACAGGCCAGAGACAGGGTTTCTATGCCCTGCAGTTTGCCCCATCAGCAGCAACCTCTCCAGCAACCTCTCTCTCCTCAACAGCTCTTGCAAGACACGTGAAGCTCTTCTGAGATGAGACTGCACTACGCAATATGCCATGGTGCTGGGTGGCATGATGTTGCTGTAATAACAGGTCTTTCCTTCTGCTCAGGTCCCCCTTTGCTGTCACTGAGCTGTGCTGTAGATCCCTTTCTAACCTCCAGGCACTTCCACCTCTGGCTGTACAAATTCCTTGCAGTACTCAGCAAATGGACTTTGTCACTTTCCCCACGTATTTTGTATTTCCCTGCACGGACCCTGCTGATTACTTGGGGACAACAGAGATTGCTTGCTTGGCTTCCACCTACCTTTGGGGGACACCTGGACTGCTTCAGCTGCTGCATGCAGTAACCCCAAACTGCCAGAATGCATTCCCTTAAAGCAGCTGTGGTTG
The DNA here is from genome assembly GCA_013400835.1 of Zapornia atra. Taxonomy (NCBI): domain Eukaryota; kingdom Metazoa; phylum Chordata; class Aves; order Gruiformes; family Rallidae; genus Zapornia; species Zapornia atra. Next base: position 47,176 of record VZTU01004002.1, read on the forward strand.
TTTTGCCACTGTGAATGCACCAACGAACACAAATAGGCCAAAAAATATGGAGGACAGAGGTTCTGTCCTGCAAACCCCACTAAAGCTTGATTGAAATGTCTCCTGGGTCAAATATCATTTTAATGTGTTTTCTTACCTTCTTTACTATCATCACCTGAAGCTGTTTCCTAGGAAGACTGACCTAGGGCATCCAAGCCTAAGACCGTCTTCGCAGCTGCGTTAACGTGCTCAGCAGCTAGTTGGGAGCAGGCACCCTGCTGAACAAGGTGCTCCCAGTTTGAACCCCCCCACTAGAGAAGCTTGTGTCCTGTTGTGACAGTCATCATGTGCCTTTTGGGCTACAGCACACTCCAGCTGCTCTATAGACTATTCCCCAAAGTCTGGAGAAGAACTTTTCTCATCTGCTGTACCAAAGAAGATGGTGTTTCTGTGTTTCCTCTTCCAGCCTGAGCCCAGACAGACCCAACAGCAGCTGGAGCTGAGCCACACGCTGCTCTACAGCAGAGACTTGTGTTCAAACATGGGCTCCATCAGCAGAGGGGTGGCAGCAGGGACAGGGAGCTGATTGTCCCTCTCTACTCTGCCCTGGGGAGGCCCCAGCTGGAGTCCTGTGTCCAGAGCTGGGGCCCCCAATACAAGAGAGATGGGGAACTGTTGGAGAGGGGTCAGAGGAGCCACGAGGATGAGGAGAGGGCTGGAGCAGCTGCCCTACAAAGAGAGGCTGAGGGAGCTGGGCTGGGTCAGCCTGGAGAAGAGAAGGCTGTGGGGGGACCTCACTGCAGCCTGCCAGTCCCTGAAGGGAGCTGATAAGCAGGAGGGGATTCAGCTTTTTAAAAGGGCAGATAATGGCAGGACAAGGGGGAATGGACTAAAGCTAAAGGAGGGAAGGTTTAGATTAGATATTAGGGGGAAGTTCTTTCCAGAGAGAGTGGTGAGGGGCTGGAACAGGCTGCCCAGAGAAGCAGTGGATGCCCCGTCCCTGGGGGTGTTCAAGGCCAGGTTGGATGGGGCCCTGGGCAACCTTGTGTAGCTCCAGGCCTGAGGTTGGTGTCCCTGCCTGTGGCAGGGGGGTTGGAGCTCTCTGATCCTTGGGGTCCCTTCCAACCCAGACCAATCTATGATTCTATGATTCAAACAGGAGGCACGATGCAAGGCGAGCATGGTTATATCCACTGAGCAGCCCAGGCAGGAGAATGTTACTTGCAGGACAGCCACAATTCTTGCATCCATCTCACTGGGGTTTTGGGGGAGTGGAGGGGCTGGAAGTTTACCAGATGTTCTTAAAACACCTTGTCAAATGTCTCATTGGAGACAGACATCTATCCACCCTAGGCACACTCTGCTGCCAGCCAGTGCAAGAAACCAAGAGAAACGTGACAAACTTTCTGCTGTGTTTGTAGGTGTTGATTTGTACCAGCTAAAGTTTAGCCAGTCTGGATGCTGGTAACCACCAAGGCAGGGCTCTGCCTTAAGTTTGGGACACCTGTAACCTGCTGCTGTGGTATGACTGGGGCTGAGTCAGTGAAATTGGGACTAGCCTAGATTTCAAACTGAACTCCCGGCGCAGCCTTGCCAAAACACATGAAATATCTCCAAGAGTGACAGAACTTGGCTTCTATTCCCAGATCTGCCTTAACTGCAAGTTTTCAGGGATCACATTAGGAAATGATAATTAAACTCTCCTTGTTCTACCAGAGCTCCTTCACCTCCCTGCCTGGTGCTCCCATGTAGCTAAGATGAGCACGGGGCACCTTCCCAGAGCTGGAAAACGAAGGAAGTAGAGAAACAAAGCAAGAAAGTAAGGGAAAAACAAAAAAACCACCCCAGCCATCACCAAGGTGCTGCCTTTGATTCTTTAATAAGGTTTCAGTAGTATACAAGCTTTTTTTTTTTTGTTTCTTTTTCTCTTTTTTTTGGATTGTCTGGATTAACATACATGGATTTAAAAAAGGCACAAAATCCATTGCACAGCTTCTGTTTTGTTTGTTTTTTGATGACATTGCCTGTTCATTGTGGTTTCAAGTGTAGGATTTTACAGTACTCTGCAGCATTTACAGCATGGTCTACATACAGGTCATCAATGCATGCTTTTATACAGGAGACAGAATTCAAATTCTCTCTCAGTAGTTCTATATACACAATAATACAGTGGTTTTTCTTCTGAAAAAAGCCTTAAATTGGTCTTGCATGCTCGGTGTGCCAGAAGAATTAGTGCAAGCATATATTACAGTGTTATTGCAGTACAAAAAGGTGTTGACCTTAGGCTCTAGAGGGATTAGATACAGGAAGAATAAAAAGACTCAAGGAAATCGAGCTTTGGATCCCTTCAGTCAACTACGTCCTTCCCAATGGATCCCTACCCAGTACCGCCTTTAAAGCTACAGCAGGCTGCTTCCTCTCCGTCTCCCTGCTGCCCTTCCCCCCTGAGACGAACTTCCACAGCTTCTTCACACCTCCTGTCCCTAGCAATCCATGAGGACTTCTGGCAGCTTGAGGAAGTCCTTCTGCTGTGCCCCCTCATGCTGGAGACCTGCTCGAAGGGGACTTTTCCCCTCTGCCTTCAAGCAAACTCAGTTCCCAGCAGGTGAAGCTTCTCAAGCGAACCAGGAAGCACAACAGGTTACCTACAGCATTTTTTTTTGTCTGCTCTCAGTAGAAATGACTCCAGAAACCCACATTCACACCCCACCCACCCCCCTCCCCTGCTTGAACAGCGGCTGGTTAAATATGGTTTGGACTCTCTCCTGCTTAGCGGCAAGGGAAGTCTAACGGGTGACACAAGGTAATGCAAAAGGAAGGATATGCTGGTCCCTGAGATTCTTCATGGGAGCTGGAAAGTCCAAGAAGCAGAAATCAAGTACCCAACATGACATTAATTGTCCCATTGGGAATGGGAAGAGGCCTTAGTCCTGAGAGATGCAGATGGCACACAGACAGCAACAGCCGTATTCCGGTCTTCCCTGTAGCGGCTTTGATTTGGATACTATCAGGGCCTTAGCATATCCTGGAAGTGACATTATCCTCTGCCAACATAGACTAAGCTTGTTTGAGACTTGGAGATCTGGCAGGATTAACACCAGTGAGTGGGGAAAAAAAACCCAACAAACCCCAAAGGTAGAATCTGAGTTTCTGAAGCAGCTCTTCCTTCAAACCAGCATCCAATGAGGTAAAAGTAGCAGGGGTCTTAGAGCTGCCACACTTGCTTGCAGGATCTCCACATTCCAAGAATCAGCACCATAAATGTCAGAGAGATGTTCTTCTTTCCAGCATCTTACCATCACATGCTCCACAGCCTTTCTCTTCAGGTTTTTTGTTTTTTAACCAAGGTCAGTAGGACAGTCCAGGTGTAATGCTGGATAGGGGCTCTGCTCCTCCCTATTTGTGCTTTCGCTTGTTGTTGGATTTGTGCCAGTTTTCCTAGCATCTTGGATGGGAGCAATAGCTCTGTGAAGGTGGTATGCCTGCCACTCAGCTCCCCACCTCAGCACCCACCAGCATCTCCAGCAAGAGACAGCACAGAGCTCCCTGCCTGAGCAGACACAAGGGACCACCTCATTCTTACCCCTTGTAAGAGACTCAGGAAATGGCAAGCAAAGTGGAAGGAGAAGATAATCCAAAAAATTGTTCTAGTCCCTAATTGTAAAGGCAACTTAATAGCAGCAAGAAAGAAGAAGAAGATTCTGAAAGCTAAGCATCTTACTTACTTGTAAAAATAACCAGAAGTCAACAGTGCTGAATAAGAACCTGATCTGGCTTTTTTTTTTGTTGTTGTTTTTTTTTTAAGGAAGGACCAAGCTGAAGGGGGCAAGAGTCCCATGGAAACCCTCCTTGTCTGACTCATTCAGAGGAAATTTGCCATTACTGCGTTTCACATTGCCAGATCAATTAATTGCACTCATAATTAAACTGAGAAACTTGGGAGTTGTTGGAGGAAGCCCTGGGGATTCTTACGAGGCAAGTGCACTAGATGATGAGGTAACTGACTTGCAACACTTTGCATATGAAAAAAAAAAACCACCACCCCTCCAAACAGAAAGCAATTTTTTCTTCCCAAGCACAAAAAGACATGCAAGTGAATGTAAAAATGGGGATTGCTTCCAATCCCCTGGTTACAGGGTTAGCAGCTTGTTCAAAATGTACATTCATTGTAACATCATTATTTTTTTTTTTCCCATGGCAGGTGTAATACAAAAGAGTTGTAATACATCAAGTAAGATTTAGAAACATTTCCCAGAAATTAAATCTTCATGCTGTGCCCTGGGCCTGCAAACACCGGTCTGCGGGTTAGGGTGACCCAGACACAACACACAGGGTGTAAAAACACAACACACAGGGTGTAAAAACACAATGGAAAGGAAGGGGGCACCGCAGTGAGCAGCCTTTACCTCACACATTTTGTTTCATCTTTGAGCATCACCCCAAAGGAGGTGTGTTTCTGGACTAACAGACAACACCCCGAGCGGCAGCGCCGCCCCGATCGCCACAACGCTCTGCCCCCCGCTGAGGGGGAGTGGAGGGATGGGTATGCTACAAGACACCCAATTCAGGAAACAGTTGCCAAAACCAGATGGGCAATGTGCAGAGGGGGCCTGGTGTGTGCCCCCTCCCCCCCTGAACCAGACACCAGGAGGAGACTTTCTGTAACTGAGCTGAGTTTTGATCTCTGCAACAGCCTTCTGAGCAGCCGGGTGTGTGCAGAGCGGCCTGTCACCCGCCCAGGAACGCTTCTGTAAGGCATGACCACGTCTGGCTGTGCACGCTGCACGGTGCAGGGTCATGAACACAGAGGAACATAGATACAATCAGAAATGGAAGCTCCAGCAGAAGGCCTCCCAACACCACCCTGGGGACAAGAGTGCAATGGGGAAGCGCATCTGGCTTACTTTGGTCAGCCTCTGCATAAACCGTCATCTCCTCCCGTCCCCCTGCGGAGGCCTGGCAACTACAGGGGAAGCAGGTGGAGAGGAAAAGCTCCCCATGTTCTCCAGCTGAGAAATATCCAGGGAAATGTATCCACTATAAACCCTTAAGGGGAGTTTAGGGATGGATTTTCAAGGCTTCAGACCTTGTCTGCTAGGAAATGCAATTGTGTTTTCTTCAGCTAGCCTCTTGAAGTTCAGCTGTTCCTGCCAAGCAGAGCTATACAAATGTATGACAGCTATCTCCAAACAGGTGGGTTTTCCCCTATTTGTCACCAAAGGAAACACAGAAAAGGAAAAAATAAACCCAAAAGCTTCTCTGTTGAACTGGTAGGGATAAAAGAGCCCTTTCTTATTCAATTTGAAAGTTGCAGAACGGTCTCAGCTCCAGGTAAAGTTCTGAGTGGCATGAACAGATCTCCACCAGCAGCCATTAATAAAATGCATCATTCATCTAACCCAGCAGTTTACCAGAAAAATAAATTAGGTCAGTGACACACTGGTATGTGGCTGTGACACAGATGTGGCTGGATACCACAGAGACTCCACAAAGCCTAAGGAAGAGATGCTAGACCCACTGGACAGCCATGGTCATAGAATCATAGAATGGCCTGGGTTGGAAGGGACCCCAAGGATCAGAGAGCTCCAACCCCCCTGCCACAGGCAGGGCCACCAACCTCAGGCCTGGAGCTACACAAGGTTGCCCAGGGCCCCATCCAACCTGGGCTTGAACACCCCCAGGGATGGGGCATCCACTACTTCTCTGGGCAGCCTGTTCCAGCCCCTCACCACTCTCTCTGCAAAGAACTTCCCCCTAATATCTAATCTAACCCTTCCTGCCTTTAGTTTTAATCCATCCCCCTTGTCCTGCCATGGTGGGTACCTGTCACCAATCCCTCCAGATAAGCAGTAGAAAATCTCCTTATATTTTCAAGAACAATTTTCTGCTGCTGCCAAGCAAATCATGGATGATCAACTGACCAAGGTGTGAGAGGGAAGGGCACTGGAGAACAGGAAAAGGACGGAACACATCTTTCCATGTTTCCTGATCTTCAGTCTCACAGTGCTTCCTATTGTTGAGCTATTTTACAATACAGGACTAAACTAGCAATGCTTACATTTTCTTGCCTTAATTTATTTACAAAGGATCACAGCACCAGATTCAGACAGTGCATTTTTACAGGAGAGAGCAAGTGAAGTTCCCAGTGATGTGCAGTCAAAGAAATGCCTCAGTGCTACTTGTTATATTTGGTATCTAGGTCCCACCCACTGTCTTAACAATTTCAAGATCATGAAAGAATGTTCTGCCTCCTGAAATTGTCTCTGTGCAATCCAACCCAGCTGTCTGGCTTCCTCCTGACACAAGGCTTTGTTTGCTGCTGGCTTCCTCTGGCAGTCCCACGTGTGGAACAGCAGGGAAGTGACTCCCAGGGAAAAATAAAACAACCACTTTGGGGATCTTTTGGGTTAAGAGGCCACAGGAAGGTAGGAGTGGTATTTTGGAAAGGGCAAATTGAGGTGTTTGCCCTGGTTTCCCACCTGACTGCAGAAGGCTCCTACTAGACCAGTTATCAAGCCTCTCCAGTACACTTTGGGGGAGGGCAGCCAGTGACAAAGATGGTACCGAAGCGACGCTACCGATGGGGAAGACAAATGAGGTAGTTCAACACTCCAAAGTGAACCCTTTGGAAGACATGTTTGAAGCACAGAACATTTGGTTTGCTTCTCATTTTGAAGTGCTTGCAGCCTGGAGGGGTTAAAAAGGGAGGGGTGTGTTAAGGGGTTTGAGAGTCCCCTTTGGAGGAGAAATGCAGCCTAACTGCTCAAGAGTCACTCCACGTGAGGAGGCTAAGGACATCTCTGCTTATTAATGCTGATCAGTTTGAAACAACAAGGCCTCTTTCCAGAAGTCCTATATGCAAAACATATATCCAAAATTTGGGGGGTTTTTTTTCCACCTCAAAAGGGAAAAAACTCACATTGTTGGCTGGTTCTTACAGGCAGGCTGCCTTCTCAACTAACACCCGGGTTCGACTGCCACAGAAGTAGCTGGAGAGAGAGAGAGCTGCAGAACAGGACTGCAGAAGAAACCCAGAGCCCCTTTAAAACAACAAGATACTTGGATGGTGTCATGCCAGTGGCACAGGCTAGGTAAGGGAAGAACTGTCATGACATGTGTCAAAGGGAGGAACACAAGTCCTCAAGGGAAAGATCCACCACTCAGTGATACCTCCAGATCAGCCATGCAACCAGAGGAAACACCAGGGAGTTAGAAGTTTGGAATAAATGAACAAAGTGCCAGCTCTGTTGCACTTAAAACTTGCCCTGTCCTGGCTGTCTGAAACACCCTCTTTAGTTCTATTTCTATTTGGATCCCCAGCCCCAACTCTCATGTCCCAGAACGGGGACAGCCACTTTTGCTGGCCCAGAAAACATCTGGTTTGGAAGGACTTGTACTATTTGCAACTGGAGTTGAGACATTTTCTTCCTCATAAGAGACCAGGCAGCAATTGAACTGGAATTTAGAAACAAGCTCACAACAACTGAAGTGGTGTTTGACCACCTATTTACATGGTTTGCAATCATGGGGGGTGGTATCTGTGTCTTAAGGGAAAGAGCATTGCCAGCTCTCTAAATTTAGCTGTTCACATATGCAATAATTTGGGGGAAGACTGTTAAATCCTAAGGATTCTGGGATTTTTAAATGCCTGCAACTGTCCTGAAAATGGAGGGTGTCTCCCATTATTCTCTTTGAAATCAAACTGCCTTGAAACAACATGACTGCTGTTCCTCACATAGACCCTGTGGTGAGCTGAGCCTGCTCTAAGTGCCAAAATGTGCCATTTTTCACTGCTTCCTCCAAGGAAATCAGAGGGAGGGAAAGGCAAGAGGCTGATCAAAGTGCTACAGGGACTGTATGGTGCAATGTGAGATACTCAATATGCATGGGAGACTGGTGCCTCCTCACGTATGGCAAAGGCAGGAGGTAGTGAGGGTACCCAGGGGCACAGCAAGGATGTGAGGGATGAGATACTGCCTGTGGCAGAGGGGGTAAACCATGGGGGCAGGTGAATGTGTGGGGTGGGACATGCACTGGCACTGTGAGAAGAGTTTTCTCCCAAGGGGAAGGGACAGGATAGGCAAAGGGGAACAAACTGAGATGTAAGAGAGCTTATTGAGCAGTGAGGTGACGATGAGGGAGTTCTGCCTCCTTATCACAGTGTATGTGAAGCCCACCAACAGCTCCTGGCTACAGCTGGCTGCTGTTCTTCTTGCATCCAGATTGAGATTTGAACATAAATTAACAGGGTGGCAGCTGAGCAGCAATATCCCTCCTTAAGGATCAATGGAGGAGATCCCAGGGGAGAATGTCAGCTAGTCCTGCAGTCAGCTGCCTTATCTCAATCCAGTCTGGAGGCCAACTGTCCAAGTACAGCTTCTTCATCCTGGGCTGGGGAGGTGGCAACTGCCAGCATCCTTCACAGCTCAGGTGCTGCTGGCTGCCTCCTAGCACTGGAAGACAGAAGATGCACTCAACCTCTCAGCCTCAGCTGAGTATACAAAAGGCAGCTAGAGCTATACACTCCTCAAGAGTCATTTGGACATAGAAAGTAAAGGTGGGCTGATCTGCTTCTGTCCTTGGCTATTGTTAAAGAATCACCACATGAGCAACAGGAAAAGAGCTGAAGGAAAGGTCTTGGAGTCACCATCTATGATGTCAAAAGAAAAGCACCAGTTCAGGCTGGAAGTCTCTAGGAACCACAAAGACACTTAGCCCAACAAATACAACTTTTGAACCAGTTTGTCCCTTTCAGAACAAGAGTCTTCACACAGTCTTGACCACAGCAATGTCCAGGTTCAGACCCAAAACAAAGAGAAGGAGTGGAAAAGCAAGAGATAACTTTTCAACATGAAGAGGTAGCATAAGGGATGAGATTATATCACCCATATGACTGTCTTAAAAGGCATTTCTATCTTACATTCTGTCATCACTGTAACAAAAGAGACTTTAAACAGAGAAAGAGGTGATGCAACATAGCTCCTCCACTTACCTGTCCCTCAACACTGGCAAAAAAACCCCTATGGGATTTGTGGACAGAGTCAGGTTCACACCAGGGACTCTATCAACATGGGTGTATCAGTCAGGACAGCTTATTTTCAGACACCCCCCCTCCCACCAAACCCTTCTCCACAGAAAGTGACCATGTGCTGGCATAACTACATTTACCCTAGCTCAATCCAAGCACCTACAGCACCCTTCCCACAGAAACCACACCTCATTAGTGTCTCCCTGCGGGCAGGACGCTTGGGGAGAGAGAGACAAATTGGAAGCATCTCCCATTCTGCATAGAAAGAAAGTGAAAGGACCAAGAGACTGAGATATAAAAAGATGGCTTTTGTAGGTATAGACAACCACTGTGCATTTGCTCACTGGAGCAGAGCAGGAGAGCCTAGCAACAGCTACCTGTGCCTCTGATGCTACCAGCGCCTGTGGCATAAAGGAGGGGGGAATGCTCCTTTCAGTGCTCACTCTGGATTCTGAGCTGAGCAAGTGCTAGGTACAATGGGAAGTTACAAGAAGAACATCTCTTTCAGGAGGCAAAACCTGTTCTTGGACTCTTGTGATGAACACAATTTGTCTGGGTCTGTAGTATTGATTTACACCGAGTTACCCTAGCTGGAGATGTTAAGGAACCTTATCAACCACAAAAGGAAGGATAACTATGGCAATTAACTTTCCAGCCCCATGATCACTTTTCATGTTGACAGCCCTCCATCAGTTGGGTTGGGGTTGTTTTTTTCCCTACTGGCTTGCCAGTGCTGTCAGGTGTACAAATGGCTAATGAAACAAAGCAGGGAACGAACCAAAGCTGAAAACAACTTTCCTTCTCCCTGTGCAGGTCCATGCAGCTGCCTGGACACCAGCACTGGCATCAGGTGGGGGTTGGATAGTCCATCTTAGAGAACCTGACCAAGAAAGCTTGGGGAAATGGCTGCTTGCCATTTCCTTTGAGCTTTCTAGGGTTTTTTTTGGGTTGGTGGGGTTTGTTTTGAGGTTGTTTTTTGGACAAGTGATTTGGGCCATATTTACATTTATAATTGCAGTCATTAGAAAGGAAACACAAGAAATAAATGCAATATAAATGTAATCTACAGAGGTCTTTTAGAATTGCACTGTAACTAGCTTTAATATTAATTTATTACATTTCCATTGATATAAAAAAAAAAGAGCTATTTTCACATTTCTTTAATGTGCCAACTGTTCCTCAACAGTATGTGGATTCCATAGTCATTATTACAGCCATTGGATGATGATGTTAAAAACATCTGCAAAGTGACTCTTTTTAATGCTCTTTGCATACTACTGTAACACCAGGATCCCAGCCATTAGCACCAATTAAGTTTGTTTGGCATTAAACTGTCCAAGCCATATTGNTTATATATTAACATCAAATATATGTTTATATATTAATATATATTTAATATATGTTTGATATATCTTTAATATATATTTGATATATATTCAATATATATTAAATAAACATTATTAACATATTAAATGTATATTTAATTAACATTAAATATATATTTATATATCTAATATATGTTTAATGTTAATATATAATAATATAATATATTATATATTTAATATGTCTTTAATATATATTATATATATAATATCCCACCTTACAGAATCTGAACAGCAAAGAGTTTGGTGGGTTTTAATAATGTATTTCAGCAGTTTAGCACACACCTATGTTTTTTAAAATGAGCATTTTACTTCTAATTTCACCTTTGTTACTTTATCCTCCAGCACCTACACCCCTAATCTTTGCCTGGCAGATTAAAGCCCCATCTTGCTCTCTTCAGGTAGGTGCTGCCAACAGCAATCATGACACTTTTAGCTTTGCCTGCAATGCCAGACTGTGTTTCTTCAGGCTCATTCTCCAATGCAGGCTCTACAGAATCAAGTGATTCTTGTTACTGCTTCTCCTTTGTTTAGGTTTTGATAGCATTTGCTTTTGAATTTCCATCCCAAGCCTTGGATGTGATATTTGGTAGTGATCTCCCCAACAGAAGATCTCCCCTCTGCTCACAATTTCATTTTCCTGCTGTTACATCTGATATTTTCATTATTTTCTCCTGTAGCAGCCATGTAGCTAATGATTTCCCCTAACTCCCACCTCATTTTGGGAGCCAGTACCTCCCAGGGCACACTCTGCATGTGTGACCTATATTCTTCATCCTCCAAATGTGACCTTGTCCCTGGCTGAACACAATCATTAGCTTGAATGCAAGCAACTTTTCAAGTGATTTGGATCTTTCTGAACTGATTTGGATCTTTCTGAACAGCTGGACTGCCAGTGTTATTTTATCAAGCCCCATCTTTCTCCTCAGTGATTTCTTTTTTTCTCCTTGACAGCCATTAAGGGCAGGGAATAGTGCTGAGCTAAGGGCAGGAGATGAGGAATCCTAATGAGAAACATCTCTGCTTGTAAGAGATACCAGCCTAGAACCATCTTTTGTTTGGTTAGTTGCTTTTCAATTGATTAATAATTTTAACCAGAAGAAAGGCTTGCTGAAATCTATAGAAATCAACCATCTTTATCAATCAGACTTTGGAACTTGGAAGGAGAGTATCACATTTACTTGGCAAGAACAGTTCTATATATAACCATGAGGAGTTGCATTTAGATAGATTACTGCCCTTTGAATTTTAGGTATGGAGCTACTTGTCAGCTAGGTATTTTGTCCAAATCAGGCAGATCAGAGTTTAGAAATACCCAGTTATCCTGTTTGTTCCCTGGCAAAACTAAAGAGTAATTAAAAAAAGAAGAAATAAAATGAGAACAATAGAAATTTTCATTCCTAAAATTGACCTTGAAAAGTGACTATTAGTGTTTTGGAGACTGGGAACTAAAAAGGATTAAGAGCTACTGATTCTAAATCTACTTGCAGAAATTCCATTTGCTCTGGAAATCTGCTGTTCTATTGAAAGTCTCTACTGAACATTTTAAAAATAACATCAGAACAGCATCTACTTCAAGAAACAATTCCTTCTCATGTCACTCTCAAGCAAACCCTTGCTTTTCCTGGTGCTCCACAAGAGAAGAACTGCCCAATAGGATTAAGCTGCTGGTTAATTCAGTCCAAGTGTTTCTGGCCATGCAGAGTGTCCCTTTGAAAAATGAAATGGATCAACAAATTGTAGTTAAAGTTTTTGGCTGGACAGTAAAGTGTCCTGTTTGCTCACATCCTTGGAGCACAGCAAAATAAACTGAGGTCATTGATTCAAGAATGACTGTGGGAAGAGACTGGTCATGCCTGCACTGCACCTTCTCAAGGAGGATGTGTTGATCCCTCCATCTCCATCCCTTCACCCACCTGGATGTTCTGTGGGCAGGCAGGAGGGAGTGCTGGCCCAGCCTGCCTGAGCATGTCCTGCAGCATGCAGACCCACATGGCCAGGTCCTACAGGCTTCAGAAAGCACACACACCCACACACACACCCCCTTCCCATCTGGGGTCACTTATAGAGGGCTGAGTCTGGTACTAAGGGAGCCTCAGGCAGGGCAGATACACCTAGAGAAATCAGCATTTGCAAGGAAGTGTTCATTGTAACTCTACTGGAAACACCACTCTCTGCAGTAATACTTCTGTGACACAACTTTCTCCAACACCCATACATATCCCACAACATTTTCCCATCTGCTTGAGCTCTCTATATGTTTTCTTGTCTGCTTCCTGTGCTTATACACCTTCTGCTGAGTATTTCACTTTGGACTCTCACTTTCCTAAAGCTCTGAGCATCACCAGTGACCCCTTCTTCTTTAACCTGAACACCCAAACTGACTCTTCTCCCTGAAGACCAGACCAAAGGCTCATTTCAATAGAAGTTATTACATTGACTTAACTGCAGAAGGTCTTCATACAGCCTGGTGCTTTCTGCTGCAGCTACACTGAGAAGGGACATATACTCCTGCAGACCCAGCAAATAAGGTTACTTATGACAATTTAAATTAACTTTGATCTCCCTTCCCTCTGAGATTCAAGTCAGTTTTGGACAAGGGCTCTAGGGGCTCTGTATACCAAGTGCTGAGGCCAGTTTATTTCTCAAGTGAGATGTGTTATCACAGCATTTCCAAGCAAGGCCAAGAAGCAAGGCTGCTCTGCCACTGAAAAGCTGCAGGTGCCTACAAGTTTCTGGAATTTAGAAACAGTGTTAATACACAGCTGGATCAGTAAGAAAAGCTTTTGCTATCCACCTCCTGACAGTCAGCGCCTCTGGGGGAAGGCAGGTAGGCTTGGGAGCAGCTTAGGAGTGGAGAGCAGACAAAGGGGTCTGCTGTCACTTAACAGAGGCACAGCCAGAGAGACAGAAATGTGTGGTCACTGCAGGGAAACCAAACCACAACCAAAGCAAAGGGGCATTTCCAAAGCCAAAGCAACAGAGAGATACATGATCGTAACTCCACAAGAGGGACAAAGCCTGAGGTCCCGCCTCAGGTGAGCTTCCAGTGGGAGTCTGCCTGGGTCTAGATGGGAGTAAAACTGCCTACAGATTTGGCCCAGTGTAAGATACCAACAAAGATGCTTGAACTGAGATGCCTGGGGAAGGCAACGCTGGCCGGTACCTCCACGGTTCTCTCCACTCCAGTCCTAATTTGACAACGTTTGTGGCTTGATTGCACGTGTTCAGTGAGGCAGCCCTGTGTTCAGTGAGGCAGCCCTGAGCTTCCTACCCCGAGGCTGCCGGAGACGCGAGCGAGTCTCTGAGATGAGCCCTGGCATCCACCTCTTTCCCACGTCACAACGGTCCCCACCGTTGGCGCTCCGCGTCTTCGGCCACGCTGCCACCCCTCGCCCAGGCTGCTGGGAAGTTTAGGAAGGCAAGGTGTTTTTCAGTCTCTGTTGGGGTTGGGAGGGGGTCTGGTTGCAGGGGCTTTGGAAGTTACAGTACCTTAGGCCAGTGTTGTGTGGGATTCAATATTGCCTTAAGTGGTGACACATTGTGGGCAGGTGGGGGGGATCTTATTATTGCATTTTATGGAGGCTGCTGCTTCCCTGAACAGGCTATGTTTTGTGTGTGAAGCGGGCCCACACCTGCTGGAGCTGGGACCTGGAAATGCGGAGGACGGAAGGCATGAGTCTGTGGTTTCCTGCCGTGAGGGGCATGTGCCTGCGGTGGGGCATGCGCACGGGGCTGCTCTCCGCCGAACGGCTGCGCTGTATGAAAGTGCCACCAACGTGAGGGTAGTGTTCTGTCTCCAGGGTTGAGGAGGAGAAAACGGAGGACGCCAGTCTTCTCAGGGGGCTGTACCTCGGGAGGGAGTGCTGAGAAGGCCTGTCCTCCTCCAACTGAAAAAGACCAAGAAGAGCGGAGGAAAAGGTGTCAGGCACAGACTTGACTCGCCCCTGGTTTGCGATGCGCATGCTGCTGACATCTTCGCCGGCGGGTGGAAAGTGCTTTTGCTCTACACGGGGCCTTACTTACTGCTCGGGCTCTATCAACTCCCAGGGATAACAGGATGTCAAATTATGACTGGATAACTATCCTACTGGGAGGATTCCTCCCCACCAGGGGAGCCTGCCACTGCCGGGGGGCCTGCCACGCTCTCCCCAGCCACACGCGGACACGAGCGACGCCAGCCGTGCCAGGTGTAGCTCTGCTACATATCAGTCCCCTCCTCCGGCTCCTCCACCTCTCTGTTCCTCTGGCATCGCTCATCTTGACATGTCATTAGGCTATTTATACATCCTGCACACAGGTAACAGTCAAACTCTGCACACACTTGGAAGCCACGTGTACGAGGGAAGGTGAAACACCCGCCGCTAAAATGACTGTATGGGTTTAAAAGTGAGGGATCCTCAGGGGCTCTTAGATGAGCCTTATGCAAACTTGCTCCAGGGGTTTGCAAATCTGGGGACGGTTAAGGGACTCTCCTTTGCTCACACCCACAACCGCTGGCCTCCCAGTTCATACTGAGTACCTGCAGGGGGAGCGTCACTGCCCCCAGTTTTGTTAAGAGGACAGGCAGCAGCTGGAAAGGCAGGCAGGGGATAATCCTCCTTACAGTGAGAAACGCAGTAACACAGAGCCACGGGACCACAGGAGGAAAAGATGCATTTTTCAGGTCCCTTTTCTGCTTCTGTCATCCTGGGATGGCCAGGAGAGGGAGGGAAGTGTACTCACAGAGGACAGCTTATGCCAGGATGAGATCGCAGTCCCTACCTTCCCTATATGAGCCCAACGGAAGACAGAGGCATTACTGGAACGACTTGAGGTTCTTCACCCTGAAAATGCTAAGCTCTTCCTCCCCTCTCCACCTCAGCTACAACACTCTGTTTTCACAGGGGTCAGCAACCTCAATTGCCAAACCCTGCCCATTTTCCTGGAATTAGCTTTTCCTTTCAAATTCATTCCCTTCCTTGTACTGCTGCCCTTACAAATGATATGAGAAGAAGAGCTGAACTTCATCAGTCTCATCATGTTTCTATCACCTTCAATAGCTGGGAGTGCTTTGAAGCAGGCATCTTACCCTCCTAAGTGTCTCAGAACTACTCAACTTGTGGTGGGCTTTAAAAGTGAAAAGCAATTACTCACAGTCCTAAATGTACAGCATGTCACTGCATAGATCAGACTCTCAGATGATGATAATAAGAATAATAATGATGTAATGGTGTCTGACAGAGTATTTGAGAGGCAAAGAAATTATAGACAGCCACTCTCATCTCTCCTGAAGATGTCTTCTTTGCATAGCTGGTGTAGAAATTCAGTCCTGGGTGTACTGTAGGCTGCACAACTAAGTATACTGGAATTCTTATTACTTTTTGATCCATGTTTGGGCTCACCATACTGTATGATTTCCAATGTATATATCAGCCCAACATGGTAAAAGACTTCCCAGGTCAAAAAGAATCATTATAACTACCAAGATGGACCTCCTTTAAAGCATGGGACCAAGGGCCTTGCCCAGGCTGTGAAGGGGCAGATGGCAACACCCCACCAGCAAGCTCACTTAGATATTGGTGCCTCTTGTCTGAAGCTGATGTTACAGACATGACTTTCTTCACTCTGATGCTTGACTTGCAGAGTCTGTGCTGGAGGTGCTGCCCTGTTTTGTACCTTTGCCCTTGGCAGCAACTGGGACAGCAAAAGGACCACCTTCCATCAGGCCTATTCTGCTCTGTTTGGACAAGGTGCTGTATGAGCCCTCTCATGTGAAGTCCTAGCAAATGTGATATTGGTAGAGCTCAATATATTTTAAAGACATAAAATGGAATTAGGAATTTCTAATGAGCTTAAGGTTTTGATTGTGTATATGTATCATTTTGCTACATAGTATTTTGACTGTATGCATAAGCATTACTTCCCTTAGAGTATCATCCTTTTGCTGATCCTTTATTCCTAACACATGGATGGACTGGGACCCTCAATCTAAGCAGCATAAGGGTCAGAGGCCAGCTCTACAATACACCCTTCTGCATCAGCTGGCAAGCTCTTGTCATGTGGAGGGAAGCTGGAGGAGCTGAACGTCAAAGAACTGCATCATCTACAACAGGCACCAACTACAGCTTGAGCAGGAATTACACTGAGAAATGGAATTCCACAGAGAAATGGTCCCTCAGGTCCCCTTGCAGCAGCCCAGAGACGATGCTGTAGAAGGGAAACCAAGACACTTAGCACTGTTTCATACCTGCCTTCTTCCCCCAGCCCACCTCTTTTGCCCAGGGTCTGCTGAGAGCCTACTGGGGTTACTACCACCTGTTGGCTGATTATTTCAGTCCAGCTTTCCTTCTACCTGCCTGATTATTCCAGTCCAGCTTTCCTTCTACCTGCCTCAGAGCCAGCCAAGTGGTAATTTCTGCCCTCTGCTCCTGCGGCCTACAGGCGCTCTGGGAGTGACAAGGACTGCCGCCATCACTGCCGCAGGGCCTAGTGCCACAGAGGTCACTGGGCCCAAAATAGAACCCAGAGAAAGCCCTGCTCAGCTTTCAGCCCTCAGTGCAAACCAGAAATCTTGCAGGTAACAGAGCCAGGGCGACCTAGAGCTGTACACCACAGCTCTGAGGTCACCCAAAACGCTAGGGCCCTGTCCTGGCTGTGGGGCAGCAGCCCTCTGCTGTGTCTCTGTGTCCCTTTCAGGGGAATAATCATCACTCCCTTTCAGGGGAATAATCATCACCAACTCCAATCAATGGAGGAAGAGAGCAGTGCACTGGGGTCACTGAAGTGGCTGTCCCCTGACAGGCTGTGCTGTTCTTCAGGGGATCAGGCCACTTCACAACTTACAGCGCCCTTCAGATGAGGCCACGATGAAGTTCAGGAGCACGAGGACACCTGTGGGCTCAGCATTAGAACAAAGGGTGTTTTCTTGGCTCAGTGAGGGCTTTTTTTACAGAAGAAACCTGGTGATTATAGGTAAAGTTGGGCTGCCAGGTGAACCTGGCCCAGGAAGCCTGTGAAATGTGCTTCTCACTGCCTCCTGTGAGAGGAGTCACCCCAGTATTACCAGCACAGGCCTTCATGCTGAGCGTCCTCACCTGATCTCTCAGCAAAGGCACCAGTGGTGGGTATGGCTGGGAAGAACTCCTAAGCTCAACAGTTGCTGCTCTCTCAAGAGTCAAGGCATGGACAACTTTAAGTAAGTCCATCTGTGGCATTCTCCTGGCTGTAGGAGAACAGAGGCTAGCACCAAGGGAGATTTTTTTTAAGAGTGATTCTAACTACACAGATAAGCTGGTGAGCAAACAACAGCAGCCCCTCCTCACATTGGGACCTTTCCTAAAAGACAAACTTCTTGCCTCCAGAACACAGTGTAAACAAAATGCTCTCTAAACTCTGCAGGATATATCCAAGACTAGGTAAGGAAGAGTTAAGATGATCTCCCCTCTTGCTCCAATTTCCTCATGTTTTTTGAGGTGGCATCATTTGGGCAAGCATGTTTTAGGCAGGCAAGTCTCAAAGCTCAAAGTACAATGCCAACTGCACTGGCAAGCAGGGAGATTCAAAGTCAGGAAATACTTCTGAGCACAGACCTAGTTGGAAGTAATTGCTAAAACTCTTTCCAGTGCAGAAGGCAGCAGGAAGTAGCCACCTCTGTCAAGTGCCAGAGAACTTACTTATTTAAGAACTTCCTTATTTAAGAACTCAACAGATTTGGAAATGATATTGCTGGGTGTGGATAAAAATGATTTCCAACAAGAGCAGCAATCCTATGGCAGGATTCATATGGAAACAGAAGTGCAGTTGAATTATTTCCCCTGCACAGACCTAGTTGGAAATAATTGCTAAAACTCTTTCCAGTGCAGAAGGCAGCAGGAAGTAGCCACCTCTGTCAAGTGCCAGAGAACTTGCTTATTTAAGAACTTGTTGATTTAAGAACTCAACAGATTTGGAAATGATATTGCTGGGTGTGGGTAGAAATGATTTCCAACAAGAGCAGCAATCCTATGGCAGGATTCATATGGAAACAGAAGTGCAGCTGAATTATTTCCCCTGCTCATTTTGAGCTATTTCTCTGTACACTAGTTCCTAAAAATAAGCAGAGGTTTTTTTTTTAGTGCCTCCCTGAAATGCATACATTAAACTGTAAGAGCTCTGTTAAACAGCTTGCTGGGTGCTCAGTGCCATCCTGAGCAGTGCACAGGCAAAAGGGCTTGAACTGGACATAGTTTTGTGACAGACCTGTCCTCCCTCTACACCAGGGCTTCCCATGAGCCCTATGCTCCACTGCAGCTGCCTTCTTGTCAGCTGAAGCTGGGAGATATCTAATCTCTGAGAGTATTTGGGTCAGAAATTCCCCCTGGCTATTCAGAGCCTCCTCTGTTCTCAACTTTCCCCACAGGAGCATCTGTTCCTACTGTGTTCCCTCTTACACCCACACAGTTTCAGGAGGACACCATCAGCCCTCACACTTGTGCTACAGTATCCTTCTTCCAACAGATGAATCTAATTGAACAAACATCTGAGCTCTAAATGAGGGATAACTCAGGGAACTACAGGCTGCTCTGCCTGGAAAAGCATGGAGCAAATCCTCCTGAGAGCCATTCCCAAACATATGAAGGAGAAGAAGGTGACTGAGAGCAGTCAGCATGGATAAATGAAGGGGAAGTCATGCCTGATGAACCTGACAGCTTGATGGGGTGAGAGGTTGTTTCCCTTGACTTCAATAAGGTGTTTGACACTGTGTCCCATAACATCCTCATGGAATATGAGCAGGCATGAGTTGGACTGAAAACTGGCTGTGATACTGGGCTCAAAGCAGTGTGTTTAGGGCAACAAAGTCCAGCTGGAGGCCAGTCACTAGTGGTGTAGTTAAGGGTTCATACTGGGGCCATTGCTGTTTAACAACCCTCAGCTGTTTCACAGGTGAAACAAAACTGGGAGGAGAGGTTGACACCAGAAGGTTGTGCTGATGTTCAGAGGTGCCTGAACAGGCTGGTGAAATGGGCAAAAAAGGAATTTCATGAAGTTCAACAGAGGGAAGTGCAAAGTCCTGCACCTGGGGAGGAAGAGGACATGCTGGGGGCTAGCTGTCTGGAAACCAGTTTGGCAGAGAGGTGCCTGGAGGTCCTGGTGGACACCAAGCTGAACACCAGCCTGGTGCAAGGTGCCTTTGTGGCCAACAGGACCAACAGCCTCCTGGGCTGCATGAGGAGGAGTGTTGCCAACAGGTCAAGGGAGGTGATGCTTCCCCCTCCACTCAGCACTAGTAAGGCCAGACCTGGAATGCCATGTTCCAGTTCTGGGCTGCCCAGTACAAAAGAGACATGGATGTGCTGGAGATAGTCCAGCAAAGAGTCAAAAAGATGATGAGTGGACTGGAGTACACCTCTCACTTGTGGAAAGGCTGAGAGAGCAGGGACTGTTTAGCCTGGAAAAGAGCAGGCTTAGGAGGGTTCTTACCAATGTTTATAAATACCTGGTGGGAAAAAGAAGATGGATCCAGGCTCTTCCTAGTGGTGCCCCATGAAAGGACAAGAAGAAATGGGCAGAAATTGAAAGATGTGTCTTCCATTTAAAGATAAGGAAAAGGTTTCTTTCCTGTTAAGGGTGACTGAACATTGGAACTGGTTGCCCAAAGAGGTTGTGGAGTCTCCATCCTCAGAGGTATTCTGATTGGACACTGTCCTGAGCAACCTGCTCTAGATGACCCATCTTGGAGCAGAGAGTGGGGCTAGATGATCTCCAGAGGTCCCTCCCAGCCTCAGCCATGCTGTGATTCTATGATAACTCATACATCATTGCTTTTTTGCCAGTAATGACTTATATATTGGAGCCAGAGACTGAAGAAACAGAAGAAAGCATCAAAGCAGGGATTAACCATTTGCTCTCAGCTAGTACTCTACTGACACCAATGGATGTTCACCAGTTTTCAGGAGACCAGAATGACATCTCAAGTCAGTACAGCAAAGCCTATGACCTTAATCAGAGTAATTCTGCACCCAGTGACATGTTTACCTATCTTAAATGCTCAGTTCATATTCAAAGATAAGGAAGATTTACTCATCCATACACTATCTAATCACAATTTCAGTCAAACCCAGAGGAAGCCCAAGCCTGAGCTACAGGAAACATCTGTCATTGCTAGTGAGGCCTTCAGTATTTTCATTAATTAAATCCTTGGTCTTATTAGTGTCCCAACCAACTGCCCCTCCCTCTCTGCTACACCTGAGGAGAACAGGCTTCTACTCTCTTTTAGGCACCAAGTCATTTATCCTTTGAGAGTCAGCAGCTGGCTTTGTGACAGCAAATGAAAAACTAGGATTGTCACTGCAAAGTGGTGTAGATAGAGGCAACTGAAGGATCCAGACATCCAAGGAAGCACAGCTAAATCCCAGCCAGCCAAAGAAATCCAGTGGTGGTTTTATGTACAAAGCCAGGCCCAGGAGTAACCAGAAAACAGGGAGCAAAATAAAAACCCTCACAGTCTGCTGGAGAGCCAAGGCTGTCTAATATATTAGTGGTGATAACCCACAATCTCATCAATTTACCTTCCCCCCCCCCTCCTGCTTTTTAAGTTATCACTGTGCAGTGATAAGCAGCCTCCATACTGCATCACCCCCAACTCCCCCAGTCAATTCACACAGCAGTATTACCAGCTGTGGGCAAGAAGACACCTCCAGCCTTCTGTAGCTATGCTAAGTGTGTCAGTGGAGGTGTTCCTGCTGGCTCTTGCCATGTTCATTGCATCTTGCACTGTGACCAGACTGCTAAGTGTGCAGGCAGGGGAAATTCAGACATGGAGCCTTCCAACCCTGCTGATCTTGCCTCTGCAATCACTAGATATCTGGGCATTCAACATACTGGCTTTAGACAGCAGCAAACACCTCCACCTAGGGACTTTGCAGCTGGACACAGTCTTCAGGAGAAGCAGGTACTGCTCCTATGCCATGCTTCATCAGTGCCTGCTGTTTCCATCCTTCCTGTAAATGCTGCAGCCTCATATGCTTAGAAAGGACACCTTGCCTGGCAGGCAAGGACTTGGGGTGGTTCTTTTTACATAATTTCTTGTATCATTCATGTTCTGCTGCCAAAACCAACAGTCTTTTTTTTTAAACTTGTACCTCTCCAGGATCCAGAGAGTAGAAGAACCCAGGGAAGGCCTGAGCAGAGGTTGCAGAGATGTCAGGGTTGGTGTCTTCTCTTGGATGACAAGCAACAGGACAAGAGGAAATGGCTTGAAATTGCACCAGGACAGATTCAGGTTAGATATGAGGAAGACTTTCTTTCCTGAAAGGGGTGTCAGGCTTTGGAACAGGCTGCCCAGGGAGGTGGTGGAGTCACCATCCCTGGAGGTGTTTAAAAGGCAGGTAGATGTTGTGCTTGAGGACATGATCTAGAGGTGGATTAGGCTGTGGTTGGACTCAATGACCTCAAAGGTCTCTTCCAACCCAGGTGATTCTATGATCCTCTGTTCTTTTAACATGCTCCAGTCCAGTGACCACTTCCTTAGAGGAAACTCAAGAGGGAATGGAGAATGGAATTACCCCTCCCAGAGGGGAACAAGGGGACTGCACAGACGTCTGCTGTAGGGAGGGTATCCCTGTATACCATGACTGGGGTTATCCCTGTGTACCATGACTGGGGGTATCCCTGTGTACCATGACTGGGGGTATCCCTGTGTACCATGACTGGGGGTATCCCTGTGTACCATGCCTGGGGGCATCCCTGTGTACCATGACTGGGGGTATCACTGTGTACCATGACTGGAGACTCGCCTGCTCTTTGCTGCACTTACAGATCCCACATGCATGAGAAACATTCATTAACATCCAAAAAGCTCCCAGGAGAACAATTTTCCTGTCTCTTACAGTGAACACTCTGGAACAGCCTTCTTCTGAATGTGTGAGAAATGGAGATTAGATATGACAGAGGAACTCTGAGCCTAACAGTATATCATGTTTTCCCAGGTAATCTAATAAATTGCCTCCCACTAACAACTTCAGCTTCTTTATATCTTCAGAAGACCACAGAAAAAAAGTGAAAATGAATGGAAAAAAAAGCTCTCTTCAGCTATCTGGAAAAAACACAGTAGGTAAAGAACACTTCTATGAGGAAGAACCCAGTAACAACAATGCCAGTCACTGCAGTAAGGCTGATGGGATGTGTGTGCTGGTTATTCTGAGCTTTTTTGTCAGATATTTAGAAGAAAGTTTAATTTCAGGGAGGTTTTTTTTTAGGATTTGCATTGCTGAAGGCCTGTCCAGTGCTGATGTGTGATGATGTTAGAGGACAGTCTCTTGCCAAATGGTGGTGGTGTTGCTGCTGAGGAACAGGCTGCCCAGAGAAGTAGTGGATGCCCCGTCCCTGGGGGTGTTCAAGGCCAGGGCAACCTTGTGTAGCTCCAGGCCTGAGGTTGGTGGCCCTGCCTGTGGCAGGGGGGTTGGAGCTCTCTGATCCTTGGGGTCCCTTCCAACCCAGACCATTCTCTGATTCTATGATATGGAGAAGATTTGCTAGAGACACCTCCATACAACTAAGCATTATTAACAAAACACTGTGGGAGAGCAATGGAAGACCTGATTAAAGATACCTACAACCACAGCTGCGCTCTCCTCTTGTCCCTGTGCAAAACCAGCTAAAAGATCTTGATAACAATGTGTCCTTAGTAGGGGACAACGTTACTAACTACAGGGAGCACTTCTAAGGTGTTCACAAGGTTTGCAAGCACTGTCAGGAAGTTTTACAAGAGCATCCATGCTTGGAAATCACAGGCTTCTCCAGCACAGCTGAGGTATCCTAAGAAGATGCTATGCTAGGCAACAAGATACAGCCACAGGGATCTTACCTGTCTCTGAGGACCAGTAGGTTCAGATTCTCGTCTCCTTTGTCGGATAGCTGGTGCTGAATGTAGGGGGGAGTGGGCTGGACTTCCTGCCTGCTGTTCATGTTTACTGTCAGATACTGTTTGGGAAGGCCCTTCGTGCCTGTGGGAACTGTCCTCCTCAGTGACAGGCTGCATAGCCCGACTTCGCCCGTCGTGTGTCTTGGGCCTGACTGCAGCATCTCCCCCTAAGCGCCTTCTCTCCTCGCCCTCTTCAATAGGCCTCAGCTCCTCAGGCTCCTCATCGGTGGTTCCGGAGGTGCTGGGTTCAGCGCCCGGGTGGAAGTCCTTCAGCTCTGTCTCTTTATCAATGATAACCCACTCCTTGCTATCAAAGTCCTCCTCCTCGGCCAGCGGCACCGAGCGGAAGGCGTTGCTGAGGGCTTCGTGCTCCACCGAGGCAGAGACGTCCATCCTGCCGCTGGCCTGCCGGTCAGCCTGGCCCGTGTCGATGGACAGCATCTGGGCCGGCTGCGAGGAGCACACGAGGCGCGAGGGGGAGCCGGGCAAATCCATCCGGGACCTACAGGCAGAACATGAGGCCATGAAAAATCCACCAGGCTGCTGGGTAAAGTTAGGGAATCAGAGAATCAGAGAATCCTAGGGGTTGGAAGGGACCTCCAGAGCTCCTGGGGTGCAACCCCCCTGCCAAAGCAGCTCCCCAGCTCATATTGCACAGAGAGGCGTCCAGACGGGGCTGGAATCTCTCCAGAGAAGGAGACTCCACACCCCCTGGGCAGCCTGTCCCAGGGCTCCCTCACCCTCACTGGGGAAAAGTTCTGCCCCAGGGTGGGGTGGAACTCCCTGTGCTCCAACTTGCAGCCATTGCCCCTTGTCCTGTCCCCACAGACACTGAAAAGGGGCTGCCCATTCCCCCTGCATCCCATGCCTGAGATATTTATAGACACTAATTGTGTCCCCCCTTAGTCTTCTTTCCTCCAGGCTGAACAGCCCCAGCTCACCCAGCCTTTCCTCACAGGGGAGATGCTCCAGGCCCTTCAGCATCTCTGTAGCCCTTCTCTGGACTCTCTCCAGGAGATCCCTGTCTGTTTGATCCCAGGGAGCCCAGCACTGGACACAACACTCCAGGTGGGGCCTGNTTCTCCACAGAGCTCCTCTCCAGCAGGTCACCCCCAGCCTGTCCTGATTCCAGCAGTTATTCCTCCCCAGGTGCCAGACTCTGCACTTGCTCTTGCTGAATCTCCTCTGGTCTCTCCCTGCCCAGCTCTCCAGCCTGGCCAGGTCTCTCTGGATGGCAGCTCAGTGTCCTGCCTGTCAGCCACCCCTCCCAGCTCTGGGTCACTGGCACTTGCTGAGGGTGGGTGCTGTTCCCTCAGCAAGGAATGTTAAGAGAAAACCCACATAAGTCCTTCCTCACCCATTTCCTGGGGACGCTTCAGAAAGACAGGCTGAAGTGAAAATGCTTCTTTGGAAACTATAAGGGCATAAAGATACTAAAGTACTTCAGTATGACAGCCAATTCAGCATCCCTCCTCCTAGTGGATGACAGGATGATACCAGGCTTCTCTAACAATACCTTTCAAAGTTCTACAGGTTTGGGGGGGATAAAAAAACCCCAGCCCACAACCCAACGCCAAAACACCCCACACTCCTAAACCTAATGTTTGACTGAACAGTGTATCTGCTGGGCTGCACTGTGCTGTCTCTGTGGCAGCCACTGAGGCCTCCAAGGCAGCCACATGCCATCCAGAGAGACCTGGCCAGGCTGGAGAGCTGGGCAGGGAGAGACCAGAGGAGATTCAACAAGAGCAAGTGCAGAGTCTTGCACCTGGGGAGGAATAACTGCTGGAATCAGGACAGGCTGGGGGTGACCTGCTGGAGAGGAGCTCTGTGGAGAAGGACCTGGGGGTCCTGGTGGGTGACAGGTTGGCCATGAGCCAGCAGTGTGCCCGGGTGGGAAGGGGGTTAGCAGCACCAAGAACTTGTATCTTACAAGGCATGTGCTCCAGCACACAATCCTTTAAAAAGCTTCTTTTCATTACTCTTACTATTCTTGTTTTTCTGTTTAGGTTTTGCTGTGGGTCTGAGAGAAGGTATTCCTGTTACCCTCAAAACCAGGGTACATGAAAACATCTGCAATGCTTTATGCTGAAAAATGAGTATCTTAATGAGAAGTAATGAAATAACAAACCCACCAGACCAGCACCTGCTTGCTAGCTCCCAGATCCCTGTATCCTAACAAGATCCCTGTATCCTAACAAGATCCCTGTATCCTAACAAGATCCCTGTATCCTAACAAGACCCTGAATCCTAACAAGACCCCTGAACCCTACA
>VZTU01004004.1:0-40490 GCA_013400835.1 Zapornia atra
GAGCCAGGACATGTGATCCGGCAAAGGGTTTGCATCCGGATGCCAACACAAGCACTACAGCTGAGCTCCCGGCCCCAAAAAAGCCCAGCTCCGCGCTCTGCAGCGCTCCACAAAGAGCTCCATTTTTCCCCCCCGCCGTGCGTGTTTGCGCAGCTTTTCGCGTGTGGCTGAGACAATCCCAGGAGCCGACCCCGGGCTCCCGTGTCCCACCCCCAGCTGCACTCCGGGGCAGGTAGAAGGGGGAAGGAAAGAAAAAAAAAAAAAGCAGCGGCAGTGATTTAGGTTTGAGCTGGGAGGGGGGGGGGGGAGGGCCTCTTGTGCGAACTCCGTCACTCTGCATTTACATCCGCGGCTCGTGTCTCTCCCTTGCAGCAGGTTGAAATTATATCGAAAGTTGCTGAAAAGACTTGCAAATGGACCGCATGGCGAAGGGGGAGGCTGGGGATGTCTGAAACATGCTGCGGTTCGGAGGGGGATTAGGCTGGCTCCCAAGGGCGAGCTTTAATTAAAGGTACCACTAGGGCACGAGTACAGGAATTCTTAGCATCCTCAGTTCTGGTCTAAAAGCTGCCCCTGTTTAACTTTATACCCAGGCTTTCTCAGCAACCACCTTCCCTCTGGCAGTCTACTACATCCTTTCTTCCTTTTTCTTTTCTTCTTCTTTTTTTTTTTTTTAAAGCACCAGAACCTGTCTTGTTAAGAATGAGATTTTGGGGTTTTTTGTAAGTGAGTATTAGACAGCATTTTTTTCTTAGTATTACGTAACATCTGAAAGGGCAGAATAAGCACGTATGAACCACCTAGCTCCAGTAGATTGGTTTTATGTACTACATGTATAAACTGTCTTTTACAGTTGATTTCTGCATAGTTGCAGCTTTATGCAACACTCTGTGCAAAAGACTTTATCAGTGGGAGTTTTGCCATTAACTTTGCAGACATCACAACAGATGAAACCCAGTGGTCTATACAAAGTATTGTGCTAAATAGCCAGAAACTAGCCCAAAGTACCAGAAATGAGACATTTTAGCTGCCTGGGTCCTGGGCTTCTTGTTTTGGCACTTGAATTTGATGGGCGACTTTGTACAAAGTCACACAGCAAAAATCACACCCGTCCTTTGCTCCTGAGGAATGCAAAAGCATTAGACAGTTCTCAAGTGAAATAGCTTGACGTAAGCATAGTGGATTTGGCATTTACTTCTTGGATATCACTTTCATAACATAATACACCCAAGTTTTGGCCTAATTTCTGTAAAACGTGGGCATGCTGTGGGTACAATAACTGTTGTCACATGCGTTTTCTTTTGAACCAGTGTTAGCAAAATAACTCTTTACCTCCCC
This sequence comes from Zapornia atra, assembly GCA_013400835.1. Lineage (NCBI taxonomy): Eukaryota > Metazoa > Chordata > Aves > Gruiformes > Rallidae > Zapornia > Zapornia atra. The sequence goes on from VZTU01004004.1 coordinate 1,339, forward strand.
ACCCTACCCACCACCAGGTTCTGTGAACAGTTCTTCAAATTAACTGTAATCAATGCTCATTTTAGCTGAAATCCAGCACTGCCTGGTTAACGCTGGCGATGTGGGATGCGGAGTGTTCGAATGCTTTGAAAACAATTCTTGCGAGATCCGAGGCTTACACGAGATCTGCATGACATTCCTGCACAACGCTGGAAAATTTGATGCCCAGGTAACACAGTGAAATGTCTTATGTATCTGCTTGCTTCCAATGCACCCTTGGCTTGTATTTTAGTTCTTTAACATACTCTTGGGGGGAGGGAGGAAATTACCAGTACAGAGCAAATCTACTTCTGCACATGACCAGCTTCAGTAAGATCTTTTTTCCACTGAAAGGCCCTGAATCAAGACCCAAGAACAGTAGTAGAGCCATGGTGTGCAGCCTGTCCCAGGAGACAGGCTGCCTCTACCTACAGCTCCCTGTGATCACTTCCTCAGCCTGTACCCAGGATAACTACAGCTGAACACTAATGTACTAAGGGGCTTAAGCTTCTACACCATGTTTGTTCAAAGTTTGATTGATTATGAAATACAACCAAATATCCAAATGCACCCAGTTCATTTAGACATATCAAAATGTTTCCCAGTGTCCAGCCACTAAAGCTGGGTCTCAAGACTTGCACACAACCAGTACAGGCAGCCTCCTAAAGCTGCTATATTCAAATACACATTTGGTCCAAGCATTGATGTTAAAATACATTACTTAGATGGTATGCAGTATTAAGTTTGTCTCCTTCATTTTCTCCCCAGACCATTTATGCATCATTGAGACATCCTGTTATTATGTCTCGTAAACCTACTCTCCCGTTTCAGTGCGGAGGGAAGAGAACATTACGCCGGGCCAGCGGCATTTGGCTTGACCATGCAGTTTACAGTATAACTTGACTAAAAGCACCAGCTACATGGCACTGTTAAAAGCATGGTATAAAGGAGAGCTGCTTGCAGGTTGCAGCCTGCTCTGGGAGGGATGGTGGGACCACCCAGCAAGAAACACTTTGGAAGAGCTGGAGCTCTGGGCTCGGATTCTCAAGGACATACAAAGGGTCTGGCTAGCCATTAAAACTGGAATTGTTTCTTCTGTGGGTATCTGAAAACCATCAACTTAATTTCAAGTGCCTTCCAGAAAATGCTCATGTACTTTTGCACAATACTCTGTCAGTGAACACAGTTGACCAAGGAAGTAAGCTCTGTTGGGAGGGGAATGTGCCTATGGAGGCTGAGCACAGCCGTTGGTGCCTATGCCCCAGAATCCCCAGATGCTGCTGAACAGATAGAGCCTATTTCACATCCAGGATGTCTCCATCCCAGGGCAGAAGTACTAAGCCCCTGAAGCATTATTTAGTATAGAGGTGACTTTAGCCTCTGCTATGACAGGGCTATTCATGGCTCACCTCCGTGCATCTGCAGTTATTTCAGGCTTCATTAAATGAAAAGACTAACACTGGTCATTTTCTGTTCTCCACTTTCTGTTCTCCTTCCCTCCCTCAGAAACCTGAGCATTGATGTCAGGTTTGCTTTGCGTAAGAGTTTTCTGGTTTATCCCTATTTGCTTGATGTGCTGTGAATGTTTATTCCTGAAGGGAAGGGCAAGTAAGGGCCTTTGGCATAGGGAATAGAAGATGACTGAAGCAGTTCTTTGATCAGCAAGAAACACCCCTGGCTTGAAAAAATTTGGGGACAGAATCTGCTTGCAGGCCTGGGTGAATCTTTGTTAATGCCAGTGGAGCCCTGCCAGGGTACTCACTGGATAAAGGTTAGCAAGAATTTGGTCTTCGTGGCATGTCTGTGTAAAGCAGCATGCAGCTAATGAAGAGATGGAGGCTGTGCAGGAGGCTTCCCCGCACCTCTGGCTCAGCAAAGGGCACCTGAGCAGTGCTGGCACTGCAGCACATGCACTGTATAGGGCAGCTATAGTATCAGCAGAGAAAAGGAGGGGATGGGTGTGATACCCACAAAGCAGTCAAATGAAGGAATCACAGTGGTTAAAGGGATGTTGCTAAAGCCACTTCCCTGCAACTTACTTTTTTAGTTTCTTGATTTTTTTTTTCCATCTCACTTAGAATTTCTTGCAGCAGACTAGCATCAAGACACTGTAGGATTACTAATAGTGTTGATTTGAGCCCTTCCCTGGGGAAGTGTTAGTGGAGATACTGACAGATGGGGGACAGGGCGGGTGCATATAGATGGTGCTCACGTGTTTGTGGGGTTGCAAACTAATTTTTAAATTTTAAACAAACCTAACTTGCAGTTACTGAATGAGTATCTGCTTGTGGTCCTGGGGCTTCAGCCATGTCAGGATGTCCCCTCCTTTGTGTGAACCTGCTGTGCTGACACCCCAGAATTGAACAAAGCCAGTAACTCAAGTATTGAATTATTTCAAGGTGCTTACCTTTGCCCTTTCCCTTGCTGGGCATTTCACCGTTGGGGTAGAAGAAACCTCAAAATACCAGTGAGGAAGCCCTGTGTGTTCAGCTCCACTGGAATAGCAAGGCCAGGTAACTTGGCATGATCTCTAAGGGCAGAGAAACAAAAAGAAGAGGGGAAAAAGCCATTAAATGGTACCCTTAGCAATCTAATAACCCTTGACATTGTACTACAGCAGAGCAGCTAGCTGGGCATAAATCAGCTGCTGTGCTTAATGGACAAAAATACAGACCTACTCCATTTCTTTTCTTCTCAGGGAAAATCCTTCATTAAAGACGCTCTGAAGTGTAAGGCTCATGCCTTGAGGCATAAATTCAGCTGCATCAGCCGTAAGTGCCCTGCCATTAAAGAGATGGTGTTCCAGTTACAGCGGGAGTGCTACCTGAAGCATGACCTCTGCTCCGCTGCCAAGGAGAACGTCCAGGTCATTGTGGAGATGATTCACTTCAAAGACCTGCTGCAGCATGAGTAAGTGCCTCCATGCTAGTGCAGTCAGAGGCGTGGGAGCTCCTTCCAGGAGCATGATGGTGCCAATGGGCTGTACATCTGCCCAAGAGCTGTTTCACCTCCTTCCAGCCTCAAGAACGTCTTGTTTTCCCATGTACCATGTCACGCTTTCTTCATGGGGGCCCTTGAAGATGAGGGTTTTTTACGAAGGGCTAGACGTGGCTATGGAAGGGAGTGAAATGAGTTCAGGTTGGATCTGGCTCTCTCTTTGGTCCTTCAGCAGAGGCAGTGTCAGTGTCTGCTGCTTGTAGTGGTATCTCACAATGTGCCTGTGCTTTCCGAGCTCAAAGGCACCGTTCCTGACCTCAGTATCTTCTTAAAGATGACAGCTAGAGGAGAAAGGGGAAAGAGGTCTGTGCAAAGTTGTCAGTAAGATGATAATTTCTTCTTTAAATACATACTTTTAAATGTCTTGTAGTTAATTGTCCCTGAAAGAGCTGCAGTCCCTCAGGTAATCTCCCATTCATCTTATTCCTTGTTAATCTCAGATGCTTTTTAATAAAACATGGAGGTGTACAAAATGAAGGCACAAGTCAGATTTAGAGGAGTTCATCCCTCTGGCTGGGAACACAGCTACCCTCCAAGGAATGGCAGGCACGAATCCTCTTCAGAATTGATCAAAGCTGCTACATGACAGCAGCAAACCAAGCGCAAGCTGTTTGTACCAACATTTTGTGCACAGATGCAAAAATTGGAGCCTGTTTTTCTTGCAGGTGAACATCTCACTCCCAAACAAGCCTGGCAGCAGGCTTACCTTAAAGCATCTTCCTACCACACCTCTGTGCCGCCTTATACGTAGCGGATATTAGCACAGAAACCCCAAATCCCAGCAATCATGAGAGACGCTTTTTCTTTACAGAAATATTTCTTTTGGACTTGGAGCCTTGCGTTTTCATTGGTCTCCCAAGAAGCTGTGCCATGACTCCCTTACTTTCTGGTCAAAACCACCCCCCTAATACTTAAGCTGCAGTTAGAGAAAGGAGCTTTGATGCCAGTTTGCTGTCAAATACAGAATCATTTGCTGTGGTTTGTATGAGCTGAACATGGTGGCCTGAATGCAAGGCCATTTCCGTGGACATTCCTGAGGCTGGGATCAAAGGTGTGGCTGGTGGCAGATTTGGCCTTGCCAGGGCTGCTGGCTGTGCCCAGGGTGAAGGGCAGCACCCTGCACAGCAGCATTTCTCTGGGGCACTGCTCAGGCTTTGTTAGTAAATGACAAATTTGGTACTTGGTCCCAGTTAATTCCCCCCCTTATCATTCGAGGATGAGAACAACTGTGAAAGTCAAAGGCTCATCCAAAGAGAAGTTAGTTATCTGTGGTTTACAAAGAGGCCAAAGCAGACATGCTCAAAGGCAGCAGCTTACATCTGCGGAGCTTAACGGGGGGGGGGGGGGGGGGGGTGTCTCAGTTTGAGGAGAGATGGATCATTCAGCTGAATACCTATAACTTGCACGATCTCATTTAGAGCTTCCTACACTTCATCTCAGAATCAGAGCTTAGCTTTCCTATGTGGCACTCCCCAAATAGAAGCCAGCCAGCCTCCTCCCCTCCCCTAAATTTAGAGGACATCTCTGAAGCTTTTGAACTAAGGAACTTGTTCAAGATCAATAGGCAAGTGTGGCAGAGCTGGAAATAAAATCACGTCTGCTGACTTGCAGCCTTGTGCTCAGCTCAGGTACTATGGTCAGGCCAGCTGAAACGCAGAAAGTAAAAGCGAAGGAGAAACGGGCCAGTATTAATCCACAGGGCTCTGGCAGACTCTGAATACCTGAAATATTTGGCAGCTGAGACACTTCGTAGTTTTACCAGCAACCCTTTTCTTCCCAAGATTTCTGTAAATGTTATGCCCAATTTCAGCAACTGATTTCCCTATTATTTTTTCCCCTCCTTCTACTGGATCGCTCTGTGTGTGATGCGCTCAGTTCCCTCATCTTCTGTTTTACATTTGAGACAAACTCTAAGGGCAGAGAAGCGAGTGGCAGCTCTCAAACTTTTCTCTATTTTATTCTGACTGTTTTCTCCCAGCGAGTGCTGAGGAACGCGATCGGGGCGGTGAAGTCTCCTCCCGAGTCAGCTGCGGTGGGGTGGGGGTCAGGCCGATTCGCTATGGTGGAAGTGGTGACAGGCCCTGGCAGATCGGTCACCACTGCATTCCAAGTAACTTTTTTTTTTTATCTGAACAGCAGAAACAATCCAAACATGGGAAATATTTTGAGATAGGGGAATAGGTGGCTCTCCAAGATTAGTCATCCAAAATGAGTTTAAGCAGTTGGGCAGAGCAAAATCAGGGTAGTGTCAGACACTGATCATAGCCTGTTGGTTCTCCTCATCCCTTCTTAGTTCATGGGAAGAGATATTTAGACTTGTCCACAGCCCCCAGAGCTGGTGAACCGTGTGCCCGGACGGTGCACCCTCACCACCCTATACAACTACAGCTGCTGACTCCAGGCAGTTCTCTGCTTGCACCATGGATGGTTCCTACCGTGGAAGACTTTCAAGCACGTCCTCCTGTGCCCGCTAGCAGCTGAGCAGTTGTGTCAATAGACAACATCAATATTGACCCACAAAACTTGTGACCGCAACTATTTTAAAATCGCCGCCCTCGGTGACTGGTGGCTGAGGAGCCCGAAGTGCCTCCGCTCCGGCTGCGCTGTGCTGCGGAGGGGAGCAGAAATAGTATTTGGCCATGGCTCATTCGGAGTCCTTGTTTGACTGGGAAAAGGCATATGTTGAAAGCTGTACTTAACTCTAAGGAAATAAAGCCAGAAACTTGGTGTGGGAAGAAACCGTGCCACCAAAGTGGATTTGCCTGTTTGAGCTCTGTGCAGTTGGATCCTGAGTCCAGACAGGCTTTTTCTTGTGGTGATCAACACCCAGCACTTCAAGGAAAGCTAAAGATGAGAAAAGCCAGAGAATCTCTAGTTGAGTATCTGCTGCTCTTCGCAGAGGTGAGGAAATGCCTCCCTCTCACAGACTAGTGATCAGCATACTCTCCGTACCAGGCAGTCACATGTAGAAAGCTGTTCCTCATTTACCTGCAAGCTGTTTGAGAAGCTGGTGGCTCTATCCATGAGCCTTTGTCATGTGACTTGACTAATAAAGATGAAGGGACGTGGAAAGAGAGAGGCAGAAGGTGTGAGATTGCAGCTCTTCCATGTGATAGTCCCATTTGCTAAGCATACAGACCTCATACATTCCTCTGGTGGGCACAAAAGTTCTCCCAGAGTATCTCCGGTGGGAGAGCGATCAAGGCAGATCCAGCACTTGAGTGAAGCTTTGTTTGACTGCATGCCGTCATGTGTATTTCTTACAGCGGTCTGGCTAATTAGAATATAATATATTGCCTGATAAACATGGTGCAGAATTGCAAGGGAGTGGGTAGGTGGGGGCTAATGCTGCTGAGCTGTGCTGTACAGTAGGGAGAGGAAGGCAGAGACACCATTACTTGTTTACTGACCGATAACCTTCATGTATTTTTTGACTCCTCTCACTGTTCCCTTCTAGGCCCTATGTTGACCTAGTGAATATCCTGCTCACCTGTGGTGATGAGGTGAAAAAGGCAATAACAAGAAGTGTCCAGGCCCAGTGCGAACAGAACTGGGGAAGTCTCTGCTCCATCCTCAGCTTCTGCACCACGGCCGTGCATGGTGATGCCATCCTGGGTCCCGAGAAGAAGGCGGGCGAAGCCAGCAAAGCCACTGCTGGCCGTGGGGACATGCTGGCTCACTCCGACTCCGACCACAGGGAGAGCTCTCGAGTATCTAAGGGAGAGAGAGGTACTAAGGGTCACTTGAACGCCCATGCCCGGGTGAAAGCAGGGGGCCACGGTCCCAAAGGGGCACATGGGATCATGGACCGGGCAGATGAACTGTCCGACTTCTCTGACATCCGGAGGTGAAAAAAGGCACCAACTCCTCGTTCCCCCCCATCCTCCCCCTCCACTGGAAACTTCCTCCGTTGAGTCCCATCTTCCCGTCTATGGACATTCCAAAGCATTTCCCATTCAGAGGTCAAGCACAGGGCATTGCAAGATATACATGGACCTCAGCAACAGTGTATATAGTAGCAAAAGGGAGAGCAGTGGCAATGGGTTATCAAACACCACACTTGAGCAGCCACCAAATGTGGCAAAATGTCTCTGACTAAATTCGTTCCCCCTTTTTATGAAGAGAACTTCAGTTGAAATTTAGGATCTTGTTTGGGGGCTGTTGGGTTGTTTTGGGGATTGTTTTGTAGTTGTTTGTTGGGGTTTTTTTCTTGGTCCCCTTGGCTGGGGAGAGGGTTCCAAGAGGGCTCTGCCAGATTGCATGCGGCACTTGTGGTGGCTTAGCACCTTTGAAGGCTTAAGGTGCAGCCTTGTAGCAGATGGCCGAATTCCAGGGGGATTTGGTTTCTGCCTGTGGCTGAGAACGCAAGAGCTCAAGGCTCTCTATGTGATGCTCTCTAATGAAACAGCTACCCTGTCTCTCACACAGGAACCATGCAGTCTGGAGCTCCACCGCATTCTCTTAACTTCTGAGCCATTGTTCCCATCTGGGTGATGCTGCCTAGTTTAAGTGCCCCCTGTTTGTTTTTTAACCACTGCGTAACTTGACATTTACTAATCTGGTCGCTTCAGCTTATCAAAGGTGAGTAGTCAGCTTCCAGACAAGGCAGTGTGACTGTTAAGACTTCCACAGTACGGAGGACCCCCAAGAGTATACTCCTGGACCTCTAAAACCCCTGTGCGTATTCTCTGCTTACCCCTGCCCCCTCAGTGATGCAGCCCTCCACCCTTAGGGGCAGCGCAAGCTTAAAAGAATGGGTGTAGGCTCAGACAGCCAAGGACCCCACAGGTCTTTGGTTCTTCTGCAGGGCTGTGCTGAAGGGCCATCAGAAATCTGTCCCTCCTTAGCAGAAGCACAGTGTGGTTTGGGGTGTGGAGCCCCACTCTAACCTGCCTGTCAGCTGTGGTTAATCCAAATGCCAAAGATAAGGAGAGCAGGTTGACTCTGGGGTTTTTTTGTCATACTGATAATGACCACCAGTCTCTGCAGATTGAGTTACTAAAGATGAAGAGTGTTAAGAGCTTTTTGTCTCTAAGCAGTTTTAAGTGAGAAGGAGGTGTTGGGACACATCTCTCCTACCCCCTATGCAATCACAATTCTGACATTGCAGATCTGCAGTCCTGTATCCCCCGATACTGCACTGGAAATGGAGGTTACAGCATCCATGGGGACAGATGGTGAGCTGTTCCGCTTCCTATGGGGAAAAAGCAAGTTTTCTTAGAAAGCAGGAATCACACCAGGGATTTAAGCCTTCTCATTTAGAAAGTTTGGGAGGAAAGCTGTGGGGGCAGGAAGGCAGTTCGGTAGAGACAGAACGTACCCAGTGAACTAACGTACGTCTTGTCGCATGGTGGGAAGGAGCTGTATAAACAGTAGAGGGTGTTGGAATTTGGCTACACTTTCCAACTCAAGATTATAGTTACTGCTAAGCAAACACAGCTCCTAATAGCTGTGTTCAGGGCTTAATGCATGTATCCACCTGCAAAAGTTCTAGACAGTACTTTTAATAGAAGCCATGTAGGAAGCAAGAGAGGACCATTAAGTCAAAAAGGTGTGTCTGTGCGTGACCACCAGGTCTTTGTTTAAACAAATGACCTTGATCCTGCTTGAATTTAGCTAAATTCTGTGACAGAGTTTTCATTTTAATTCATTATTGGACAGAGGTGGGATGGGACCAGGTACTGTAGCAGTGAAGACTACACTGAGCTGAGGCGCAGAGTTCCTGGCAACGAGCATACAGCTGCCCTGCTGGGTGGTAGGACAACCCTCCTGCGAATGGGGCACCCAGAGTGTCCCAGGGAGGGGGTTGCCAAGGTTGATTTGGGCTTGCCTTTGATGGCCAACTCCTCTGCCCCAAAAACAAGTGGCTGCTGGTGGTACTAGAAGAAGGTTTCAAGTGTGCCTCCATGGGTTTCCTGTGAGCATCCTCTCCCCCTTCGTGGCATACTATAGCCACCATGAAGAACAAGCTCAGACCAAAAAAGACAATCCAAGCATTTTAGCTAAATAAATAAATAAATAAATGAAAGCAGAAACAACTTGCTACCAATGTTAACGTTCTTGCATTGAACTGAAATAAGATCCCTCTCTCATTAGAGGTCTGATTCATCAATGGGAACCAAACATATAGATCTACATCCTTGAATGTCTCAGTCAACATATCACCTCAGCATGCATACAGTTTTATTTGTATTCATTTGTTCTGTGGGGAAGATTGTATATTCCCCTTGTTTAGTCAATGAAAATTTTGGGGGAGGGAGGGGGCAAGCTGTGGGTGGGAGGGATTTTTGTATAAGGCATAACTTTTTATTTTCCTCTGTGTGTGAAGATTTTATGTGTTCATCTACTGATTTCACATATGCTATTATTGTAAATATTTAACATTTCTATTTATTATAGTGTCTCCATTTAAAAAAGAACACTGCTGGCTATGATAATTTAAACGTATGTCATGACCTGTGTTGTATATATTCATGCCACTAGTATGTTTTTTTTGTTTAAAGCTGCGTAAATATAGTTTTATACAGTTCCATAATGTTATTGACAGCATAAATCATTTATTTATTGTTAAACCTTCTTTCATATCTAACAAATAGGGTGTGTTTTACCTGAGATTATTTTATTGTGACATCTACATAGCCTTAATTCTTTATATAAAAAAAAAAGGGAAAAAAATGCATTTAGATACTGTATGATGCTTTAATTAACATTCCTTATGAACTTGCTGTTCATAAAGGAGGTTTAGCTTAAAAGCCAAGGTAGGAATGTTTCCTTTGCGCTTTGCATCTGGAATGAGCCTTGTTCTGGAATGAAAATACTGGGAGAAGAAAAATGCCTACTGGGGAAAGATAGCAGTAAACCCTGGAAAATGCTGTCCTAACTTAAAGTGCTGAAGCAAAATGCAAAATCAAAAAGAGGGAAGAAGAAAGGGAAAAAGAAAAAGAGACAAACTGTCCTTAATTCTGAATCTCTGGGAGAAAAACATACTAGTTTTATCTCATGTAGAATTTGCAGCCAAATAAGCTTGTAAAAAGAGAAAATGCATATGGCTTTAGACGAAGCTCTGTACCTTTCACACTATTATTTTCCTTAAACACTAATAAATGTTTTGAATAAGTCTGTGGCTGGGTTTTGTTTAGCTGGAATTTCAGCCACTGCGATAAGAGGCAAGAAAAGCCCTCTGAAGCTGGGCCAGCAGCCTCAGCCGAGGAGGGCAGAGGTAATCTGTCTGCTGGCCCCTCCAGACCTCATCCTGTCCCCTGTGCCAGCCAGGCAGCAGCAGAGGTGCCCTGGCTCAGCAGGACACAGGGACAGAGCCAGCCCTTCCTCTCTGTATCCCTGGGAGAGCTGGTGCTGGGACAGAGACCTTGTCACCGGTGTGTCATTCCCCCTGGGGAGGGAGACCTCGCCGGCTGCTTAGCTGGGACCTGGCAGCTTGGTTGGAGGGTTGGCAGGAGATACAGGGCAAACTACAGGATGAAAAACACGGTGAGCAAAAGTTTGTGCCCTTCTTAGGTTCAGAAAGCCCCTGCTTGTTCTAGGAGGTTTTTCCCTCAGCAGGAGCCACGGAATGGGTTCACTGCAACATGTCGATGCCACCTCAGCGGCTATAAATTGGTCTGTATTCAGGTTAGGAAGGGAGACAGAGGTGCTTATGGGTTTCTTCTCACTGCCCTGATGATCTTGGATTACAGCAGTCCTCTGGAAGGTGCTGTGCTAAACTGGCTATAGACACAACTCCATTGGTCAAAGAGGCACAACATCCCATAAGAGCCAGGACAAGGCCCTGTGGCTGACCACAGTGCCTGCCCATGAGCAGGGTGTCAGCAGCCCCCAGCCCAGGGCCAAAGCCCAAAGCACTGGATTTCAGCCAGCCCCATTAACAAATAACAACAGCAATGCTTTCCAAAAGCTGTAATAGCTGATAAGATTTGTCCTGCATGTACAAAAACGCAGTCTGTTCCTGTAATAGCAGGAGCCAACCCTTCAAGATTTTACCTTAAAAGAGGACATTCATTTGGCTCTCCACTGTCAGCTATTAATAATCTATCAGTGTGCACCAGCCAGTGACTCTGTACGGGGATGTAATGGGCACATGCAGTAGCTCTAATTCTTTCAGATTGCTCCATCACCATCCCAGCCACAATCATGCATCAAAATCTTAAATGCTTACTGGAGCTTCAGCAAAGGAGAAAAGCAAAATCCTAAGATTTACAAAAAGCAAGCTGCAGAAACAGCACTTTGTGTTGTCTCCATAGTCATTTTCATACAGCGTCGGGGTGTAGGCAGCAAGGGGATGGGGGAATTATGAGAAAGTACCTCAGAACATAAAGCACGGGGTTTTTTTAAGGCTGCTTGCATGAAAAAGCACATTTTTAACACTCCTCCTGTGGGGTTTAAAAATAACTAATCCAGTTAAAGCCTTTGGATGAGATGGGCTTCACAAGCCTAAATGTGATTTGCAGCAATGTAGGACCTGTAGCATTTCTTTGCCTTTAGGTGCCACAGCTCTTTATAATCCTGTGGCAGGATTATAAAGAGCTGTCGTCAAACACCAACGGGAAAGCACATCTTGCCAGCAGAGATGTGACAGAGCTTGGTGGGATGTGATCTCAGACCACCCTGCAGTCAGGCTGCAGCCAGGGAATAGCTTGTGCTGGTGTAGGACCACTGGTTGGCATTAAATATCCCACTGCAGTTCTTTGCAGGAGCTGGTCCACGCTGTGGCTGTGACGCAGCTAAGGTAATCGCATTCTGTCCTCTACCATCCTCCCTGCAATCTCAACTGGAAAAGTTATTTTTCATCTCCTGATGCATAAAGTGGTGAGACTGCATTCTGCTCCAAAAAGTGGCTAGGCGTTAGTGATGGAGAAGTGACCCTTACCTTCCCTTAGGGCATCACGTCTCACAAAATAGCACAGTAAGTAACAGAGTGCTGACATTAAAAAGTGCAGAAGCACAAAGAGAAAAAGAAGCCCTGAAAGACTGCAGAGCAGGGATTCTGCATTGCACAACCTGAGGAGTGTGCAACTTGAATTACGTTTAATATCAGCATACAAGTCTGCTTCAAGAACAGAATGATTTTAGTTCAGTTTACTCTGAGTTGCTTTACAAGTGAGGTAAGGAAAGCTGATGCAAGGCAATTCAAATTGCAAATGCACAGCCCTACACCGGTCTCATCCAATGGAGCAAGTCCCCCCAAGATTGATACATGTGGTCCGTTTGGATTTCTTCTCTGACAGGCTCCCTGTCTAGCCTTCTGAAAGAACAAAATTAATTCCAGATACTGGCTTGCTCAGGCATACCAAAACATTTACAAATGTATATGGCAATTTACATATGTCAGCCCACATAGTGAGCTGAGTCAAACCTACTGCCAGCGCTTCTGCAGTCGTCCTTACCGGTTCCTAGGTACTGCCCTCCGCTCTCCTCCCGGGCCCACGCCTGGAGATGCCAGGAGAGCTGAGGCAGCTCCAGAGCAGCTCTCTTGCTGCGTCACACCTGATGAATTCATCACAGCGAGCTTCCCAGGTGAGGGAATAGTTAAAGCTTGCTGGGAAGCCACTCAGCAGAGCATTTTTAAAGCTATTTCCTGACGCCTCACCAGAAACACAAATCCCACTCAGTTTTCACTGCTAGTTATGTTCGTGTTTCCATGCTCTCCTCGCAGACTCTCGCAGGAAAGGCTTCTCTCACACCTGCTCAAGTCAGAAATTGCTGCATGCTTCCCCCAGCAACAAACACAGCAGATCTCAAACCTCAAGCAATGCGGGGCAGGCAGCCTCCATCACCCAGACCCACCATGATCACCACTTCAGTGACCAACCAAAACTGAATCTCGGAGAGGGGATGCAAAGGGGTGCAGCTGGATCTCCTCAGACACAGGAGCTCCACTGATAACTCCCAATGTCCCTCCCAGGTCTGTTCCTGTGGTCCCAGCACTAACAGGTCCTGGCACAGGGTTGGGGCTAAACATAACCATATAATTAGTGAAATCCTAACAATTTTTGTTTCTGTACATTTTCTTTTGGGAAAAACATCCCAGCCAGTGGAGCATTTCATTTTGAAATCAAAACCTCATGTCTCTCTTGATCGGGAATGTAAAATGGGGACTTGAGGGTTTAAAGACATGACAAATTATGGGAAGCTGCAGGGGCTGAGAATTCCTATCTCCAAGGATGCTGACTGTTACAGCCTCGACCTTCTCTGCAAATACCATCCTCCTTCATAAAAAAGAGTGGCTTGGAGTTTACTTAGAAATTCTTAAAAAACACGTAGTTGTCCTTGTGGAGCCTGCTGCGGTGTAGAGAGGGGTATAACTTTTCCTAAGGGTACTCCCCTGGTGCTTGAAAGAAGTTCCCTAAGGGCAGTGCCACTGCAGTGACCCCCACTGGACTGCGCTGCTCTGCATCTCGGTGGGTCCGGTGATGGGGTCTGGCATGTGGTTCCAAACAGGAGCCTCAACAGGGTTTCCATCGAGCCTGGGCTGGCTGGCATGGCACAAGAACCAAATGCCCCCAGGGCACAGGCAGTGCAGCTTGGAAACACAAGCTAATGGAGGAGCTAACATTTAACATTTAGCATTTTAACACAGTGCAGGATCAGCCCTTTGCTAGCTAAGACATTACAACACGTAATCCCCTCTTATAAACCCCACTTCCATTTCCCAGTTCTTCTGCAGTTTGTATCTGCTTTTCTCTATCCCACAATCACACAGGACTACATTTGTCACCCATGAATAATTCCACTTACATTGCAGAATCTCTTCCTACCCTGGAGAAAAATGCAGTGGGAGGTGTGGGGAAGCTCAGTGAAAGCTGACAGCCAGGAGAGACTGGGAAAGGCCTACAGGGTGCCTTTTTTAGATGTCCTATTTTAAGATAAAATGAAGAGGAACTGTGCACATTCAGCATTTTGTTAAACTGACATGAAATCAAGGCACTACAAAATCAGTTTGCAGAAGGGTGCAGTGCACATGCTTGAAGCCTTCCTGGAAATATTAATATTGTTATTATTTATAATTGGCAGTAGGTCCTGGCTGTCAGCAAGTCCCAGCCTTGGGGCTACCGATCAATATATCACAGGAGAGAGTCCCAGCCAAAAAGAGTTTCCATTGCCGTTGGTAGAAGGAACCATTGCCCTTTGCCTCTGCTCACAGAAAACAATGTGCCTACCCAGGCACTCAGCACTCACTCACAGCACAAGACACTTCTGCACAGTAATCACAGGAATTACATGGATTTCTCACTGATCTACCACCTGTGCTTGCTGGTCCAAAGGCTAATGCTAACTGATGATGAGTCTGCCGAAGCCAAGGAAAAGCATTTCTGCCTGTACAAAAGAGGGAGTTAGAGCAGCCAGGATGCCTTGGAGGGGGCAGAGGATGCACAGGGAAGCTGAAACTGCTCTGCAGCACAAAAGGGCTCCTGAGGGTCCGGGCAGCCCACGGCAGCAGCCGTCTGACTCTGCAGTTCCTGGAAGAGGAGATGTATTTTGTGGCTATCTGCATGACACGGACTAGTGAAAGCTGGCCACAGATGACAATCCAGGACTGGAGGATGAGTCTTGCATAATAATTAAAGGCCTGGTCTTGGGTTCACCAAAGCCTCTGGTAAAACATCTTATTGATAATAGTAGGACATTAGGATTAGGCTCCTGCGGGAGCTGGGAATCACTGAAGCTTTCCTGACTACATAGGCTTATCAGGAATAGTCTTAGCAAAATCAGAAAATAGATGAGGCTGAAAATAATCTGTTCTCAAACATCCCACATTCAGAAATGCCTGGATCTGAGACACGGGGTTTTTCTGCAGCACTCCCTAAGCATGGACCATTTGCAAACCACAGAAAAGCAGGCAATCCACAGTGTCTTTCAGCAGCATCCAGAACTATACAACACTTTAAATATGACAAAGATAAGACTCAAATGCAGCTTTTAAAAAACAGAAATAAAGTTTACTAGACTTTATGACATTATATACCATAGTGCTTGAATTCAGGCCATCCTACACATAACGGCCCCTCCCTTCTTTTGGTCACGTAGCACAGGCTTTAATACAGCCTGGAAAAGTGGTGAGGCCCTCTCTTCAAAGGAGAAAAGAGCAGCTATACTCTCCCAATAAAGACAGTAGCAGGATTATACAGTACAACGATTATTCTGAGCAACAGCATAGAAGTCAAAAACTTGAAAGGGTGGAGTAAAAAAGGACAGGGAGACAGTACTAAGAATATGTGATGATGCCATTTAAGCACATAAACTCACTCAGGAGCTTGCTTGGAACAGACTGTTCTTACAGTATTGCCAGACTGACCAGAAACAAGAAGAGCATTAAGGTCCAGTTGACCAATAAGTTGGTCAAACCCTCTCTCATGAGACTGCCAGTCAAATTTGTAAACATTGAAGGTCAGATAAACATACAAATGTTGCAATTTATTGGATTCACATTCCTCTGGCGATTCACCTATGTTTTCTTTTGTCGGGACTAAGGGTTCAAGTGGGTGGTGGGCAGCTAACAGGAGGATCATGTTGTCTGCCAGCCCAAGGCACAGGCAGGACAGAGAAGACAGGGCTGTGACAGAAAGCCTGAGCTTCATAGGCAAAAGATACCCCAGTCCCCAAAGCAACACCCATCCTTATCTTTGAAAGAAACACATGTTTTCCAATCTCTGCAGTTCTCTCAAGGATGACAAAATGAACAAACTTAAAAATCTTTCAGGGGGCATCAAACCTCCCAAGCCATTATAAACCAGGTAGTACCACTGAGGGATTGCTCTGGAGCAACATCAGGAGGAAGGGGAACCTATCCCGAGGGGTGGCTCATCTGCAACTGGCACAGGATATGCCCAGCAGCCTGAAAGCAGTAACAACAGAGCGAGGTGCAGTGGCTACATAAAAGGCACATGCTTGGTTAATTCACCAGACTCTCCCAGCCCTCGTCCCTGCACACAGACCACAGCTGCAGGATCCAAGGTTGTCTCCTGGCTCTGACTGCACTGCTACAGGTGTAGCTGCACCATGGTACACCCATAGTAGTGCTTGCACAACCCCAGCTCTAATATGCTTGATGACACTCACCCCTGCAAAAACAGCTTACTCCTCCAGCAGAATTACGGTGAAGACCATCTTAGGGATGCTGCTACGGGACTGGCAACTCTGCAGCCACGTGAGACAAGGGCTCATGCTCCCAATACTGTATCTGGTATTGAACAAATCAGAAATAATTCTGACTGCAGTTTCACAGCCCACCAAAATCACTGCAAAAGCATAGAGACAGCTCCAAACTGTGTGCTCCTGCTGGCCAAAATATAAAGACGTTGATGTGGCGGATCCAAACCTGATATATGTTACCGACCAACCTGGTAGCACAGAGCCAGTGGGGTCTGTCATACCCATGGCATCAGCTCACAGCTCACAGTAACAGAGCATGCCATTTGTTAAAATTGCAGTAAGGGTCCTACAGGCCCCTACTGAGGCTGCAATACCCATGTCCTGGGTTCATACAAAACTGAACTTTGTCCAGAATTTAGAACTGGAGGAAAAGGAAGGGAAGAAAAAATATAGAGACATAGAAACATTAGTTCTTATTCATAGGACTGTGCTGGTTCCCACTCAGTACTGTCTGCAAACGGTGCAGATCTGAAGCAACACCAGACAGGGGAAGAGAAAAAAAAATCCATTAATAGTAACCTCTGCACCCATGCTGACGGCTGGCTTTGAGAAACAGTCAGTGAGGCAATGGTCCCTGCCCGTCTAGGTTTTCTCTCCTGAGTTGGACCCATGCCATTCGTTTAATTTCAGTATCTCTACACCTAATATCTGACAGCAACCCAGAGGATTTCTCTAACTGCCAACTGGGTCTCCAAGTTACTGAAAAGCAAGAGAGAAAGAAGATACACAGAGTCATCTCTGCTACATGTGCTCCTGCTGCTAAGCTTGACCTGAGGTGCTGGTGCTTTCAGACTCCAGAAAGGTAAGGAATCAGGGTTTATTCCTGTTGCAGTGCTGTGTGTATAAGGCAAAGAGGTATCAGAAGCAAGGGGGGAAATGCAAAGCACGGAGTGGATTACCTGCCTTTAACTGCTTTGGTCTTTTTTTATCAGGTGGGTGGGCTTGCCACCAAAACAAAGGACAGGAAGGACAACCCTGCTGCCTCCAGACTCAAGAAATAGTTGTTAATGCCCATCAATGGTGGAAAAAAATGCTGCGGAAGCACTTGCCAATATCTTCACAGCACCAGTCAGGAACTGCGCAATCAGCCAGGAGAAGGGTGGGTGGATCAGCCCAACATGAACATGCCCAGCTGGCTCTGCCTCACGGTCTTCTTGGTAGTTCCCAAAGACAGGGCAACGATTTGCCATAAAGAGGCCCTGGGGAACTGTCACATAGTTTTATTTCTGGCTTTGAACTTCAGAAACCTTGGGGATTCATGGACATGTGCCGTCACTTACACCAGGTGAATTTACCCGGGGTCTCTGTTTCATCCACGCAGCCTTTGGAAGGCTTCGGTGCCTGCTTTCCATCTGACAGCAGCACAGCTGAACGAGAGAGATGCAAAACTAATTGTACAGAGAAGGGAGCCAAAAAGGGATTCCAGCAACATGAAAACCAGAGGGAAATGCCAGAGTCATGCTATCTGCAATCAGTATCTGTGACCCTTCATATTCCAAGAAGTAGTAATGATAAGGCAGCTCTGTCCAGGTGAAAGATATCAGCAGGGCTAATTGTAGCCGAGCAGACTGATTCTCATGGCAATACTGTTATCTCCCTGGATTCCAGCTCCCAGTGGCTGCTGTCACTGCTCATAATATCCAGCAGCGAGAGAGAGAAAGGAAGTGAAAGGAGGAGAAAGGAGAGAGAGAAAAATGAAGAAGGAACAGAAGTGGGATAAAAAACAGAAGATAAATTGTTAGAATAGTCAAAAGAAAAGAAAGGGGAGGAACAGAGAAGATATGGAAAGAAGCCAAAGCAAATGGGAACCCTTAGCTGCGCCACACTTTGCTCTTGAAGGAGTTTCAAGTGAGTGGAGATGAAGGCAGAAATTGCTTGCTGTGGGTGGATGGCAGGAGGCAAACTCAGCTCATCACATCCCCGAGGAGGTATGTCTTCTGCAAGAGGAGACCAGGCAGGCATGGAGGGCACAGAGAGTAAAGAAATCTCTCCAGAAGCGTTACCTCTGCTCTTCTGCTGACTGTGCTGGCTGCTTGTTGCATGTAGAAGGCTCAAGGAGATTTTTAAATTATTGATTAAAAAAGGAGGGAGTACTACTAATGAGCTGGTAACGAGGCTTAGCTGTGCACACAGCATGGCACAGGAGGGAGACTGCTCTGATCCCTGCAAACTGCCCCAAGAGCAAAGGGCTGTGCTTGTCCAGCAGGAAGGGAGGCGAAACCCAAAGCACTGATAACTGCATCCACTACCACCACAACCTCTGCTATTTCTGCACCCTTCCACCAATTTTATGGTACTCTCTGCCCATTCCTTACAATGCCCCATTCAATTTCCAGATGTGGGGCATCCCAGCCTCAAAGGGGCATGAATTCTGGGCACGCTGCCCCTGCACAAGGCCAAGCTGTGCCCTGCACACACTGGGAGCCTGCTGTGCACGTGCAGGGCCAGATGGACCTGCCAGACCTGCTGTGGTTGGTGGGTGGGTCTGGGCCACAGGATTATTACTCTTGTTATTCCTCCTCAGATCCAGGTAAATACATGGTACAAGAGTCCATGGACCAAGTAGATGACGCTCAAAACAGCCACAGCAAAGGATGAAAGGAGCAGTGAGATGTTGCTCAAGAGCAACAACAGCAATGTCCAGTGTGAGATGGAAGGGGGTTGTTGCAAAAATCTAGGTGTCAGGAGTCTGCTAGGTTATCCAAGACATCCACCTGGGAATGGTGGGCACGATCCTGGAGACTGGTAGTCTTCTGCGACAGCAGCTGGAGGGCACATAGAGCACCTAAGTTTGAAAAACCGATGACGGGCTTACTCTAAGAGCAGTGCCTGATGCCACAGGCCACGCTGTATCCCCACACAAGGATTCAACTCCGTGCTGGGGAAACACCTCCAGAGGGTATTTGGAAGCAGATTCATGTGTGCTCTGAGGAAAAAGGTCCAAAGCCCTCACAACTCTTAGGGCTGTGTGTTTCAGGAATAAATGCCATGGGGATGAGAACAGAAAATAAGACATCATACCCAGTCAAGGCCAATGCCATCAAGTAAACCAGTGTCAGCCTAAAAGCAACCTGCTGGGTTATATTTATACAGCCAGTGGGAGCTCTCAGTGTAGATAATTCTTAATAAATTTATTTTTTTTCATTTCACCTGCATACATTTTAAATGCCATTAGAGATGCAATCAAGCTTATACCAGAATCTGTTTAAATCCTTTGCACTATAGAGAAAAATTGCATAAGTCATACATGATGACAGCATTTCAAAGGAAAGTCAAACTGCTGAAATGGTGGAAGCCACAGACGACAACCAGAACATGTCGAAAAGCTCAACAAACTTTTGATGAAAATGTAAGTATGAAAAAAAAAAAAATCAGAATAAACTATTCTGATTAACTTAATCAGGTTTGATTGAGGTACTTTATCATTCAGGTATTAATTCATGACTTGAAAAGCAGGAAAGTTTATTTGCTTCTTCTAGCCGTGAGAAAGTATTTCAGAATGCATTCTGCTAGTACTAACACCTTGAAGACCCTGACTGGGAAAAATACCTCATTTAACTCACTGCTTAAAATAACCTCAATACATCAGCTTTACATGCAGAACAGGCCTCTATATGCTTATTTTGGTTTTCATATGTATTTGATACTTTAGACAGTTTCATTTAGATAATAATTCCTTTTTATGATGTGGTTTCTGAATTCCCATTTCAATCCTGATAAATTTTAAGATAAATCACAGAAGAAAACCAAATATCAGTTTCTTACATAATAAAGTCTCCTCCTGAGAATCTGAATAAATGTATGATAAGGTGTATAACTGTGGAAGAAACTGTGTACAGGTATGGCAAAAACCAGAACAAATGTAACGCAAGGGTAGTATTTAGGGCTCTGACCTCCATCCTCTGCTCAGCCACAGCAGACCAGTTTAAGATACCCAAAGGATTTTGCTGTGGCTTGCTAATGATCACCACTCCTGGAGCAAAACCAGCATCATGGGACACACACCTTCCTTTTGGGGCTTCCAGATTGGAGTTGGTGCATCAGCTTAAGCCATCAACAAGGGTTACTTTGTCCCCAAAAACAAGATATCAGGCTGGAGAACTGTTGGGCGGCTCGTCCTGTTTCACAAGGACACAAGATGGGGAACTGGGGACTTAACCTGCTGCTGCTGCGTTCACTGGAGTACATCAGCCAGAAAGTCTGACTGCAACTGGTCCCAACCAACTCAACCAGGATTTCTGTCTGCAAGGAAACAACTACAACCTACACTAGTCCGGGGCAGGACTGGGATTCTCAACATGAACATTTAAAGCATGATAGTGATCCTAATCACACAGATACCTATCAGCCCACCATGCTGAAGCCAAAGCTGCCCTTCTGTGTGTGACACAGTAACATGGCAAAGGCAGGTAAGGAATTTCCACCAATATTCCCCCCCACCCCCGTATCTGCAGCACAGAGGGGAGATGGAGAGATCACCAGTGAGTCGGTTTTCCCTGCAAAGGAGCAATCAGCACAGTTCAAATGCAACCCACAGCCCAGCCCAGCACTGTCGGGGCTCACCAGCCCTCCTTTGCCCTACCCCACCAGGTCCCCCTATGCTGCCAGCAGCTCCTGCACCCACTCAGAGCCATATGCAAGGGCTTCGCAGGAAGGCCCTGTCCCCCAGCAGCAATGCCGCCTACACTGAGACCCAGCGGCTCTCACAGAGATGCATTTCCCTATTCTGCAGCACCATCTTGCAGCAAGAGGGAGGAAAGCACCTTGCCCAGGCAGCAGCAAGGAAAGGTGGGTCTGAAGGACACAGCAGCCCGGACTGCAGCTACAACCAGGAGCAAAACAGACAACAAGGAATGATTTTCATTAGGGATGGAGAGTTATGGCTTAGACAAACCCCTGCATCAGTGACAGGGTTCAGCTGAACTTGGGAATAGTCTGCAGAGTTCAGTATTTTATTGTTAAACTCTTCTGTCCACACAGCCCCTTTTCTGCCTACCTCCCTTGCTACTGGCTGCTTTTCACCCAACTAAAACCAAGACCTGTGCTACAGTCTGTGCTTGAACCCCCCATGAGCCTTGCTCCCAGCACAGCCCTCCAGCATTCACCAACTGGCCCCATACCAGCACAGCCACATCCATGATGGGAAGGAAACAAGTCCACTCAAAGGCAGCAGCACGAGTCTAAAAAGCAGGTAGGGGCAGACCTGCCCCTATTTCTCTGCTTTAATGTCCCCACAACTGCTATGGTGGTGTTCCCCAGTCCCAGACAATTCCATCCTCTTTCCTAGGCAGTTTCAGAGCATCGAGAAAAACAAAGGATGTGATTGAAACCATGGCACCAACAGCAAAACTACTCTTTGCACTATTTTCCCTCCCATTCCAAAGGCAACATCAGACACGATGAGAATGAGAAGAGGACACAGGCTGCATGGTGTTTGCTTCAGGCTTTCAATTTCTTGGATGACAGTTAAGTCCCCTCACTGCTGGAGAGGAACTTGGCTTCCTCTTGTCAGTGTCTGGATTTCTCAGAAAACTCTTAAGAACGACAGCAGAGGAGGTGCAAGTCATTAAAACAGGAAGAATATTAATTTTGAACAAAAATGGCTCTGAAACAGTGGAAAAAGTAAGCCTTAAGTGATTATTCCAAGAGCCTTTTTAGTAAAAGAAATTAAAATTTAAGACAACTAATTTCAGGGAAGTTACACTCAGACAATCAGTGTCACTAATTCTGAACTAGCTGCATTTTTAATGAGAAAAATAATCCGAATGGACCAAAATTACCCATCACCAAGGCATGAGAAGTTTTAATTCTTCAGTAAAAGCGGAGTGACACACAGGCAGGAAAGGGGCAAAGCTCATCCTCTGCACACTGCTGGGTGCATCTTCCCCTTTCTTGTCTGTTGGTGTGAGTGCACATAAAAACGTTTATTAAAGAAATTCCCCAAGATCTTAAGGAGAGGAGGGCTGAGAATAGCCACCACGTTGTGTGTTGCCTCTTATGGGGAAGCTTTGCCTCCCTTCGGCATCACCAACTTTTCCCACAAAGCCACAGCTCGGATTTGTACACAGGGGAGGGAAAGGAGTTTGAACTGCTGCTGAACTCTGTGGGTTGTGCAGGCCAGAGAGGATGGCTGGGATTACCCAGGGAATGTGCATTTTCTCAAATTATTGGGGTCTCTGGTTCCTGCGTCTGTTTTATTCACAGACTCTTGGGCTCCGAGCTCTGGTGTTCCTGCTGTAGATGGAAGTGCAGCTTCTAATTCTGCTTCGGTCTTTCCAGATACCCAGTCCCCATCCTCCCTGCAGTACCTTCCTGTTTTCACTTGAAGGCAACCTTGCGCCACACATGTCTATAAAAAGCACTGGGCTGGGAAAGCACCGGAGCTGCTGCCCCCACCAGATATCCCACCTTGCAGGTGGAAGGGGCCGCCTGAGCTCCAGGCGCAGAGAAAGAGCAGCCTAGCTGCTCTTCTGAGGTCTGATCCATCAATATCTGCACACTGCTGACTTTGCATTCAGCTACTCTAAATGCAATGGCACCGCTTGCTGATCACATGCATGGGAACTGCAGGAGAGAGACAAGTCTGCGGCTGCACGGGCAGCAAGGGTGTCCCTGGGTGACGCCCCAGTCCCCACCATCTGGTTCTTCACCAAAAGCAGCAGAAGGGATCACGATTAACAGCAGGGACAGAGCTGGAGCTCAATTTTGAGCAGGGACAGAACAAGCTGGGAAACGTGCAGATAAGAGTGATATTTCCTAATCAGCTGTTCCCAAGGAATTTTATCCCCGGATACTCGGGGAGCCAGTTATCTTGGCCATTAGTGAACTTGTGAGGGACAGGTGAGATACCAGCAGACGGGCAAAGGGCAAAGGTAGCATCTCTCTTCAAAAGCAGGGGATGGGAAGAGCCGGGCAATTACAGACCTATCTGCTTAACCAGGAAAAATACTGGAAGAAATAGGTGCCTGAAAAAACCCAAGATGAATAGCAGGACCCACAAACTGGTCAACAGCAAGAGGTACAACATGGTAATTTGATTTATGCAGAGAAGACAATGACAAGGAGATGAAATATAGAAAAATTTAAGTGTCCGGGTCTTTAAGCACCACTGTGCATCAAACTGCATTTATGAAGCCACTCTTCAAAGCAGTGCAGTATTTAACATTTTCTTCTTTTCCTGCTGCTCAAAATGACCATCTGGCAACAGACTTTCCGAATTGAGCCTTTTCTCTGGTTTCTGTTTGGAGACAAATCTGTGCCAACTTCCAGCAATTCATGTGATTTAGGGATGCAGAATATAATTTTCTTCTGAAATGTACGTGGGCTTGAAGTTAAATTCAGATCCTGAAAAGATCTGGTGTGAAGCAAGCTGTGGGTGACAATACAGTTTCTCTCTGTGCATGCAATATGTCAAACTAGAAGGATTTGCACCCCTTTCTATGCAGTCTCAGGCTAGGTGGTAAATTCTGCATCTTATCCACAGCTACTTTACTTGCCCTAAACTAACCCCATCAAACCTGTCTGAAGTTTAATTTTAAACTTCTAGGAACTTTCATTTGAAACCATAGGATGCAAAATCCTTCTCAGATACAGTGGACACAGCTATGGTCAGCTAACTTTTCTTTTAAAAAAAACACAAAAGAAATTCAAACTGCAAGAAGCTAAGAGGTCTCTGGGCAAAATTTCCTATTTCAGGAGGATGGAGGAGTCTGGGAAGACAGTGTAGACAATCCCTAAAGGGAAAACAATTCTCCAGATACTCAGCTATCACTGCACACACAGGGCCCTGGAGACACAGACAGGGGGAAAAAAAAGCCTCATCTAATGACCTGCACTGCCTTTGTAACTGTTTGGTCCCAATTCCACCAGGTCTATGGGCAGAAAATAGTAGGAAATGAAATCCAAGACCCTGCTTGGAAACTTCAGGCCAGGTTTCTGATCTTTTTTCCAAATGTCCCTGCACATTGGTGACGGAGCCTTGAAACCTGGCCACGTCCATCAGGCAAGGAGCCACACAGCTAATGCTGGGAGAGAGCATCAGTGCGAGGGGGGGAGCTGGGCCCTCCAGGCTGAGGGTCACCAGAGGATTAAGCGCATGCAGCTCCCTGGGGAATGCCACCAGCCTTCCCTTATTTCTCAGGAAAGTCTCCAAGAAACTATCACTGCATAAACCTCTTTTCTTAATAGTCTCATCTTTCTGGGTCTAAAATTTGCAAGGACAGTCTTAGAGTATGTTATAAATAGATTTTTTAAAAGCTTTACTTATAATGTTTGGAGATAAAATGTGGCTAAATGGTATGTCCAAGGAAAGAGGTTAGTGTCAAAGTAGAGAAAAAGATGGAGGCAGTCTCTTTGCCTTTGCAAAAAGAATGAAACACAAAAGTAAACATCAAAACCCAGGAGAAATTAATTACTTTGAAAAATTCCTTTCAGCTATAACAGCAGTCTCAGCTTTTATTTCCATTTATTAGATCTACTAAAGTAGGAGGCCTGAGGAAAAATTATTTAAATCATCAAATCATGTTACTGCTTTTCCAACAGCCCAGAAAGCAGCCCATTATTTTCACTGAAGTTTTTACCTATGCTTCATCTTTCCTTTCAGGAAATGACCACCTTAGAAGCCAGCCTAAAATTAAAAATAAAAATAAAAAAAAAAGTGTGCCAATAAACCTGGAAATAATATTGCAAAGGACTTGGTATTTTGTGGGGATTTTTTTAATGAAAGCTTCTACAACAGGTTGCAGCCCAGTCTGGACCATGCTGGTGCCTGGCACTAAAAGGCAGATCATGCTCCCAAGGCCTTGCCATCAACGGCAAGGATATGGACAGGGCCTTATCACCATTTTGCACATAAAGCAGAGTCAGATTTGGATCCCCACCCCTTGCGAGGCACCTGCTTAGCTGGTACAATTGGGAAGGCTCTCAGTTCAGGGTGGGTGCTGGGAGTAGTGCCCAGCGCTGCCAGTGCCGCAGCATGGAAAGCCAGCCCTATTGCCTAAGTCAGACCCCTAGATGGGCTGTGTGTTGAGAGCCCGTGCCAAGCCTGAATGAGACACTCTGAGAGCCATTCCAGGCTTTAAAATATAAGCCAAGCTTTCCTAGCAATGACAGAGGGGAAAACATGTTATTTTTAGTAGCCCCGTAGGATTTTTTTGCGATGGCTCCTGATATGCAGTGAGCTGACACCCACACCTCGCACGCCCTCCTGCTTGTGGCAGGTCTGTCAGGGCTTTGGGGTTTTGAGCAGCCAACTGAGCAAGCTGCACCCACAGATAGGTGTGTCTCCCAGCACCCATAGCACTTAGGCTACAAGAAGATAGTAGCTCTATTAAGACAGGAGCAGCAGCACAGGGCTCTCAAATACAGGACAGGCACTCAGTCTAACTCGCTGGTGTCACTGGTGAAGTGGGACGAGTAAACAGTCTCCTGATTCCATGGTGAATCTTTCTCCCTGGTTTCCATTTTTCCTTCTGGGAAAGTCATTAAAGTTTTTAATATCTCCATTCACACAACACCCACCAAAATTCCTGCACACCTACATCCCTGCACAAGTACACGTGCGTGGCTCTTTGACCCAGCCGTGGAGGAAATAAGGCACTGAGCTGGCATTTGGATGGCTTCTCAAATGTTTGCTGCTGCCTATGGTTGCAGACATGACTGCCTCCTGCCAAACAATAAAAAAAGGCTACTCCCCACTCTGAAATTAATAGCAGCTTGGTTTGCCTCCCTACCAGACAAGCTGTAATCTAATTGCACGCCCTGTGGCTTCACAAGGCAATTGTTCTGTCCCTTCTACTGTGGCATCGCATCAGGGATTCCTCAGCACTCACAGTAGGTACATCAGGTGGGACTTGCTCTGCAGCACACCCTGAGGCAGCCTTCCTGATGCACCTCTACAGATGCCAAAGTACAGGAGGATTCGTGCTAGAGGTGCTGGATCATGAACATAACACAGCATTACCCAACTGTGACACCAAGGGGTGTTATTTGTCAGGAAACATTACTACTCAACTTTTGTTTCTCCTAAGCAAGCCACAACTTGAGCCCTGCAGTGGCTGTTGGGCGGGAGCACGTGGGTATTTGGCTGTTCACAGCCTACAGACCTCTCTGCTGTGGATGCATGTTTGTGGCTGGGATAGATAGTTTTCTTCACAGTGGCTGGTGTGGGGCTGTGTGTTGGACAGGTGCAGGAAACAGTGTTGTTAACACAGGGATGTTTTAGTTACTGCTGAGCAGGTCTTACAGAGTCCAGGTCTTTTCTGCCTCACACCCCACCAGTGTGTAGCTGGGGGTGCACCAGGAGTTGGGAGGGGACACAGCTGGGACAGCTGACCCCAATGACCAAAGGGATATCCCATATCCTATGACATCACACTCAGTGTATAAGGCTGGGGGAGGAAGAAGGGAGGGGGAATGTTCAGAGCGATGGCATTTGTCTTCCTAAGTCACTGTTATGTGTGATGGAACCCTGCTGTCCTGGGCATGGCTGAACACCTGCCTGTCCATGGGATGTGGGGAATTAATTCCTGGTTTTCTTGGCTTGTGTGTGCAGCTTTTGCTTTACCTATTAAACTGCCTTTATCTTAACCCAGGAGTTTCTTACTTTTACCCTTCTGATTCTCTCCTCCATTGCACTATTGGGGGAGTGGATGAGCAGCTGCATGGGGCTGAGCTGCCAGCTGGGTTAAACCAGGACAGTAAGGAAATATAGCAAAGCATTCCTATCAAACAGACAGGAAAAGACTGATGAATATTATGGTTCAAGCTGAAAAGGAAGGAAATAAAGAAGATAGAGGAGAGCAGCAGAGAAGGGATGGGCCTGGAGCTTGTAGAAAGGTTAGCTAGCTGTGCTATTTGGGTTCAGTTTGGGAGGAGACAACTAACACAATTAGCTGATGTCCCTGCTCACTGCAGGGAGTTGAACTAGATGGCCTTTAAACCAACACATTCTATGATTCTACGATTCTATGATTCTTATCCATCCTACAAACTGGAAGGGAGCCCTGGACAAACATCCAGGAGGTGTAGGCCAGTGCGTGTTTGTGGGTGTCCCTGGTGCCATATGAACTGCATCACTTCTCCAGGAGATGTAAAAGCAGCCAAGCCAGATGGCAAGCAGCCAGCTTGGGGTTGCTAAGTATCCAGAGCAAGATCTGCTGCTGGCCTTGCTCTCAGATCAGCAGGCACACGCCTATTTAGGTGCATTCTAAGACTTGGACATATGGGCACGTGGGCATGAGGAGCTTACAAGTGCCAAGGTCAGTGCCTTTCAGTGCCTTTCCAAACAGAAGTTACTCCTCTCAGGACCTTCACAGTCCTATCATTTCCTAGGCTGTTGTATACATGCTCAAAATGAAAACAAAAAGCAATATCTATTCCCCTGACTCCCCCTATACTTGGCTGCAGGTCTGGTGCCCTCTGCAGAAACCAGTTCCCCAACCTTCCTCTGACATCCTGTCCCCAGACAGTCCCCATCTCTCTGTGGATCTTTCCCAGCACTAACACTTTGCCCTCTTCTCAGACCACCTCTCTTATTAGCTTTGTTTTGACATCATTGTTAACCTTTTTGGATGCGCTGAATCCAAAGCAGCGTGTTAGAGAAGCCAAGTAAAAGAAACTAATGAACCCCCCTTTCCTTGGAGCACCTGCACAGGCTGTATCTCACCCAATTAAAACAGGGTAAGTCCTGGTTCTATGTACACAGACACACATAGAGCACATTACCTGCTGAAATCAGGCAGGAGCACGAGATGCTGCTCTGCATTAAAAGAGGAAAGAAGCTCTGAGTTTGCTCCGCAGACAGCTGTCATCTCCTTGGACCCACCAGCTGTGCTTTGGCCACAGCCAGACTACAATCTACCGGCCGTGTCAAATGTCCCCTTTCCCCAAGCCTGCAGAGCTCAAAGGGGATCCAGACAGTGCTTTATCTTGGTGACAACTTTCTTTTCTGAAATCGTCTGGGAACGACATGTTTAGCCATTGCCAAAAAAGATCACCAACAGCTATTGGCATCATCAGCCCTCGGTTACGGGGTTTCCCAAGTGGCACAAGGGATGACAGATTCATATTAATTCCAGTCAGCAAATGGATTATAAATACTCCCCCGGCCAGTTGCCACCTGATAGGACTGTCCTTGAGTCTTCCAATTGTGGAAAGGAGTTGTCAACTCTAAATTTACCCACCGGCATGTATTGTATAAAACATACTACTCTGTGATCCTTGGTAGACACTTGTGCTGTATCCCAGCATGGATTAGACCAGAAACTGCTAGTTCCATCAACCAGCCAGACATCTCGCTATTGCTTATCTCAAGACTTAGACAGCAGAAAGGAGAGAGGGATGGGTTTGACAGGATGAGTTGGTGTATTGGTTAACAAGTCCCATCAAGTCTGAGTTAATAAAGAGATCAAAAGCAAGGCCCACCCAACACCCTTCTGATGAGGTAACAGCTTCTATTCCTATGGACAGCCTTTCTCATCAGAAAAATGTACCATCATGACTGATACAAGTAAACCCACTCCAAGGATGGGGTGTCCAAAACCAGACAGAGCAAGTACAATACCAAGATAGCATTCCCTGTCAAAAGCAGTAGGCAGGATGCTAAAATTTTGTACAAGTGGGACTATTCGCTTGAAGAACAGTAATTAGATGGATTTAAGTTTTACAAAACAGAAAGTGACCAGAGAGCAAGCAAGAGAGGAGCTCCAGGCTTTTTTCTAGCCTTAGAACGATCCTGGCGCCTGTGAATCGGGCAGACGCACATGCTAGCAGCACCTATCTGCGGTAGATTTTCTCACCCAAAAAAAAAGGGGGGACCCATCCGTGTGGAAGGACAGTTTGCAAACAACCACTTCAGCACACTTACCTGAAGTAAGCTCTCTTTTATTGCCTGTTGCTTGTTCATGCACAAAAGCTTTCCAAGCTGGACACGTCATCTCATCCCTGTTGCTCAATAGCCCCAGATAAAATCTGCCCTCACTTAAAGACATGGGAGCTGCATGGCTGGTGGGGGCTGCATGGCATTTTGCTCCTCTCTGGGCTTTTTCTGATTCGATGCTCAGCACTCCTGAGGACACCCAGCCTCAAGAACCTTCTGCTCACCATCTGTACCCACACCCTGGGTGAGCCCTGGGGCTCCCAGGCAGGGCCATGGGTCCCACAAGATGGCACTCAGCCACAGAGTGAGGGGCAGCAGCCCAACAACCCAGCAGCTGCTCCTGGGCAGAATCGCCTCTCCCACCCAACGGGGACTCGCCCCTTATTTCCACTATTTTCCCCTGCCAAGCACTTCTTAGCAGTCGAGTCAAAATGGTACCTGCTCACTTTCTAGGAAGCCTCAGGGGAGAGCAAGGGTTGGGGATAAATGATGCACCATGGAAACCCTGGGGACCTTTGCTTTGAGAAACTGTAGCACACTTCTGCGTTTAGGAAAAGATCTGAACTTGTGCCCATGTACCAGGAACAGGCAATTTTTTCACCGACAAGAGAATCGCCCTAAATATAGCCAAGTTACACACCCTGATCAACAGCAGTTTCTCCATGCTTTCTACACACTTGGAAGATTGCAGCATCTTTCAACATCAAAAATACTTTTAGCTCACTCTGCAGCTACCTCACAGGAGATACTCCAAATCAATGAATGCTTTTAACCTCTAACTCTGCACCTTAAATTCTTTAGGCAGCAGGGGTAAAGTTCCTGGATTATTTCCTCCCCACATATGGGACAGGCAAAGGCAGAACCACTCCTACCTTCGAAGCACTCGGACACCCGTGAAATGAAAGACAGAACTGCAAAGCTCCTTGTCTGTGGATTAGCATCTTGCTGTAGAAAGAGGTCTGGAGCTCAATAGGAGGGATAAAGCTAAATATTAAATGGCTGCTTGTTGCACAAGCATGGAGCATGCCATGCACTTTGTGAGCTAGAGGCTTTAGGAGAAAAGCAAAGCTGAAATAAAACCAAAAGCCCAATGGGGAATGTACACAAGAGTGTCACATCCTGAGTGCCGAGTGCCTGACCTTGCAGCTCCCACCATCTCCCTTTCACTCAGTTTTGCTCACACGTGATACACATAAAAAGTAGCTCAGAGTGATGCCAGCCATACAACAGGCTTTTTCAAAATACAGGTTTACTCCAGGAGCTGCTGGAGCTTATCATCAAAAAGTACAGAGCCAACATCAGTTACTCACATCAAAACGCAGAGCAGAAATCTGTATTGTGGGACATTTTATCCTACTGGAACTTTAATCCAGCTAATCCTAACAAATCATTCAGAATAAATGTGGTGGGGATGAGAACAGGAGAGAGAGTCAACTAAGCAAAAGGATCTATTCTATTTCCATTTAATATCTACCACGAAGTTACACCAGCAGTGACAAGGCCATTGTCTCCTCCTGCACGACACCTGAAGTCTCCGCACTAACCCAGCCAAGGATCAGAGGTTTCATATCCCTGATGACTCTAAGTTCCCAAGACAGGAGATCCATGGTCATTTACCACTCCATTTTGCCACAACTTCCATCACCTTAAGTGCAGAGCGCTGCCTGAATGTGAACTACTGGATCAGGTTCATATTTTGTAAATATTATTGTTATTTTATGAACTCTGGCATCAGTGAGGGCAAAACTAGAGAGGCTGGAATATGACACAATGGTTTTGAGCTTGGCTGTTATTTGTCCATTTTTTTAAAAAAGTGGGGAGGGAGAAGGGAAAGGATAGTTTAGAATTGTGGTTAAACACATTTTTTTCTCTAGAGGCATTTAGATTTTTGCCTTTGCTTTGTTTATTCTTCTTTGGGACTAAGTAAAGTCATTTTTTTAAACATAGGACATCCCCCCTTTCCTTTTTAAATACTGAAATTCTAAGAATCACCCTAGACAGGGCTCAGGCTGCTCTGACTGCTTGGAGCCAAATGCATCTTTCAGAGGGTTTTCTTGTGGCCGAAGGAAGTATTTATTTTTTTCAGCCATTCCACTCTGACATACCTTTGTTCACTTTCCAGGAGCAGTTCAGTTTTGTTACTTTTTTTTCACTTAAATCACAATATGCAATAGAGTTCCTAGTTTGGGCCTCAATTCTGTTATGAAAATTCAAGCACACGAGTGACCCTTGTAATTCAGATATTTCAAATGTGACCAGCACTTGAGGATCTTACTGAATCAGCACTTGCAGATTTCCTTCTTTCCTTTTTGGGGGGTCTACTGTCTTCTTACTTTTCTTAAAAGTGGATGCATGATCCATGCAAAACTAAGGGCACATTCTTAACAAAGCATGTTTTGACAGTGTGAGCAGTGAAGATCAGGGCCCTGGCTGAAAGCACAGAGGTATGCCTCCTCTGCAGGATGCACTCTGCAAACAGGAGGGCTGGAAGTCACAGGGCAGCTAATCCTGAGCTACACATACTGGGGTAGTGGGTGAAACAACTTCTGATGGACATCGAGAAAGGGACAAAAGCCTCAGAAAATACTTTGAGACAGAAATTTCCACCTCCCCAGGCTGGCTGTGCCTAAAACACGTTTCCAAACTGGAGGAGCCGCAGTAAGGTTTCTGTCCCCCTGTGCAGACAGTGTCGAGTATCTCTCAGCTGGAGCTGGGGGTCGGGAGTGCGTTGGCCAAGCAAGTGCCCCAGGCATAGAGGGGCTGCACTGGGGCGGCCAGAGGGTTGGAGTGAAGAAGGCATCTGGGAAGAAGCAACGCAGAGCCTGACAGCTCAGAGACAGCCAGATGTTTTCATCATTATGGAAAAAATCTGTTGGTGCTTCTTTGCCCAGAGAAACACTGGAGGAGGAAATATCCTCTTGAGCTCTGATCAGGGCTGCATATTAAAACTGTGATGAGCCAGGGTCAA
Source organism: Zapornia atra (assembly GCA_013400835.1). Classification (NCBI taxonomy): domain Eukaryota; kingdom Metazoa; phylum Chordata; class Aves; order Gruiformes; family Rallidae; genus Zapornia; species Zapornia atra. The sequence continues at coordinate 33,366 of VZTU01004004.1, forward strand.
AAACCAACAGAAATGGGAGGAAGGGATCTTTTCTAACTCCAGCTCTAACATGCAATGTGAAGGTGCCCTGAAAGGCTGTTCTGCCTCCCCAGGGATTATTTTTTTCCCTACATCACTGCCTCAAAGAGCTGGAGAGACAGGGCCTGAAAGATGGGCCCAAGCAATGTTTCTCCAGCACACACACCCTCACACACACCACTGCCAATGCTCCCTATCCCAGCAGGTGCTGCCCCCAGGGACGTGCAGCCCCGGGAACATGTAACCCAGGAGCTGCTGACTTCTGGAGACACACAGCCCTGGGGTTGCAGTAACAAGGGCTGGGGAGCCCTGGTCTGGCTTACAAAATCAGCACTAGAGGAAGCATGCTGCCTGCCTGGCCCCAGACACTGCTGTCCACCCCAAGCCCCTGGGATAACCAAGACCAGGAGACAACTGAGAGCAAGACCCAGGGCTGGGGGTTTCAGCCGCACAAGGTAACAGGTTCCAACTTTTCCTTTCTCTCCCCACGTCCCCCGAAGGTTCCCAAGCAAAGCAGTGGGCTGCAGGAGGTCAGGGTATAGCCAGCCCCTTCCCCCAGGCCGCCCTCGGGCTCCCCCCGGGCAGTTCCTCAGGATTCAGCCTTCCCCACGGATGCCCCTTGCCTGAAGGAGTCCGGCCACGTCCCCCGACGGATCCCCTCACAAATTGAAGCTTTCAGGCACGAAAGATACGGTGCAATTAAAAACCAAAGGTAACCCCCGAGCACAGCCCGGGAGAAGAGCACGCAAAACGAAATAAAAGGGCGTTTAACGTTTCACTTGGATCATCTCGGGTTTGTTCTTTAATCGACAAAGAGAAAAGGCAGGCGGCGACTGGGTTGGGAGCCGGCGGCGAACCGCGCGGACCTGGCAGGGAAGAAGGCACGGAGGCATCGCGGGGAGCTCTCCCTCCTTTCCTCTTTTCTTCTTTTTATCATACTGCTGGGGCTCCAGGAGAACAAAACAAACAAACAAACAAAAAAAGGGGGGGGNGCTGCCGATTAAATGGTGTTTTTCCCTCTACAGCTGAAAAACGTGGTGATAATTAATGCTGGACTTGGGAAGACAAATGTAGATGTAGTTTTATTTATGCTACCTTCCTTTGAAATTTAAAAAGAGACTTGTGAAGGTACCCAAAATTGGAAATTTACCCCGGGGGGGGGGAAGAGAGAGAGAGCGCAAAAATCTAGAAGAACTTCTACAAGATTTTCGTTCCTTTCCACCCCTTTCTTCTTGATGCCCATTGAAATGTATCGTATTTTACGTTCGGTGAATTATATATTCATCGGGCTGATGAAAACACTTTCCCGCGCGTCTATTTCCCAGTTTCTCTCCCTCATGTGTTTTAATTTTGCACGTTTTTCTACCCAGCCGTTTTTCCCTCTGCAAAACAAGCTGCGGGAGCACTGGGAGCATATGCAGGAACGGGACCCCTCGGAGAAACAAACCCGTTCCTCGTCAAATCGCCACAAAAACGAACAACAGATCATCTCCCCTACACACACACCTTCTCTTCCAGAAAAACAACGGCTCAAAGGCCTGATCCTGCTCCCGGCGAGGAGCCGCCCGGGAGCCCCGTGGGGACGGGCAGCGCCCCGACCACCCCCGGCCTGCGCGGAGCCGCTTTCCCGGCGCCTCCGTGTGCAGAATCCAAGGTTGGGAAAGGAGGAACCGGCTCCACAAACCCATCTCGGGGCAAAAATGAAATGGGTCCGAGCGTCCCGGGGGTTACTTCCTTTTTTTTGTTGTTTGGGTCGGTTTCGTAGATTTTTGGAGGGTGGGAGGGAGTAGATGGGGGAGTGAGTGTTGAGGTTGATTTCTTATTACTCGGAAAACTCCCGGCACACCCGGCAGCAGCGGCTGTCACCTTGGGGGCGGGTAGGGGTTTTACAGGACAGGGGTGAGAGCCGGCCCGGCCCGGCCGTGCCTCCCCCTCCCGCGGCAAGTGCGGGAAAGGAAGCAGGGCCGTCTCGGGAAGCCGCCTTCCCGGTACAGGGAGACGAGGAATAAAGTTTAGAGCCACCCACCCCGCAGAGACGCTGCGAGAGCGGAGTGGGCAGCTCGTCGAGGACAGGGACACACACGCATACCCTTGGGGAAGCCGATTTCATGCCTCTCCGGTGTGGGTCACAGTCCTGGCCCTCTCCGGAGCAGAGGGGACAGCTCCAGGAGACGCCGGAGCAGAGGTGGGGGTCAGGGCTCTGTAACTCTACTCGCCCGGGTTCATCCTCCCACCCGTCCCAGCAGAGCTGATCCCGTCGGGAAGGGGCTCTACCGGAGGCTGCGGGCTGGGTCCTGAGAAATCTGCCGCGGCCCGGCGGCGCTGAGAGCCGGTACCCCCGGGCAGGGCGGTGGTTGGGACCGCTACTGTTCCCTCATCTCCGCGGAGGGTGGGGGAAATCACTTTTAACACAAATAAAGCCCGAACACAGTCTCATGTTAAACGCGGCTCCCCCCGACCCGCGGCTCCAGGCTGCGCTCCCCTTCACCGCGCTACGCGGCCGAGCGCAGCCGCGGATGCTGGGGTGGGGGGAGTTGGGAGGGGGGAAACGGAGCAGGCCCCCTCTGTCCCGGCTCTGCCCGCTGCCCCGACACGGCGCGGCCGCCCCCCCGGGCTCCCGGGGAGCGCAAAACGCGCCCGGTGACATCGCAAGACTGATCGGATTTGCACGGCCAGCAGGAAGTATCTGAGAAGTCAGACCTTTATCTCCTCTGGAACCATCGTGCGGACAGACAAGCTGCAAACACCCTCAAATCCTTGCAGCGGTTTCAGGCTTCCCAGTCGAGCGCTGCTCCCATTCCCACTGGAGCCGGTGGGAACCTTTCCGCCCAGGGGAGGGAAACCGGCCCCGCCGCGTTTCGAGCTTTGTCCTTCGAAACGACCCCCGCCTCGCAGTGCCTGGAAGGTATTTCGTTTTAAAACAGTTTTCTTGCCCGTCACTGGCCACGGGCACGTCCCGGCTACCGGGCGCGGGTGTCAAACCGTTGTTGCATTTACTAAACGTGAAATTCTCTTCTGTCGTTTAATTTCCCCGTCCCTAAAAGAACCGTGTTGCTTCTGCCCGGTGTGCGCTCCCCTTGGAAATGCAACGAACAGGCGCTTTTGTAATTAACCGGTTGCGTTAAAAAGCTTTTACTCGAGCGCAGAACAACGGCGGGTCCCGATAATAGAGCGACTTAACACCCGGGTGCTGGGAGAGTGGCAGTGGGAAGGACGGCGAAATCCCAGACCACGCTCTCTTCGCAGCGAACCCCCCACAGTTAGAGGCAGAAAAAGTTTTAAGTAGGGTAAAATTAAAGCAATTAAAGCTTTTGATTTATCTGAGCGGCTCCCTGCTTTCGCTTCAGCCGGGGGGAAAGAGGGGGAGGACCCACCTTCAGCACCCGAGGTGTAAGAGCCAGCTTAATTGTCAGATTCCAGGCACGGAGCCCAGGGCAGGAGGGGAAAATCCACGGTGGCATTTGTTATCCGAGTCCTCCTGCCCAGGTCACCCCTCCGAGTCACTGACGGAGGCGGAAAGCGGCGACCGGGCCATGTCCCCGGCGCGCCTCCCGTGCTGCCCGCGGCCTGCCTGGAAGCGGGGCTGGGGGTACCAAACCCGAAACAGAACGGGGCGGTTTTATTCCGGGCTTTGCATAAATTGTCCTGAAATAAAGGAAAGACACTTCAGTGCTTTCTGGCTGCCGCATTCGTGTGCGGCAGGCACCCTGGCATCTGCCTGCTCGGCTGCATCAGCGCTCTCCAGCCGGTTTGCACGGAGGGAAAGGTCCCGATGCACGGCACGGATGAGCTGGGATCTGACAGCGGTGGGCAGGAACCCCGGAGGCCGAGCAGCGGCGTCAGGGATGGCAGCAGAGCGGCCGCCTCGCACCTGCCCCGCCGCCGGGTAGCGGGGCGGGCCCGAAGGAACCCCCGGCTGAGCAGTCCCGACCACCGGGCAGAGGCGAGGCCCCTCGCCAAGGCCGTCTTCACGTCAAGGTCAAAGCTCTTTTTTTTTTTTCCCTTGCGCAATGCCCGACGACGAGGAGGCCAGGGCAGCGGAGCAGGGCTGCTCATCCCACTGGGAGCAGAGCGGGGCGGCCGGGAAAGGCGAGCTTCGTTAGAACTTGGAAGGGGGGAGGGAGATGGGAAAAGAAAGGATGGGGGTGTTAAAAAACAAGTAGCAAAAAAAAGAGGTTTTAGCTGCAGCAGAGTGAAGTGCCTGGACAGCTCCAAAGCCGTTTTCCTCTGCAGAACTCCAAAGGGGTGAAAGCAAATCCTTCCCCATCCGCAGCCGGCCCCCCGCAGCCCGCGGCCCCCCTCCGGACGCGCACGGCAGACCAGTTATCACACCGGAAGGATTTGTTCAATCAGGGCACGCCGGTTTGTAGCACCTCTTTCCAATCGTTTGAAACAACTAAACTGGCCAAAAGACCTTGGGGAGCCCCCGGGGACCCGCAGAGACCCCGAGGTCCCAGCGGCTCCCACCGCCCACGATGGGAACCGGGAGATTGGCACAAGTTCTCCCAAGGAAACCCTAATAGGCTATTTCTGGACTACTGGCTCTTAACAAATCTATAGCACCTGAAGTGTTAGCACTCAATTAGTGACAAGGTTTCAAACCCCGGCGTTTACTGGTGAGGTATAAACAGAGTCATCGGGAGATAGCCGGGAATTAGAGCGGGAGGAGGCCCTGGACATTTTAACCGACTGGGATTAAGAGGAAAACTTTTTTTAAAAGGCCCCATCTCTCTCTCTCTCTAAACAGTCCGAGGTGTCGAAAGCTCAGGGGGAAGAGAGGATGTGCTCGCTGGACCTAATTGCGGGGCTGGGGTTTTTTTGTTTGTTTGTTTTCAGCAAAAAATTAAACCCCAAAACGCCCACGCAGCACGCCACCACCCTCCCCAAATCGCACTTAACAGTCCCGGAGAGCAGCAACGAGCGGGTGCGGAAGACAACCCTCGTCTGCGAGTGGCTTTTCTGGGCGTAGGGTGCAGGCTCAGTCCCGGGGGCAACGAGAACAATCATCAAAACCCGTTAAAGGCGGCGGGAGGGAACAGAGCTCCCCCCGCTTTCCCCTCGCATCCAGGAAAACGGCAGCGGCTTTCCTCACCCCGTCTCCTCCACGTACACCCACGGGGCCTGGGTCCCGGCTGGATGGGTGAGCTGAAGGTGTTTCAGGGTGCTCCGCCGGGGTCCCGTCTCCCTTTCTACTCTTTTGCGTGTTATTTAAACACCATTCTAGTTTCGCATGCCCTGGTCTGCAACCAAAACCGACCTCACGGAGGGCAGAAGCGGCGTGGGAGAGCTCGGGGTGCAGATGATGCCTCCTCTTCACCTCTGCCCCGGAGACTCAACCAGTCACCCCGGGCTGGGCAGGACGGGGACCGAGACACGGCGCCTGAGGGCTGCAAGCAGGGTCGGGAGCTGGGGGAACCAGTCGCCTTTGTCCCTTCTGCTCGGCTGCCCTCGGCCGAAACGCGGTTCGCAGTCGGAGCCCGGCTTCAGCGCGGTGTTGGAGAGCACCGGGAAAGGGGCAAGGCTGGGGTAGGGAGGGGGGTAAGGAATGGGCACTGAGCCCCGACCCGGAAAGTCCGTGAGCTGCTGTATGTCAGTAACATTCATCAATCAGCCGGACACAGAGCAGACCTGGCCTCTCTTTGCGGAGTGTTTGCTTTTTCACCAATTATTGCGGCCCTGCAGCTCTTTTTGTTGATACAGTAGTTCTAAAAAGTGCTAATGTTCATTTATCAGGGGGCCGAGCCCGGGACTCCCACTAGTTGTGATTCTTTCAAAAATATAAACACGAAGAGAAGGGCTAAGGCTAAAGCCCCCATTTGTTTCTAAACTGCAGTATTAAAAGTGATGCATTGTTGAAGATAAAGCGGAGATAACGCTCTCTGTCTCCAATGAATGTCTCCCCGACGCATTAATGACATTCCAAATGATAGCTCCGGCTTATCGTTCAATTAATCACTTCCACCCTCTGCAGCCGGGCCACATCGATCGGGAGCCGCCGTGTGACTGGGGGTCTGGAGGAAGCCCGTCAATCCTTAATTCACACCGTTTTGTCGGCCGGCAGCTCTCCTCCCCGGGACGCAGAGCCCGCCGGCGGGGCCGCCCCGCCGGGGATGCGCTCCGGAGTCCTCCGGGTTCACCGGGCAGAGGGGAACCTCTGAGGCAGGCGCTACCTTTTGCGAGTTCTGGGCCTGACTTGGGAAGGGCCTTTTGGGCTCGGGATGGAGGAAGGGAGCACTGAACTCCGTTTCTCCTGTCCCGAGGGAGGGGGATGCCAAGGCAGGCGAACCGGCTGCTGCGGGTCCGGGTTTGGGGGAGATGGGGATCAGTGCGTTATTTCGGTACGTATCTAATCTATCCCGACTGGCTTCTAATAGAAAGGAGGCCACGAAGTTAGAAAGATCGTCTGGCAGTAAGGAGGGCAAGGGGTGCCGCAGACACACGGCAAAGCCCTGCCGTAGGCCCCTCGCCCGAGCCGGGCTGCCGAGGCTGTCTCCACCTTCCCTGGGCGTTTCAGCCCTTCTGCAATCGAGGAAAATCCCCTCCGAGCTGTTTCCCAGGGAAGTCCCCAGAAGTGCAGCGGCAAAGAGCGAGATGACCGCTTGGCCGCCACCCTTCCCTCATTAAGTAGCAATATTTCTGGCTCCTATTGCCATCTCAAAATCCGGACCTGGTTAGCGGACAAGCCGTGCCCAGGACCGCAGCAGACGGGATGCAGCAAGAGGCTGCGAGCGCTGCCGCTGCACCGGCCAGCGGTCCCCAGACCGCGGGACCAAAGTCACCACAACGCCCGCAAAAACATCCCTAACTAAATTCCCCAGAAGGGAGCCCGAGGGTACTCAGACACAAAAATCACAAAATCTCGTGGGAGAAGTGGGGGCAGCAGCGGGTACGTTCAGGAAGGAACAACCAAGAGCTGCGGGCAGGTGCTCGCGTTTTCACCCGCCTTGGAGGGTTTCCTCCGTCTTCGGGAGAGGGAAGGATTTGCAAAACTCGCCTTGCTACCCCCGACCTCCCTGGGCAGGGACCCCCCCCTCCCACGAACTCACCGCCTTCCCACGGGGTTTCTCCTCTCGGCGCCCCAGCCCCTGCCTTATCTCCCACCGCTCC
>VZTU01004004.1:44291-74971 GCA_013400835.1 Zapornia atra
GCCCCCCCAGCCCCCCCCCCACCTTGTGTAGCCCTCCCGTAACTGAACAATTCCTGTTGTGACACCTGCAAACGGTACTTATATTGTAACGGCTTTCAAAAATAGTTCAAGAGCCGCTTTTAGAGCTCAGAGCCCGGACAGGACCGCTACGCGCCGGTCGTGTCCCATCCCGTGTCCCGGGCTGACGCGGGGCCGGCGTTGGTGGCTCCATCGCCGTCGGGGGCAGGGTACGAGCGGCTGATTTCTTCCTTGCAAAGAAGGGCAGTACAAAATAAGAAAAAAAAAATCTCAAGCCATAAACCCAGAGGATGAGCTCTGCCAGGGGGTAACTGCCCCTGACGCGTCCGCATCCCCTGCCCTTAAGGGGGAGAGAAGTAAAGCACCCCCCCCCATCAGCCCCCAAACTGCCCCGGGACAGCGAGCAGGGGTCCCCGCCGCCCGACTCCCTGCCTCTCCTCTACCTCAGCCCCTAGTCCGCTTTTACAGTAGTCACTATCAAATGTCAATTATTGGGAGTGAGAAACAACAAACATTGTAATTCAGCGCAGTCAAAACATCCTCTGAGTGTCTGAGATTGTCCGGCCCGGTGATAAGGCGATTAGGGGAACCTGCAACCTCTCCTGCCTTGGCCATATCGGCCCCATCAGTAAACAGGGATGGAGACAGGGTGGCTGTGGCCCTGGGACATAGGATGAAAGGCTGCCGGTGAATGGAAGCAGCCTGCAGCCTCTATCCCTCTTTCCCAAGGGGACCAACCTCACACACACACCGAGGTAGGATTGCACAGATAAGGAGCTCCGACCTCCTTCCTATCTTTGCAAATGGAAGAGGAGCCTTGGGTGCTGCTCACAAAGCCCCAGTGCAGCATGGAGTGTAGACACCTGTCTGGGGCTTAGGGCTGGGTAAAGGGTGGCCTTCTGTTACCCTCCAAGGAGGGTCTGCCTTAGGGACGCTTGCCCCAGAGAGGCAGAGCGACATTGGGTTTATTACAAAGGGAACTAGAACCTGACAGCCTGAAGCAGGGACACACAGCTGCCTGTCCCTAAGCACACAGGAACTGGGGCCAGCCCCACAAACACACAGCCCAGGAAAATGCAAAAGCTGCTTCTCATTTGAAGCCTCTCCCATCCTGGTATCACTGGTTGCATGATGACTTTTGCCTTCTTCCCACGCAGGCTTTGCATTAGAAAAACCTCACAGATGTACAGTAGATGGTAGAGGCAGCAAGTTAGCCAGAATACCTCCATAAGAGGACCAAGGGTAGATATTTACCTGAGAGCCCCAAAGAAAGAGCATGGGAGGGTGCAGGAGGGAGCTGGGTTTGAGTTCTGCCACTGTTGGATGCTGTGGGTGAGTTGCAGTTGGGTGTCTGTTTGCCTGATCTTTAAAACGGGCACAATGCTGCCATCCCACACCGACACCATCGTTCACTGGCAGTCAGATCCTGCCACTGCAGAGCTTGCCAGGTTCAGAGCTCACAGGGAGCCCGCAGGAGACACGACAAGTCCTGAGTTAATATGAGGGAAAGCATTAAGATTAAACTTGAGCCACTACTTTTAGAAGCTGGCCCTGAGTAGGGCACATAATTAAGTGGTCTACCAAGATAGACTGCACAGAGGCTTCAGCCAAAGCCATAGGAGAAAGTAATGCCACATGTCAACACAGCAGCCCTCCCTCACTTCCATACTCTGAATGTCCTTTCCCTTCCTAAAAATCCCTTAAATTTCTTCAAATCTGTTTATGTTCCTGCTGTAATATCTCAGCACTACAGCTATCAGTGAATCCGACAGTCTGGTGGGATTTGACCTGCTCTGCAGAGGCTGTTCTGGGCACCAGCTTCAGCTCTGATTTCCAGGACTGCACTGTGCTCATCGTCAGTTGGGATGGATGTACTACAGCCTCTGCCTGCTCGGCTGCTCACACGCTCCCCTCCCTCCCCACACTACCCCATTCCTGGGGGAATTGCATCACAGGCAGATGCAGGGCAGGATAAGACAGAGGCTTGGAACAGCAGCCGGAGCCTTGGAGCCGGTTCAGAAAGCGGTTTAGGCAGAGGACAGAGCCCACAGCTGGCTGAGGCCGGGCACAGCAGCCCAGCGCTGGCAGAGGCACCAGCAGCCACAGAGGGAAGCCCAGTGAAAGACCTTTCATTACCTGGATTAAGGAGAAGTGCAAGAGAGATATATGGCCAGAATTAACCCCCAGCATACTGATTTTGGCCTGGGGGGCTCACTGTCTTCACATGCACAGACACTCCATTGCTACTAGTCTTGCTCTTGCAGGCCTGCCTCACCTCCAGCTGCAGCTCTGCAGCAAGAACAGCCTCCGCAGGCAGCACAGCCAACAGGGTCAGGCAGCAGTAAAAGGTCTCCCCAGGACTTCTGAAGGCATGAAGTCTGTTGGCACACACTGCAACATGGTAGTGTGCTCTCCTGAGCTCAGGCCCTTCCAATGATGAGAAAAACTGAACGCATCAAACTGGGCAGGTTTCTGTGCCTGAGCTTGAAACGCTTCACATCCAGAAAGTGCTGTGAAAAACCTCTGCTTAGAGCACATTATTCCAGAGGGAAGTTCAGGATACTGGCATTTCCCCAGGGAAACCAAAAATCAGAGCTCCTGTCAGTGTCTGGAGGCATGCTAAGGGGCATATGAAGGAGGTTTTAGTAAGACCTGCACATGGATTCGGTGTGACTGCCCTTTCCTCAGCTTTTGGGGCTTTCCATAGCCTGACACTATCATCCATTTCTGGTTTAGACAAGCTTTTTCAGAAGAATTCAGTGCCCCCAGCTCCACCTGAAGGTAACAGGAGCAAGTGCAGCTCAGCACCACTCGTGTTCTCCAGGCGAGCTGCACGTGGCAGGTTTATACAAGCTATTTGGAATTCTCACAATTTATACAGGAACAAGTTGTCAGCTGTAAGGGACTGATACCAAATCCCTGGCCTTCAGCGGTTTGATAGAAACTGAAGTAATTGTTTTTCCCGAATAACACCCGTGCAGTTCCTAAAGTGCATCCCTGGCCAGAATTTTATTCAAGGAATTTTCACATAGAAAGTTACTCTGGAGTCAGGAAACAAGGAGATATGGTCCTGGCAGGAATTAGCTAAATGTTTCGATGTTCCTGAGAAGCCCAGCAGGAAAACAACAGATCAACAACCCTCTCTCCCTAGCCCCTAATTCATCTCACTGACAACAGTTTAGATCAATATCAGCAGTAAGTGATTTCTTGTTAATGGGGATTATTAAGAAGAATCAACATCTTTAAAATGCTACTCCATGTTGTCTCCAGAGTGAGACAGGGCTAGGCTTTCAGCCTAGAATCTTTATTTTTCATTCCTGGGTGGTTTGTTATTTACTACACCATGAAGGTAACACTACATTTTACTACAAAAAGAGGGAAGTGGAGATTTCTTCTAATAAAAGATCAAGCCCTGGCAATGCATTTGTGAAAGTTAAACAACCAAGGTTTGACAAAGTGACATGGAATAAGTTACTCAAATATTACTACTTGCCTCCTGCAGTCATCTTAAACTCTGCCACTCCAGAGTATTCAGTAGAAAAGCCCTGTTTCCTGACAAGGTCATCCTCAGCATAGCCCATCAGCCACAGGCCTTCTCTAAACTCTTCCTAGTTCAATTCTGCACCAAAGGGAATTCCAGTGGGCTTTTTCCACCAGCTTTTCATCTCAAACCAGTTTGCTTTATTGTTTCAGTACAAACTCCAATCTACTCTCTCCAGAAATCTCATCCTTCTTGCTTCCTCTACTTCACAGGTAGTACGATGATCCATGTAGGTTTTTTTCCCCTTCTGGGTACCAACAGAAGGCAATCTGCAAAAGCATCAGCTGAACTAGATTATTGCTGCTGCTTCTATCCACAGTGAAGGCTGTACTGCTGTGCCTTAGCTAACTGCCCAGTTTTAAACCATCTCTACCATTCCCACCACAGTACTGCTCAGACTTGTCCCAGGCTGTTGCCTGAAATGGCTACTAGAGCTGACAGGCTGGCCAAGATGAGCAAGAATAGGCAAGTTTGTGTAGAAGAGCGTCTGGAACTGCAAATCAAATACAAACCATGTCAATTGAGTCTGAACTAATACTCCAAGAGGCAGAATAAGACAGAAAATAAACTGTTTCCTGGAAGCTGAGGAAGAGGAAAAGTTGATAGAAGCCCAGGAAAAGAGATGACAATTCAGAAAAGCAAAGCAGGGCGTTTTTAAACCATCTCTGTGTGCAGAGCAATTGATGCACTGACCCCACCAAGACTATAATAACATATGTAACTCATCCCTGCTTAAAATAACTTTTTTTTTTTGTGTATCTACAAAGCAGCATGGAGAGAAATGGCTAAGCCACAATTCTGTATGTCAGGAGGTCTGGGCACTTTTCCCAGCTCCATTAGAGAGCAGCATCACATGTGCAGCTGGGTCAGTATAGGCAGGGCTTACACAAACATAGGCAGGAGCCATGCAAGTGCAGGGGGTGCACCAACATGATTTGCAGAGATCATTCAATACTTGCTTAATTTGATGTGCTTGAAAAAGAAGTTGTCAAAAAATCCCCCACCAAACAAGACTGCAAAGGGGCAGAATCTCTTAGTGGACAATTAATTGGCAACACCTGGAACTAAATTACTATTTGTGGAGCTGGGCAGGCTGGAGGAGAAAGAAGCCTGAACGATGCTCCTGTACAGTGGGCAAGATCAGGAGGTAACAGGAAAACAAAAGCAAGTTTGTCAAGTATTTCAAATTCTGTGAACTGTTTAACTACTACTTAGTAAGAAACATAAACAATTTAAAGAGGCATTTTAGAATTTTATTCCCAGGACCAACAAATCTGGTTGTTGGGCAAATTAACAACTTCCACATTCAAAACCACCTACACTCAGAAACATTTTCTAGGTGTTCTGCACACTGGAAACTGGTGTATTCTGTTACCACAAGAATATACCATAGCTTACTTTAGCACAGCAGACGCTTCCTAAATATGCTGCAGGATGATGCAATCTAAGCTTTGAATAAGTCCCAGTACTGGCTTCCTAGAAATTGCCCCCAAATCTCATCTTCCTGGCCAGGACTATTTTTTGTACTCCTTACTATCTGTGAAAAATAAAAGCTGCTTTCAGAGCAGCTGCTGCAGTCGGCAGAGGTGCAGCACAGACATGTGCATAGTGCTGGCTGGCTGTCATCAAGAGAAGCCGTTAAAAAACAGGTCACACACACACAAATCCAAAGCCATTTCAGTCAAATAAGAAAGTTTCTTATGTTTTTAAGTTAAAAAAAAAAAAAAAAAGAGAGTTAATTCCCCCTGCCTGGCTTCAGCAAGTCAGTTCTAATGATACCAGTTACGTGGTTTATGTTTTTTTCAGGCAATGGAAAGACAATTCTGGGTTGACCTGAGGTTTCATGTTCTGCTTCATGCATCGCACAGTGTCAGCTGCTGCTCCCCTCTCTGCTGCATCCCCACAGAGACAGGTCCAGATCCACCCTGCAGTTACACACACTTAACTTTACGGACATGGTTAATCCCACTGAAGATTCTCATACCGACATGGACAGCATACGAGGGCTCCAAGTGGAAGTAGACAGACACGCTGACACCCGCCTGCATTTCTGGCATCCTCTCATGCTGAGGCTCCAGTATCCTTCTGCTATTTATTTCTGGTTATGAGGGTTAAAGGAGTTCTTATACTTGTTTTGGGTTACATGGTATATCCGAGTTTTCCTTTCCAATTACCTGCCCAGAAAGCAATCCCTACCCTGTACATCAACAGGTACTGCAAGAGTCCCCAGCCTACAGCCTCTAAACATATGGATATACCACACATACAGCCATGATCAGAATGCAGGTTGCTCACTGGCATCTTTAGAGATGGCTCCCTTCAAACAATGCCAAAAAAAAAATTGCTTTACTTAACCTCAGGGTATTGAAGACAGGAAAGTGGAATTGCTGCTATAAAAAGAGATGTTCTGCTGTATCTCTCCCCCAACACTCCCAGGCATCCAGCACAGTGTGCCTGCCTGAGACCTCGGGCTCATTTCTCCTTTCAGATGAACAGAAAAAAAGAAAGAAAATATTGAGTGAGAGCTGCTGGTCATCAGCACCTGAGAGCCAGGCCTGAGGTGACCACTTTTGTCCAGTTCAACACCAATTTAGAGCCCACCAGTATTTCACCTGGAGTATTTTAGCCTAAATGATCTCTTACACATGGAGGCATTAGAACTGGAAACCAAGTTTCCCTACTCAATCCTCAGTGCTAATGCTATCTATAGCATTTTATTTTTATACACACAAGCAAGATGAAAGTACTTGATATTTTTCCCCCATATAAAAAGGAAGGGCATTAAAGAGAACCACCCCTAGAGCAGCATACTAAAACATCAGGGATAGTTGTAGACTAGTTTCCAAATACCCTCTCTGCCTTTCTTTCTTTCCCAGCTACATTTTCTATCCTATTGGTCTCAATATTTTGGTTGTGAAAACGCTGTGCTCTGCCCCTTTGATCAGCTAGTGAAAAGCCCTTTCATGTCTTGCTGTCTTCATTACCTTACACTTTAATTGCTGGCCTTGCACGGGACAGACAGGTGGTACAAGGTCACCACAGGAGATGACGGATGGCTTTTGGCAGTGCGCATCCCGATTACACAGGCTGAAATCACCCTGTGTGGCTGTAACCCGTCCCACACTGGGGGACCAGCCATGCACAACACCCCATGGCCACAGCCACCACACACATTTATTATTTTCCTAATAGGATCTAAAATAGATTCTTCAGATTAGCATTTCCATGCACACATGTGTAACTTGCCTGTGTCACTTACCCAAGCACCACCTCCCCAGCAAGGTTCGGGGATCTCCATTTCACAAGTTGATGAAGCAATACACCCAGAAACAGCAGTTTAGCCTAAGTTATTGAGATGATCAGGGAGCATTAGAGGTGAAACCCCAAAGTCACACATCAAAGCTCCAGCAGTAACAGTCGAGCCCTGGCAGAGTGCACATTTCTGAATAAAATAATCCATTTCAGATGCCAATCTTATTGCACATACCATAAAAATCACTGGGGAAATGGCAATATTTTTTTCCTTTTACACTCCCAGAACTTCCCTCATTTTTCCCTAGAAAATAACAACTAAAGGCTTAGTCCCTGGTTGTACAGGAACACTGACTCCATTCACTGACACTTGATGTACGCTTACACCCACCGGTACCACGATGGAGAAGTTTTCATTTGACTTGCCAACCTCATGGTCATGGCAAGTGTTACACACAGCTGCTCTGGACATTAGGTACCACACTGCCATTTCAGGTCCTCAAACAGAGAAAGGCTAGGAGAACAGGAGGAGGAAGACGCTTTGCACTGTATCATAGAAGATACCAGACTAGACCATTTTACTAGACCTGTTTTGGCTTTCAAAACCTTTAGATGGAGCAAGGGAGCTCCCAAAGCAAAGCCTGGGTACAGATCTCTAAGTGTTATGTAACTGAGACCCAAACTTAAGTTCAAGGCTGGCTTTTTCCAGCATTATAATACAAAGAAGTAATGATCTCAGATCTGGTGACGCAGGATGCTCTTCCAGTGAGCATCAACACTGCTATGCTCAGCTTGTCTCACATGGAAAGGTATTTTGCAGAGAAATCTGCTCAAATCTCAGTGTACAGCCAAAACAGATGTTATTTTGCCAAAGTGAGACACTTATTTGGTCCCAGTAGTAAAACACACCTTACTACAGGAGCAAAGTTAATTGGTTTGAAGATTCTTTTCCAGGAAAGCCAAGATGGCCCTCCAAGATTTGTCTTGCAAGACAGAGAGCCTGATTAACTGCAAAGCAGAAGGAAATGTCTCTCCATTATTTTCTCCTCCTCCCCCTGCCTCCCAGATGACCATTCCTTTCATTTTCCAGGCAGGTTCCTTCCCTCCACACAGCTGTTCCCAACCACAGCTGAAATCAAGAGGCTGGGACTCATTAGCTCTACTCGGTCCTTTCATCCAGACTTCAATGTGACATGCACAGGGACCATAAGTGACAGGAGCCAAGTTTAGACTGAGGTACAGGTGTCCCAGACTGGAGAGGTCAGTCAAGCAATTTGTTCCCACTTACACCATCTTGGGGGGTTGGGTTTTGTTTGTTTTAAGTGAAATACCATCATACAGATTTGCAGATTTTAGTGTGTTCCAGTTGAAAAGCATCACCCTCTGTGCAATGCACCAGACAGATGCTCTCAAATCAAGGATCTCCTCCAAGACCATTCCTGTTGTATCAACCAGGACACCAGCATCTCACCCACCTTCTGAAGGAAAGCAAAATGTTTTCCTGTTTTTGAAAGTCCTCTAAATAATATAGGCCTCAGGAACTTAATTCTATTTATTTTATTGTTTTCTTAAAACCAGAACTGATGATTTATGAATTGGAGTCACTGACATTTTGTGGAAAACTTATTTTTTGTGAGAACTTGAAACAGCGAAGACACTGTTCTAATCCTGACTGACACCATTTAACATCATGTGTGTCATTACAGATTGTTCAGGTGAGGAACAAGGCTCTTCCATCATCTGCTGTGTGCAGGCAGCCTGCAAAGGCACAGACAGAAATCCCTGCTCTGGAGCACTGGGATGGAAACATGGATAGGGCAGGGGGTGAGCACAGGAAAAAAAAGCCTTGGCACAGGGAGGAACTGAGTTTTTGAAAGAGAAAATGCTTTCTGCTGACCTGAGCTAAAGATAGGAGTGCAACGAGGTGCTTTTTAAAGCGGCAGATTTGGTCTTATCAGAAGTCCCTGAGGAAGGGCATGGTGCTTTCATCAAATACAGACATTTAGAGAGCTCTTCCCCCAGCAATGGGAGCATTGGCACAGCCAGCATCTTGGAGAGCCACTGGTCTGGCCAGGGAGCTGGCACAACCCCAAAAGCATGGAGGGACCTTTCCCTGTGCTCCCCATTACCCATCACCCCACACAGGTACCACAGGCAGGTCCTTCCTTTATCATTTTGACCTTGAGACAGATGGGGCTCTACCTTGCTGCTATCACTATTTCCATTCAGCCCAAACCCCCCTGTTCCCCACAATGAGGGTATGTTAAAAAAAAGGCGTCACGGGGATAGATTTGTCAAGATCAAGGGTCGAGTTTATGTTGATCTACAGGTGTCAGAAGTGTATTGATCCAGTGATTAAGGTTTCCAAGAGGTCACCATAAAGCCTCAGGGGATGAAAATACCACATAAGCTGCTCGCAGATGTTGCAGGAGGAACCAGACCAGATAAAGCAACCACCGAGAGAGCGTTAACAGACACCATTAGAGCAATGGGTGATGCCACAGCATTATTTTGCTGTAAACCAGGGTGGCCAAACGAATAGAAAGGTGAAAACATCAAATCCTGCAGGCCTCTGTCAGGGCAGCGCTAAGGACACTATGTCAGATTGAACTGGGGCATCGTGGCCCACATGAGGTGAGAGACAGCCTTCAGCACAACACTTCTGAAGAACACTTTCCATGGGTTACTCAGGCAGGCATGGATTATCCCCAAAAAACCCCCACTTTTGGGAATGCAATTTCTTTGCAGATAGAAAACACATTGCAATAGGTGCACCCACAGCAGATACACACACACAAAAAAGTCCCTTAGTCTTAATTCCTATCTCCTCAGCTAACATGGACGTTCTCCAAAGCATCTGACCATGACCCACAAAGCCAGGGACCATGGCGACTTCTCCACCAGCAGCAACAGCTCAGCATGTCTGTAACTCGAGCATTTAAGCCCAGCAGTTATTACAGAGCGCAATGCTCAATCCCTTTATCATCTCTCCTCTCCCTGCAGCAGCCGGAGCGAGGTCTAATTTTAAAAAGCAGTGATATGGAGCTGATGCAGTCACACGTGCTGCAGTTAGTTCCTGGGTATTTAAATATAAACCTGCATAAGCTGTTCTACAGTTAAGCTCTTGTAGAGTTAACTATATAAAGTCAAATTGAATAAACCGCAAAAAAAATCCAACTTACTAATTTGTGAAGCTCAAGAGTTAAAATAGATGACTTGCCAATTTCACTTTTAGAGTCATTTTGGGATTAATAATCCAAAGTATTTATCTGATATTACTACAGTAATCTTAAAAACTAGTTAATAAAATGCTCATTTTTTACCTGACTTCATTCCTCTAAGAACAACCCTTAACATAAACCAAGGCAACGTGTTCTCCTTGGTGGTATATTCCAGTGAAAATTAGAAATATAAAACTTATCTCCTAGAAATTAATAAATCTCATCAAGGTATAGGAAACAAAGTTCAGCCAAAACCAGTTTTTACAATCAGACTGAAATTTAGACTGTTCTTAATTTCTCTATAAAAATAGACAATTATATTCCAATAGAGAGACTTTGAGAGCTAAATGCTTATTATGAGAATAACTTGCAATGAATCTAAGTACAGTAAGTACATCCCTGCTACAACACACAGCTGTCATCATCAGAGCACAAAGACCGAGCATTTTAGAAGTGTTTGTAGCATCTGCACCGCAGAGTTTTGGTGCCAATAGTCATGAGCAAAATAAAGCAGAACATGTACTTGTGCCTCCCGACTGAGGCTTTCATCTGTGCAAGCCTCTGGTCAGCTTCATCAGCACAAGCAGGCAGCTCACACGCCTCAGGCAGGCACTGAACAGTGCCCGAGATATTTAAGAGCACATACTGCAATACATGTACATGTTGGTGATATCCCATGCATGACAGTGGTCCCAGCACTGGAGAAAGCTTTAAACCCAGCCTTGCTGGTTTTGCAAATCGTTCAATAGGAGAACTGTCTCTGTGCTGCTGGGGAAAGTCGTGCAGGGGTGCGGGGAGGTGCGGGGCTCTGCAGAACTTTATTTCACAGTGCTACCTAGTGGCTTCTGCAATTAAAGATCAGCCAAGATGCAATCGCCATGCAGAACCTCAGCGTGTGGTAAACACAACTGCATACAGCCTGAACCTCCCCTGCTGCCCAAGACAATAGGGACGATGTAATTATACTGCAGAGGGGGAAGAAAAGGAGAAGACCTCATAACACCATTTGTGAATTGATCCAAAGCATTTGACTTGATACCGGCATCCCCATCCCAACCTCCTGCAGCTGTACTGGGTGCCAGGACAAGCAGCACCTTCCTTTGGAAAAAGGGAGTTTTCCTCCCTGGCCACTGCTGAGGACTGGTACAGACAGGAACATGGAGCCAGTGGGATTCACAGCCCTTCAGAGGCCATCCCTCCCTGTTTCATCCTCTCTCAGCATCAAGATGATAATGCCAGACTTCCCCGATTTCCTGACAGCACAGCCAGAACCCTTCCACACCTCTCAAGCTTTCCTTCACCCTTAACAGTGACAGCAGTTGCTGGTGGTGTCACTGCCTCCCTGTCCTGCATCCATCAGTCTATATTGATCAATATATCAATCTATACATTTTCCACCACCACAGGGGCCTCAGCACAGCAGTGGCACCCTTGCCCTGTGTCTGCCCACGCAGAAGACAGCACTGCTGGGTGCCAGGGCATGAGTCTTAGGTGCTACAGCAGCACAAAGGGCAGACTAGGAGCCAAGCCCAGCAGGATTCAGCCCAAGATATTAAACCCAAGTGCAAGGCCCAGCCACAGGACGTGACAGTTTTCTCATATTTAGAAAGGGGAGAATGGTACTTGCTTCCCTGAGCAATGCCTTATGATCGCCAGATGAAAGGAGTCATGTCGTACTAAGTAGTATTAATAGTCACAGGCATAATATATATACATGAGAATAATATAGCCAAGCAATACTTCACAGTTATTTCCAATAGCAACATTTGTATAATGCCATTGACACTCAACTGCTGATAAGTTGGACACACTTAAGGAATTTTAATAAGCCTTTGAAAAGGTTTAACTGATGTGAATTAAGCCCCGAGATAATTTAGACACAGGGCTGTCATTCTTCAGTTAAAAATAATTGATCTCGAATTTAAACGTCACGTCTTGCACCCTGGTGTACAAAGGCAAAGAAAATGTCATTTGTCACCAGCAGTGTCTGGGGCTGATGAACACGTTTCTGGAGAAGGTGCAGCAGCTCTGAGCTGTGCCTGGGTCCTACGAGGGACCCTGCTGCTCCGCTCGCCCTGGGGAACTCCTGCTGGGTCACAGACAAGGCACTTCACAGGAATAAGATTCAAATATGTAATTAACAATACACGTGTGGTTATTGCTACAGCAACACTAAACCCAGTGCCCAGGGCATTGCAGGTGAATGCAGAAAGGACTGAGAACATCTTTTGTCTTTAACCCACAGAAACAGCCCTACTGACACGCTGCCTTACAGAGGCAAAGTCTTCACCCAGAGCTTAGTTCTGAACACAGAAGTTTTTTCTTTTGGAGAGGAATATTCTATGTTTACTGCTGCTTGTTCCAGGAGTTACGCTTTCCTAACTGGCAATTTCTCTCCCAAAGCTCACTGTTCTTTTCTGGAATCCTCTAGCAGACACGTAACATCATGTCTTTTTGACAAGATACCAGAAGCTCTTGTCGAATTCTGCAAACCTAAACATCCACCCACATCTTTATGGACATTAATTAACCTGCAGTAATGAGAATATAAGTTCCCACTTGCTGTGGGTCAGCATGAACCTCACTCTATTGCCTACAAAATTACTTGCCATTAACTCTGTGACAGATCAGGAACTAAGTTTGGGTTCAATTTGCAGTCACCAAAAGATATTGGTGCGAAGACAAGAGTATTTAAAACAAATCTGAAGATAAAGAGAATTGTAGGCTGATTTGTTGTTTCCCCTCCCCTTCTTTTTTGGCTGGTTGGTTTTGAACACACAGACAGATTACTGGCACAGAGCAGTCAGCAGGAGCCGGGAGTCGCTGGCATTAAGCTACTTGCGTTTTTGCTTCAGCTATTTTCAAATATCATCTCTGACATTTAAACAAACAGCAATAACATTCTGATCCTTAGCAGCATTTGCAATTTTATATCCAAATAAGAAGCAGCAAAAGCAGCATGCTTTTAAGAACAAAGCTCAGAAAGGAATTCTTCATTGTTTAATCCAAAATATACAGCATTGCTATACATATAATAGATCATTTTTATACATATATACACAATATATGACAATATACAGAACAGGGGAAGACTTGCTTCTCTTGGAAACACCAAATATTTGCTGTTATCAGACACAGGATAGGAGGCCAACTAGATCAATAGGCTTACTTAATATAGAAAAAAAAAAATCTTATCTTCATTTTGGACTAGCTAGCCATAGTGTCAGCACCTAGATGCCACTGACAGAGTTATCTCCCATCAGCAGCAGCAATAACTCTTTGGTAGTTGGGTGACACCTATGAAAAGCCAATAACCCAAACAGGGGAAAAAAAAAAAAGTCCCACTGTCCATTCTGAAGATAAAGGGAAACTTGGCTCAGTCATCCCCAGCCTCTGAGCCTTTATGGGGACTAGGAAATACCACTTTGAAGCCTGTGTAGGTCTTGGTTCCAAACCTCTGTTCCTGTTGGGGTGATGCAAGCTGAAGAACTTGTGGGTACAACAAGACCAGACCCCCTGGAGGGGTCAGGTCCAAAAGCGTCCCTGGACACGATACTCAGCCATCACACTGTTGAAAAGAAGAAAGCAAAAAGCTTTCATGTTGTTCTATATATATATATGTGGTTCTATCTATAGGGCTTGGTGTGCGCTGATCCCGGAGGAGACGTTCTCCCTGCCTGCCCTTTGGGCGCTTATCGCGGGACCAGGGGGACGCGCGCAGCATTATCACCAGGCCAGGCTCAGAGCAGCCGAGTGGCATTTTCCTTTCATGCAGCCACTGACACCAGCCACGGGGCACAGCGCTCCCCAGCGCAGCCCGAGACCCCGCCTGGCAGCCTCTAAAAGCCAGAGATAAGCGGGATACGCGACTCAGCTCCGATGCTGCTGCAGGAGACAAAGGTCAGGAGCGATAACATCTGATCAGCGTCACGTTTTGTGGTTAAAAATAAAAGGAAGCCCAAGTGGAAGCCAGAGACTGTGGTGGTCTAAGGCATGGTGAGGTGTCACAGCACCTCAGGGACAAACCTGCACCAGACTTGCTTCTCGGCTCCTACCAAAGTATTTCTACTGCCTTTGGGTGGCTGCACGAGCCTCATGTTTCATCCAGCATTTTAGCACCTGAGGCATCACCCTGAGGCAGACCCACAGCTACGATTATCACAGCTCTTGCTTGACAGAGGGACCCAAGATCCAGGCTTGTGTGCAGTCAAGGAAAACCGCACGGTCCCAGCATGTAAGGTCAGGCTGGGCTGCTCCCGCTCACATGGAGCAAGTGGGAATAGCCAGTGGGTGAGGATGTAGCTCGGCAGAGAGAAATTGGCAGCCACAGGTGCTCCACGTAGGCACTCACCACTTACACAACAGGCCTAGAATCAGGACATTAAAAGCAAACCCACACCAGAGGCAAATAAAAGCAAAAGCTGCTTTTTATGAAGTGCTCCGTTGGGCTCATGGGTACGTGCAGGGGTTTGCTGCTGTGAAGACCATGCACCTACTGTGTAGGATTTGATACCTTTTCTGAGCACATGGTGGCAGAAGTTTATTCAGCATATTGCTCATGCTGGTGGGATCAAAAGCCCCAGCCCACAGCACAGAGGAGGGATTTTAGCCTGGGAGATCAGTTCTGGCTTCGCTGACTGTAGCCACCTCCAGAGCCACACAGAGATGCAGCTGGGTGGCATTTCCAGTGGACTTGCAGAAGTGTGAATAATCAGACACAGTAACGACTCTGATATCAGCCTTTCCTGTGGTTACTGCTGCTTGCCAGAGCTCTGCCACAGCCCAGGCAGAACAAGGACCTGGCTGCTGGTTGCACAAAGCCCATGGAAACACAGTGAAACCAGAGCAGCTCTACATCAGGGAAGATGCTGTGGCTCCTCTCTGCTTGCAGGATTTTGCCCCAAATGGTGCATCGTCACACAACTTTGGCCATTGGCAAGAGTTTATCAGTAACAGAAAGAGGATATTGAACCAGAAATGTCACTTATTGACTCCCTGCCAACCCCTTCCCCCCAGTACATCTTCATGGGAAAGAAAGAACAAAACCAAACAGGTAAACAGTACCTGAATAAGTCTCTGGACTGATTTGTCATCTCCCTTTCTCTGGTTTCACACATGCTGTGTCTCTCATAATTTGAGGGGTGATCTCACAGTACACCACATAAAGAGCTGGGCCCTAAACCCAATTAATCAATCATTCCCAGTCCCTTCCTCAGACTGTAGCTCTGTGTGCAGACAAGGATCAGATCTTCAAGGGACAGTTACAGAGCACTGGTACATCCAGAGCATCTCTCTCAGTGTGTTACCTACAGAAATTGGCACAAACTTTTTCATCACTTGTTCCTGGGATAAAACTGAAGTCTCAGCTCCATGGGACTGTCATTTGTCTTGTTGTACAGAGCAGCCCAGACCCCCTTTGTACCAGGTTACATAAGGAAGCAGATCATAATAAGGTTGTTTTATTCAGCCTCAGCCTGAACAAGCCCACCACCAGCTGCAGGGACAGACAGACACATGAAGCCAGTCCACAGACAGCTTTGGGCAGTGGCAGGATGATGCAAGAGCCCCAGGATGCGTTTTATACATTTGAAAACCTGACAGCACAATGGGACAGATGCAGAGCTAGCCAGTTATTATTCCATCTACTATCTGACTCCCAGTTGCAATTACTGCATGAGCCAATGATCCCAGCACAGCCCACAACTAGGAGAACATCACTTTTCAGGAATGGATCATCCTTGCTTGACTGGGAGCTTAGGAAATGTTTATTAGTGAGTATCTGATGCAAGCATGGACACTCACACCACACTGGGCAACTAGAAAGATGAAGGTGATACTGCTGCAGATACCACAGTAGCTCGTTATGCTACTTACACAGCACACATTTAAGAGATTTGCTTTCAGGATACACTGGCATTTTACATATATTTTTCCCCTACCAAGCCTTGAGCAACACAGTACACAGCAGAGAAATGCAAGAAGTCCAGTTTTCCCACCTGTAAACATTTTAGGTTCTTTATAGGTAAGTGAGAAATCCTTTAGCCATCAACATCCAGAAGCCATCAACAACTGATGCCATTATTCCCTAACAAGTGTACCTTAATATGTACATGGTTGAGAAAGACCCCACAATATCACAAACTGCTGAGTTAGAGAGAGACAAACGTTACATTACAACTCAAACACAGGCTATTTCCACCTCTTTTGAGCAGGACTTGTGTCTCAACTAACACAGGGAACGACGCACATGGCTGGGCACACAAGGGCTGAGAGCTAGGGCTGTTCAGCCCAAAGAAGAGAAGGCTTTTTGTGAGGGCAAGGGGGTCTTATCAAAGCATGTAAGTACCCCAAGGAACAGTGCACAAGGGAGGGAGCCAGGCTCTTTCCAATGAGGGCCAGTGACAGGACCAGAGGCAATGGACACAAACTGAAGTAGAGGAGGTTCCCTCTGGACATCAGGAAACACTTGTTTTACCCCGAGGGCAGCCAGGGAGCTTGTGGTGTGTTCATCATTGGGGATATTCAAACAGCTGTCTGGACATGGTCCTGGGCAACCAGCTGTGGGTGGCCTTTCTTGAGCAGGGGCTCTTACCAGAGGGACTTCAGAGGTCCCTGCAACCTCAACTGGCTGTGATGGAGAAACATGGACAACAGGGAAACCCAGCTACATCAGCAGAAGCTTCCAGCCTTCTTAAGAGGACAGAGTTTTGAAGCAAGGTTCCTGTTCTCACCAGCTACTCTCAGAGAGCTGCATCAATCTATTAGCAATTAGAAAAAAAATCTGGCAGACAGTTATCCTTTATACCACAGAGCATCACAGCCAAGCTGTGCTGTGGCTGCTGCTTTGCTCCAGCAGCATTGAGCACACTTGGTTGTGGCACACAGCACCCACTGCCTACATGGGGAGTGCTGGTCACCCCTTTAAGGGACAGAGCACCAGCACTGGGTGCCCAAGCACACGAAGGGCTCTGTGCCTGTCACAGCAACATACGCTTGCAAAGGCACATCACACTAAGGCATCTGCTTAGAGCTTCCCTTCTGGTGGAGCCACCCCATTACAAATTGGGATGCAAAGCAGCACTTAGCCGATTTCCCTCCCCCCCTCTTTCCAAAAGGGGAGCCCCATGTACTTGCAGACAAGTATGCACATGCCCCCTGGATATTCTCAGCCCGAAGATTCCAGCCTGCCTTGCCCCGGCCCGCTCGGCCCGCGATAGCAGCCGTGCACATTTGGCAGAGACATTTTTAGAAACCTCCAAGCTATGAATTCACCCTTCCGTTCCAGTGAGGCCAGTTATGTGGAAAGCATTTCAAAAGCAGGACTTCAAACACAGACTGCAGTCCCTCTCAATTATTAGAGGGGGGAATGCACACTTTTCTCTTCCCCCAGTGAGTTACCCTATAGTGTTTATGTATTTAGTGATGCCAATAACCAAATAATTACAAGTCAGATCAAACAGGCCTTCTCAGCACAGTTCTGCCACAGGTTAAAGCTACTTCCAATTCTCTCCCTCAGCTCCATGTTCTACTGTGATCGCTAAAGGGTGACTTAACTTTACATGCACCTAAATAAATGCTCAGGATGTGCCCTTCACACTGTGCACTCAGGGATGTACCAGGGAGATGCCCCCAGTCCCAGCTACAGCAACAGAGATACCCGGCAGACAGCTACGCTGGCCATGGGCTTCCCACTCCAGCCATGCAGGAATGGAGACCAAGATCACATCTGCATCCACAGCCCACCAACCACATGCTAAACCACCTACCAGCAGCACAGCTAAACACCCAACAGCACCATCCAGCTCCTGACACACCAAGAGTCGACTTCCAGCCATGTTCTCCTTCTCTGTGGGTGTTCAGAGAAAGGAAACTGACCTCAGGGAGCTGGACTCCATCGGCTGGACCTGACATGGACTCTCACCAGCTCTTTAATAAATAAGACCTAAATCTGCTGAGGCATCAGAAATGCCCCGTCCCAGCCCCTAACTGGCTCCAGCTGCACAGCAACACACCAAGGGTCCTTCAAATGGCTTCAGCCCCCTTTGCTGGGAGGACACAGACCGTTAACCACTGCTCAGCTGATGAGGAGTTCATTAACCCACAGCTGTGTGATTGCTACCAGCTGCCTGTCCCAGCCCCTGAACTCCAGGACAGGGAGATTTTGGTCTTTTTAAGTCCATACTAGTTCCTTGTTTTAAAAGGCTGTTATTCTTTGAAGGAAAGAGGTTTTCACTACAACTGTTCTGCAACAATGATCCCCACTATCAGCTTGCAGCAACCACATTCAATACCCACTGCCTGTGGGAGAGAAACAGTCCAGGTAGCCACAGGAGCACTGCTGCTGGCTTTCTCTTGTGTATGAGCCCTCCAGCACACCACAACATATCCCCAGAGCTCTCTATCTTACTCTGGAGCTCCCCAGACATGCAGTCCCAAAGCTCCTAGACTTGGGAAGGCTCCAACCCTTGGCCCTCAAGCCATGCCTGACCCCAGAAATGCAGAAGGAGCAGAGACCATGCTCTTCTCAGTATCCCTGATGGATCTGCTGCACTCATCAGGGTAAGCTTAGAGGGTGAAGCACCTAAGAAAACACTACTCTCTTTGAAATAGGTTCACATGATAGCAGTTTTTAGCCTTCACAAAACAGCCTTGGGCACACAGCAGAAGCAAAACCCCGGGACACACACTTCAAGCCCCATCTTCACATTCAGAGGCGACCACAGAAACTAGTGAGCTGCTCAGAAAGCAGAAGATGCAAATACACTCCCTCCCCTCCAGACACAGAACTGCACAGGCCCAACTTTCCACACTCCCAGGATAAACACTGCAGGCATTAGACAACAAAAGCCAGACACAACGACCTCCACTTCCCACAGCTCTCTTCTCACCTAGTTATAAAAAAAAAAAATCAGATAGAGACCTACCTTCAAGCCAGGAACAAGGTCTGTAAGTGAAGAACAAACCAGACTGTGCTGCAGCCCAGGGGGAGGGTATTTGAGAACACCCAGCCAGCCACCCCAGCTGCTGCCTGTATAGGCTGATGGAGCATCTCCCAACCAGGAGAGCTCCAAGGCACCATCAGCTGTGGCTTTGCTCTAGCACCCAACCACCAAGCCAGGTGTCTCCAGAGACACCACTTGGGGTGGCTGGCCCACATGTTAGAGATGGTGCTTCACCAAATCACCCTTCTTAGCCCAAAGAGGAAATAACATTTATCTCACTGTCTTCACTGATTATTTCTCTTCAGGTCTGTGGTCCATCAGGAGCCTGGATGCTCTCTGACTGTCTTTGGAGGGAAATGGTTCAAGTACCAAGTGCTGCAGATCCACCCAATGCATCCCTGGGAGGATTTCTGATCTTCCCCTCTCCCAAAAGGTCCAGTTGTCCTTCACCTTTTTTCACTTATTTATCCTGTCTCTAAGGACTGTAGCAGGTAGGTATGTTTACAAAAGGACTTTATTATTACAGGTTTTTTAATGAAATCCAGATGCAACAGAAAGCAAATGTCTTAAGGTCAGTCCTTAAAAAGTTATTTTTTGTCAGAGTGTTCCAGCATGTCAAGGTCTGAAAGCTAAAATTTCAGTGACAGGATGGGGCCAAAGCAAATCCCAAGACATTCAGCAACAAACCTTTCGTTTCCCCCCAAAACCGCTGAAGTACAATCCCCACCCAGAAAAGATCACCCCTTTGGAAAAAAAAAACCAACAACCCTTCACTGAAATTCTCAGCACTGTGGGAAAGCTGCTGCTTTTTTTAAGGTTGATCTACGTCCTGACAGGAGCACGTCGCAAAGATAAACCCAGTGAGACTTCCTGCAGCCAGTCGCGCTGCATCACCGCTGGGAGCAGAGCGCTCTGCTCAGCGTCCCGGTATCTCAGAGATTAGCAACAACCTATTTTTACATCGCATCGACACGAGGGAGGAAATACTGAGGCAGCTAGTGTCTGACCACCTGCAAGGACCGTGCTTCAGGAAGACCAGGCTGTTTTCAAGCTGGCTGATGTAAAGCCACACTGCTCCATCTGCCCTGGGAGCAGTAAGCGGTCTGCAAAGACACAATTGTATTGACTGAGGTTGCATTGACTGAGGCTCGGCACTGCTGCTGTGGAGGACAGGAACTGCTGCACAGGAACTCACTTGAAATGTATTTATAACCTAAACAATCTTGTCATATATTATTTGTATTTAAAGGCACATTTTCCAAGCCTGGGGGACAGGTGGACACACTTTTATCCCTCTGTATGTTTGTACACCTCTGTGCAGAGGGGCACAGGGACGAGCGGGCTCCTGAGAGGGCAGGAGCCTGGCCCTGCAGATAAGCCGTGTGAACGCACCAGCCGTGTCACTGCGCTGGAACAAACTTCTCTGTTGTAGCCCCATCTCACAGACTACACAACGTTTCTCCTCCGTTAGCAGCCACAACGCTCCTTCCAAAGCAAGGCTTGTATTATTATTCAAAGCAGGCATGCACTGACTTTGCACAACCTCTTTTTAACGCCAAGTAATCTCTCTCATTCATAACTGCAACGTGCAGAGTGTCGATTTATTCCGGTCAGGAAAGGCTGAGGAGGCTGCGCTGAACTGCGAGGAACAGACAGTATGGAAAAAGCCACATCCCTTCCGCCCGGCCTGTCGCAGGACTCCCGTGCTGTAGTGCCCTCTGCGGGATGCACCACTCCGGGTGCCGAGGTTCCCAACCCCTTCTTACGGCACCGGGAAGGTTCATGGAGCAGCAGCCCTTGATTTTCAACTAGATTAGAAATTCCAGTTTTTATTGTTAATGCACACAGTCTCTTCAGCTGTCCCATACACCGGGCTGGGTAATTGCAGTCACTGTGGCTTACGTCTGTAGCTGAGCTTGTAGTGGCTGCTGGTGAAGCGTAAATCGTGC
This sequence comes from Zapornia atra, assembly GCA_013400835.1. Taxonomy (NCBI): domain Eukaryota; kingdom Metazoa; phylum Chordata; class Aves; order Gruiformes; family Rallidae; genus Zapornia; species Zapornia atra. Next base: position 65,215 of record VZTU01004004.1, read on the forward strand.
CCGCTGATGAGACCTAGCAAATGAGTTCAACAATGAGAAGATACTGCTCACCTCTTCCCTCTAAACATGTTATTGAGCATTACCTACAACAGTAACCTAGCCTCTGAATTAATGTAAACTTGTATACTGCACTTTACTGGATGCCGTATTTCTTTGGCCAGATGCAGACCTAAGCCTTTTAAACAAGGCAGTTTAACCATGCTGGGAGAATCTCCTACACACAACATCACCCTTACCAGCCTGCTCTGAACAAACAACAAAGCAATTTCCAGAGGGGAAGGCTGTAAGAACAGTGCAGTTGTTACTTCAAGGTGCTACAAGGAGTGGGGCAGGTTGGTATTTATGTTATTGAAGCAAATAAGCTCCCATTACTAAAGCACAGGAGAGAGGGAAGGTAATTGTAAAAGGTTTTACTGAGAAATGATCAACCATGTGAGAAAGAAAAAACCTTTTGAACACACAACTGGACAGCATTTTGCAAATATAAAGTATTAAGTGGAACTTTATAAAGAAGAGGAGAAAAAGGCTTTTAACTAGACTGGCAATCTGCTTCTCAAATATCTTGTGCAAATTAATAGTAGCAAATGGGGCTATTGGTTTTGCTTTGGTCAGAGCCTTCCCATGGCCAGAGGAACAGAGCCAGGCTGCACACGTGCTATGCCTCTATTAAAAACTAATCCATAAGCAAGCACTGCCATTAAGTATTAAGCAGAATTTTTGCACTGGAAGCTATTCAGGCTCTTTCAGTCCATTAGACTTTGTTTTTAAACAAAACTCAGTTTACATGGATACAATAAATAATTTATTAACGGAATGTATTTGAGTTTCTCTCTCCCATCCTTCCTCTTACTCTCAGCATCTCACATAGAGACGGCAAAGCAGCTTCCAGTCCAAGCCAAGGACAAAGGTTAACTTCAAGGCAAAACTGAAGAGGTTGAAGTTAAGACCAGCACTTTTGAGTGTCTAGTTCCTCAGATGTTTGTCTGGTTCCCCAAACCTACAGCAAATTGGTATATCTTCTTTCCATACCTTCATTGACCTCTTCCTTCCTGATTCATGCTCATTTAAGCTCTTCTTAGGCAGGTTGCACGCTCCGTGGAGAGAGCGTAAAGTCACGCCTGCTCTAACCGCTCTTTCAGCTATTGCAATACCCCTTTATTATTTCATTCAAATGCCCTACTGTTATCATGCCATCTCTTTCTGATCTTTTGTGAGAGTTCAGTTAACCTCTGGAATGTTACAAAAATGGAAAGAGTCTTTTTTTCAAAATATAGAGCACTGTGGCCAGGAATAAGGCAAGGGCGAGGAAGATGAGCAGCTTGTCCGTCAGCTCCCTGCGATTGTACTTTGTTATCAGCTTTCGCCCCAACTGAATTGTCCCAGACATGGATTTAAATTCTTCGTTTGCTTCCAGGATGGTTCGTGAAGAATTGGCTGAAATTAAGGGGAAAGAAAAAAGAAGTCATCTGGTTGTGCTTTAAGAATACATGTCAAAGGCCATAAGCATCCAGTACATGGACCCACACAATCGTTTTAGTTAGAAAGGACGTTTAAGATGAAGTCCAACCATTATGTCTGTGACATGTAACTTCTAGGTGAGACAAATGCAGACTGTGTTCTCACAGCTTTCAGATGTACAAAGGAACAACACAAACCAAAATAAGAGCACGAAATGGTCTAAAGGTACTATGTCCTGTTCCTGGATTTTTAATTTATAGGTTACCAGATCGAATCTGGTTCATAATTTTTATGAATAAAGTCAGTGCTAGTTGGGAACTAGCTGGCAATAGAGTGAAATAAGAATGGTCCTAGAATCATTAATTTAAGAAAGAGTAACCACTATCACTATCGGCAACAGTTCTAGCAGCAGGAGGTCACGGCAATACTTGAATATATTAACTGCACAGCTGAAACTGTTTCCCCAAGCCAGAGCAGTAGATCCCTGTGATTCAGATAGTGTTGCAGAAGTGAAAAAGATCTCCTACTGCTGCATGCTGCTTAATTCTTCAGCTCAAACAATTTCAACAATTTTAATAGTTATTTTTGACATATATTTATTTTTTCCTAATTAAAAAAAAGAGATCAGTCTGAACTAAGGACAGAATTTGGGAATATGTCAAAAGCCTGAGATGGAACATTTTCCCCTGCAAGAAAACAAGCGAGCAAATGCCCCAAACTTCTCAGCCTTCCTCCTTTCAAATTATTAAATGAAAGCAAAAGCCCAGAGTCCCCTTTTTCTTACATTACGGAACACATACCCTGTATGACAGTGAATGCTGCTATATCACTCTATACTGAAGTGATTAATTAAAGATCAAACTGCAAGGAAGTTGTGTGGTTCACAAAACCAAGAAACATGTCCATTGTGTTTTGCAAACCACTACACCCTATCTTGAAGAGGCATTCTGATCCAAGTGAAAACAGAAAACATGTTTCCCACTGTTAATGATGCAGCTTCCCTGCTTCATGGCCATGGGTATTCACTGCACACCAGGAAAAGACATGCTCAGAAAAAAGGACATTCTAACTCCTGGTTCAGACTTTGCAGCTGGGTTTTGTAAATGACCTTTGATATTCTTTCCCATGATGAACTCAGAGTGCTGTTCAGTCAGAAACAGGGTGAAAAAGTGTCTGCCAAACTGTCTTGTTAATGGGAGAAGAAACACACAACGTTTGCACGAACAAACTGTGTCCAGCTGCCATCCCCAGACGGGGGCAGAAAACAAGGAGGGCAAAAGCATTATTTGTCGGTGTCTTCAAACTGTTCTCTCCTCTGACCAAAAGCACAGCTAGTAAGAGGCCCAGGCAACAGAGATACAACTTCTAAATGCTTCATGAATCATCAGTTCTGACAGGTCGCTTGATTTATAGTCCTAGGAGTCTAAGCCAAAGAACTGGGTGAAATCTCGGTTTCACAGTCCCTGATGCACTGCTGACAGAGCAGGTGACCTTGGGTTCAAGTCACTCGATCTCGTCTCTCAGTCACCCCAGCTGCAGACTGGGCGACAACAGCCTTCCAGCCGTACTGGGTTTCCTCTGGGCATGGACTCGTACCCACGCTTTGTACTGCTGTGCTTTTTCTGAATGCATGGCAGGACAGCAGCGCAGAGACACACCAAACACCCTCAGCACCATGTGAGCTCACACTGCTGTTACAATTACTTCTATGTGAAGCCAAAACAAGAGCTCCTCATCCCACCCCCTTTCCCTTGTTTACTCATAATCATGAAACAGAAACTCTAGCAAACAGCTCCACACAGCACAGGCTATTTTCTCTTTATGTCCAACCGTTACAGGATCTGCTGGACAGTCCTTTAGTTGTCACCACAGCACGTTCTCCTACAGCAAAGCAGGCTCCTCCTATGCTGCAAGCCACGTCAGTTTGCCTCCCCCCATCCATCCTAACAGAACTGGTGAAAGGCGCATTCATCATCCAACCCATAGCCACACACTGAACTAAGGGCTGTACCTAGGGTTTGTACGGTCTCCTCACTCTGCTGCACTTGCTGTGACATCATCCTGCTAATGCCCATCAGGCTCTCCGTGATGTTACTTGCACTCTCTGCCAGACTTTCCTTTGTGGTCTTCCTGAAAAGGAGAGAGGAAAAAGAAAGGAAGAAGGGATAAAGTTACATCTGGGTGCTGCAGGAAAACACTGCTGGCAGGGAGCTGGGACCTGAGTTTGGTACGAAACATCCCTACCAACGTCTAAGAGATACAATGAGTTTTTACTGCATGAGAAACTCAGATTACCTTCACTAAACATTTTAAGAAAATAATCACAAAATACTAAAGTCAGGTGCCAATCCAACTGCTAGTGACTCAGAATCTCACAGGGCCCAGATTTCACCAGTTATTCAGCCATGACTGTACACCTTCATGAGATGGCACAGACACAGTGGCACAGACACTGATACCATCTATCTTGGGCATCCCATTTGTTGCTTCACAATAACTAAATAAACCAATTTTTCCATACAGACACTATACGACCTTCCAACCCATTCCACAAGTGAAAACAGCTTGCACAGTGATCCATTACTTGTTTATGACCCTGATTTGTAAAGGATGGTGAGAAAAACTGCAAAGGCTGTATCCTACCTCCTTTTCTGCTCAGACTTGCCAACACCAAGAAAACATGAAACTGTCACAATCCTTAACAGTTTCCAAAACTGTTTCCAAACCGCCAAAAAAGTTAAATGCACTCATAAAAGAATAGCTATGTTCCACAATTAAGAAACTCAAACCCACATGTCACTTCCATTTAAAGCTGGTGAACAAAGCACACACTCTGCAAACCTCAGATCCTACAGTGGGATGGTCTAATACCTTTGTCTTAAGGAGTCTCTTCCTTGCAGCAGCTGATCTTTCTCAGAGTTGTCAATAGCAATTTTACACGCCAGATTCGCCTTTCTCCACGCTGCCTGATTGCTGAAATCACAAGAGTACAGGGTTGTAACATGACAGTAACCCTTGCAAAACAAAACAGCTTTCACAAAGCAGTCACCCCCGTAACCGAGACCCGCATGTGGACTTTCTCTATGTTACCCCACAGAGTAACAATGTACATCCCCTCATTTCTCCTAAGCGCATCATGTAGGGACAGTGGGAAGAAGCACACCCTGCCAGCTGCCAAACGATGCTCTCAGGCTGTGTGCTCACATACTCAAAGGGACTGACCGTGGCTAGGGAGGAAGTACACGAGAGGGCAGGAGAAGGGGGTCCTACTCTTTCTGCCCTGATCCTCTCTCGTTCTTCAGCAAAACAGCAACTGCACTTGCAGAACAGGGTCTGAAAGATGCTGTCGGATGACCTCTGGTTATAGGGGACCCATAAATAGCACCGGCCGCCCGACCCACCTCAGCATTTGTTTCTTGTGGTTTTCCACCTCCTGCAGCAAGGCCTGTTTCTCTGACTCCTTATCTTGTTCCTTCGCCATCTGTTCGAGCTCCTTGGACGGCAAACAGAAACAGAGAAACCTGATCAGCCGGTGCTGCCGCCCTCAAGGTGAGCACCAATGCCCCGGCCAGGAGCGAACTGACAGCGCGGGGGGGCGCGATGAACGAAGGGTCGCAAGGCCGGGCCTCCCCGCTATCCCCGGGCGGGCCGCTCCCTGCGGGCCTGCGGCAAAGGCCGGCCACAGGAGTGGGCCCCAGTCGGGTGCCTCACCTGGATGCGGCCGCGCAGGTGGCGGAACTTCTCCTTCACGGCGGCGTTGAGCTCCGTGAGGGCGCCGAGCGGCCCCGGGCAGTCCCGAATATCCTGGAAGACAACGGCCAGGTCATCGCGGCGACCATCGCCCACCTCGGCCAAGGCTCCCCGCGCAAGGCGGCAGCCGCCCCGTAGCCCTGTCAGGGGGGACCCGCCGCGGAGATGGGTGGCGGTACCTGCACGGCCGCCTTGATCTCCAGGTCGAACTTGACGATCTCCTGGTGACAGACCCGCACCGGGACGCTGGCGGCCGCCGCCATCTTGACAGGGGAGGGGTCTGGCCGAGGCCCCGCCTTCCGCCCGCGGACGCCCCCTTCTGGCCCCGGCAGCCTTCTCTGCCCGCTCCGGGGGCCCCGTTGCTTTTCCCCCGCCCGCCCCCGGGCCGCGCCGGAGCGCCGNTGATTCCAGGCCGACTTTCCTCCACAATTTTTATTTTAAATTACAAAGGACGTTGCATACATCGATGAGTCGGTATCGAACAGAAGTGCGAGGGAGCGCGGGTGACAGAGTAAACAAAGTCCATAGTTCCATTGTGCCTCTTTCCGGAAAAGAAAAATAAAACCACACAACTATTAACCAACATTAAACACCGCAACAGCTCATGCTTGTAACAAAGTAGATTTATTTTCTAAGAGACGAGACTTTTCAGTAAGTTTTTCTGAGCTCCAGTTGGAAGTCGATGATGGCGGATCAAGGGCAGCATTACAACCCAGGCCCCCGGCGCAGGCAGGCACCACACCATGTCGTGTTCTGTTTGCTGACCCCCTTCATCCCTCAGCCCCAAGAGTTCACCCAACCACAGACACTGTAAGCAGTGTGTGTTACTCGGATACAACGTTCCGGGAAGATAGATACCGTTCAGACCACAGTGTATGAATACCAGAGGATATATAAAATTAAGTGCCACTGCTAGGTTTTGGTTCTTAATCAGAAGATTCTGATGGGGTAGAGTATGCTTTCGCTAGTGCCGAATCCAATCCAGAAGTTTTCCCTAGAGTAGTTAACTCGCCCAAATTTGGCTCACACAGATACCAGTCTACAAAGTATTCTTAAGAAAAACTCTGAACACAAATGTTATCTAAAAAGTTTGGCGTTTTTAAATGGAAATTTATGGGGGAAAAAACCCAACCATGGCATAAAATAGCTCTGGCTTCGCTTTTAGCTGCACAGCTCATTAGAAAGACAATAAACACAGTGTCAGTATTTACTCTTGTGGAAGTTCATGAATGTCTTAAGAGGCTGAGGATGACAAACCAGTGCACGCACACGCACACAATCCTGATGCTAGAAGCACTGGTGGGAAAAACATGGCATATGGTGTAAATTGTAGTCAGATAGAGACATTTTTGTATGCTGCAAAGATACAACTTATAAGTGCCATCTTTCATTAATGACATTTAAGAATCCCCAATTTACATTGGGAGACAGTCAAGAGTGGTGTTTTCTCAACGTACTAATGCCCTTAATACAGTTACAAGAAGAATCAGTCACTGAAGCAGCAACTGTTTGAAATGTACTTCACACGATCCCTGGGGTAAACAAAATAAACCTCAGCTGTGCGCAAGGCTGTGTCAATAAGCCAAGACCACATCTAGCAGCACACTTAACTAGATGATTCCAACTGAAGCCTCCAGCTTTGAAAAGAAAATGAAATCATGATTAGACACATTCTTAAAACTCAGTTCTCAAGGCCAAATACAGATCCTAACATTCACAGTACATAACTGGGTTACACCTCAACAGAGTTTCAGGAAGACTAGCAAGCACGTTTGAGGGAACAGAATTGCATTTGCTATTTCTGCTGAAGGCAACTCGTATACAACGCTTTGAAATTCTCCTGATAGAGCCTTTTCGAGCTTTAAAAAAATAGCTATGTTTAAATGGTTTATGGAAAAGAAAAGCACATCCAGTCTTTATATTCTGTGAATAAGCTAACAGTTTTATTAATGAAGGCAAGTATCTCATAAATATGGGGTGTGGGGGGGAATCTTTCTCAAATAAAATCTAAACTGCCACCTCTGCATTTCAGAAGCGTCTGGTTGCTTTTAGGTTAGTTAAAAGACCCTTCATCCTGTTTTTATTTGTTTGTTTAGTTGTTTGGTTGGGGTTTTTGTGGGGTTGGGGTTTTTTTTGTGCTGAGATTTTTTTTTAAAAAAAACACCCCACTTTCCTGGCCCTCTTAGTATGCAAAAAAAGCCTGCTACCTATAAAGAATTAGGAACTGAACACAGCTGAGCCTCTCACATCAGCTTTACAGCAATGCAACTTCATTAAATCACAATAAGAAAATCCAGCCCATCCACACGTAAACGTAGCTTTAGCAGTAAGTCTCTCTCATCCAAAAAAAGTACTCACCAAGTATCAGTAAATGTGTTCAATAAACCGTAAAAGAAAGTGTTAGCAAAAGGGGTCTAGGGCTAAAAAACACCCTCCATGAGCACCCCCACGTTTTGCAAGGCCATTCAAAAACTGGTCTTCCACATAAATACAAAAGGACTACTACTGAGAGAAACTGAAATCAGATCTATCCAGACTTTCCTCAGGACGCTTTTACCAGTTCTGATTCAATTTCCAAAGGGTTGGGTTTGGAGAGTTCAGAGGGAATGAAAAACACTTAGTTCTAGATGTACAAGTAAGGCACAATATAAAGCCACGTCATCATCTGTCATGAAGGAAGTAGGAAAGGACGAGAATCATACATGGTACAGTAGAACAAGCAGTCCATCAATTCGAAGTGTGGCACCTAAGTTCAGACTGACGAGATCTCAACAAGAGCAGTTATGACAGCATGCGTTTAATATGGAAACAAGTTCTAGAGAATCCAGTGTATCAGAAAAAAGGAAGAGCTTTCGTTTGTATTAAATCAAAAATGTGTAATTGTTTTTGGATATAGGATTAAAAGTGAATATTCACAATGCCTACACTCAAAAACAAACAGAAAAATCCAGGACTTCATTAAGATCCACATACCATGTATGAACACTGAAAATCTTTAGAAAACGGTCTTCTCTAAAGATCATCCAAAAATGCATGCCACAATTGCCAAAAACAGAACATGTACATTTGTAGGTTTTTCTACCCTTATAAGATTTCTGTTTGTGATAAGTATACACTAAATGTATATATTTTAATGACACTAGAGGAAGCAGATTGTTACTGGCATTAAAGTACAACCATTTCTAGACGGTTTAAATGCCACAGAGTCCCCTGGTTAAAATGTAAAGCTGCACAGCTTGCCTATGTCACCTTTATGATAAAGTTAAACCAGCAAAAGGTCTTATCTTTACTCTACATTTTACTGCCAGGTTTTATTTATATCAAGTATCGCTGCAGCATTCTGACCAGCCCAGAGTTAGCAGCAAGTGGCAGGAATCATATAAAACGCAGTTTCTTTTTTTTTTTTTTTTCTTTTTAAACAAAGTGCTTTTCTAAGATATACATACATATAAATAGGTACAAAATAAAGTGTCGACATTAAAAAGCTCAACTATTTAAAAGCTTTAACTTAAAATAATACATAGAAAACACTGAAATGCAAGGGTATGGAATTCACTAAGGATTCAAAGTCTACTTTGAAATGCTAGACCAAAATCATATTCTGGTTTTCAGACAAAATAAAAAGCTATAAAGTTACATCTGCCCAGTATTTCTGAGCAGTATAAAAGGGGCTTTTTAATACCTTGTCAGTTCAATTTGTCACGGAAGTTTTGACCTGATTGCAAAACTGCTCTCTTAATGTTTAGAAACGCTGCCTTGTCTACACGGTTTGGCTACAGCCTAAGGACCTCTCGTGTCTGAGCAGTGTGGTAACACCATCCACCAGAAAGGAACAACAGTATTCAAACCTCAGTACAGACATGGCCTTAACTTCAGAACATTCTTTGTCGGGGTTTTACGGGCCATATGCATCTCCAGAGTAACAGCAACATCAGCAATAATCACAACAGGAATACATCTGACCCTCTGTGTAAAGCAGCAGCCAACTCTCACATCACCCTAACACCACCAGCAAACCCACCTGAAACAAACTCACCCACATTCCACTCAGATTTTGCAAGTCTTAAGTGGATTTACAAAGTTTTGCCTAAATTGCCCTGGGTATTTGTTCAGTCTCTTGTAGGAAAGACTTTCTGTACAGCTCAGTAGTGGTATTTTGGCCTCCTCCTCCCTTTTGAGTCTTCCAAAAATATTTAGAGACAAAGTAGGCTGTGTGCACACTCACAAGCATGTGGCAGGACTGCCACCTTCATCGGCCACTCTTACTGCGCTACTACCAATTCAGACCTTTTTTATATAGTACAAGCTTGGATATAAAAATAATCTACTTATAAACAAAAAGGAATCACAGTACAAACAAACTTAGACAAACTAGAAATGAAGTGGAGAAATTCCCCAAAGGGAGTGGGGAGAGAGCCTTCATGGACTTTTGCATTTTTTTTTCAGCAGCTACATTTGAAAATATTTGGTATTTCTATTTTCAGTAAACAGTGTTTTGTCATCTTTAAATAGGGAGAGAAAGAACAGGGAGGAAAAGGGCGGGGGGGGG
>VZTU01004004.1:75100-95445 GCA_013400835.1 Zapornia atra
TTAGCAGAAGAGCAAATAAGAACTGTGTGTTAATATTCCTCAATCATAGAAACTACTTAATTGACAAGAATAAGTCACATATAAGTTTGAAGAAGCTAGTTTCGAAATACCTGTACAAAAATATAAAAGTCTATAAATTTTTTTTTTGTTTTGTTTGAAGCCTGTGTTGATCCTTGGAAACATCACATGCATAATAATAATAATACATCAACTGGAAAAGTGGCAACTAAGGAATTAGATATTTGTAGCTCTTTTTTCTCTTTACATATATACACATTACAATAAAAATAATTTTATTTTGGTTGTTTGGTGGAAGTATACTACAACAAGCTAAATATTTTTTTTTTAATTCTCAAAGTTGAAAACTATTTTTTTTACCAATAGCTTACTAAAATCCAAATATATTAAAATCTCCTACAGTAAGTGCAGAGAAAAAAGATTTAAAGACTCTGAGACGGCCACCAACTTATCTACCATGGAAGCGAACTACAAGAACAGCAAAATAATATTGTTATGTATGAATGCTCCTTCTGTAGATAATTGGACCCAAACAAAAAAAATTCACAGTTCAGTAAGATCCCTAACCCTGACCTTTAATTTTTTTTCTTTTTTTGTTTTTTCATTTGTTTTTACATTCAGTACAGTATCATATAAGCTGTGCAAAACTTTACTTAGACTGGCAGTTCGCCATATCAGTTGCATTTGTCTTTGGTACAAAAATAAACAATCGCATTAATGTGCAAGTATTTGTTTTCTTCCGGCCAAAGTACCGAAATTTGAGTTTTCTAGAGCCATCTTTTATACAATACATAGACTCTGTGGCATATATCTACATTTTCAACATATTCCTATATACATTCAAAAATTTTAAGAGCTGGAACAAATACATTAAAACCTATAATCTCAACCATCTATACATCTTGGTTTTTCCCCTCAGGGTTTTTCTTCGTACAAAACTTTACCAGCTTATACTGATAGCTCTCCCCCCAAAATACAAGGCACAAAGAATATACTTTTTTTTTTTCTCTTGCTTGCACAGACATTTAAATACTATATTAAGCTCAGAAAATTAAAGTCTTATATGGCACACTAGCTCTAATGCCATGTGTGCTATGTACAAGTTAATGGTTGCAAAGAAAGCTTACTGGTTTTTAAGAATAAAGAAAATCCAATTATTAAAAAAAAAAAGAACAAAAAAACACCCCTAAATTGAGAGCTTTAAAAAAAAAATGCTTCCTCTTATTTTACTTGGAGCATAAACCTGTCACAATGTCTGGCGTATGCTACTATTTTTTACTAGCAAAAACATGGTTTCACTTCTAAAACAAGAGTGATATAGTCTGGTCCTAGAATTTTAAAAAGATTCCTCCTCTCTGTATTTAAGCTTAAAGCAGCTTTGAAACTATCTGGTTTATGCTCCAAAAAATGCTATTAAGCATTTTATAATCATGCTTTGATTTGTTTTACTACATTGTTATTAAAAAACAATGGAACCTAATGGTAAGTGTTTACACAACGCGGAACTGACATGCAGACCAGAATGCGATTTACAACGAAGTAACAACACAGGTAAAACCTGACCCATGACAACAGCAATGTCTTACACTTTTGACACTGGTATTCGTAGCCCTACAAGGCCACCGGTGGGGTCTCCTTCTGCAGTCTTCTCTAAAACTTGATTCACAAATTCTGATGTCTGTCCAGCTACAGGCAGTCCTAAAAAGGGAGGGTAAGAAAAGGTGCTGTGAAGCACGTACAGATACATTGCACGTATCTGTACATCCCTGTAAGTGATGCAAAGCCAATGAATGCTCTGGTTAATAGCAAACCAAAAGGCACAGACCAACTGAAATCAGGAAACGCTTCTTTCTTTTCTCTATCCCAGAAAGAGTTTGCAATGTAACATCTCAGATCATAGGTCTCTTCACATACATGCAAACACATTAAGTTCACTGCTTACCAAGAGTGTCTTTAATAAGTACGTTCAACTTTTGCTCCATGTTGACTCCTCTATCATCTTTAGGTACCTGCACCCGATTAACAATTTCTTGTTTAATGGAATTGATGACGAACAGCAAGTTATCTGCAAAGAAAAAACCCCACCTAGATTAGATTCACAGCCCACTGCCCCAGAGCAAGAGCGATCCACACCTGTCCACACACTGTCATGCTTAAGCGTCAAAGGTGTCACAGTGCACTTACTGTAAAACTAAGATGCAATGGCTTACATCTGTAAACATATTTGAAAATATTGAAAATGATTCAATATTGAAAATATTTGAAAATATGTTTACATTATATGCACACATTTACATAATTTGCATCAGTAAATTAGCTCAACACTGCAGGTAACCCCATTTATGTACACTTTATGGAGCAGACTGTTTTTGTACCACAAAATTATTGGGTTTGTACCAACCCCGTTTCTCTATAAACTGCCAGGTATGACCCAGGTTACACCATGGTGCAAAACACAGACTTGCCTGAACAAAAGAAAAATTAAGACGTGAAGAGTTGTATTTACCATATTCCGTGTTGAGACCCCAGAGTTTTACTTTATTGGCTTCATACTGGGCTTTCTTTTTTAGTCTACAAGCCCTATAGTAAGAAGAGGGGAAGAATTAGAACACTAACACAAATTCCAGAATCCTACGAGCATCTGTTCGTTTGCCACACAAACTGACAACCAACACTCCAGAGCTGTGACGTACCGTATCACCTAGCTACTCACCTTTGCTGACAGCACTCTGCTACCTGTATTTGCTTACATTTCACATTTTTGAATGGTATCACTATCAATCATTTACCCTGTGGCTAAGCAAGCCAGCTTCCACTGGAAATACTTCTCCAAAGTGCCAGCTGCCCTGCTGTTTGATGAACTGGTAATTAGCCCACCACAGGAACTGCCACAATGAAGCAGGATCTCTTGAGGCAAAAATCAGTTAGACCTTAATCGTACAGTTGATGCACTCATCCATGTAGCATTATCTAATAGATACCTGGAAGCCAGCTTGTTCTTTTCTTTTCTTGACCTTGGTCTGGCAGTTAAGGGAAGTTCACTGACAGGCGTCAGGTCACTGATCACCTTATTCAGCTTCCTTAGTTCATTACCGATCTGTAAAAGCTTTCTGGGGTTGGGAGTCAGGTCTTCTACATCAGTCCTCCGTGACTTCTTTGCTGCGTATTTCCCTGTTTTAAGGATGCAGAAAATGGAGTTGGGAAGTGACACAACACACACAGAAACCTGGGCAAAAAATTCTTAAATACAGTGGGTTTGGTTTTTTTTTTTTTTTGGGTGTTTAAGCTCCTTTGTTCACTACAAGAGAATGGACTGGAATCATGTGATCCCTTTGCCCTTTCACAATAGAAAGAACATTTCCAGACAAATTGCTTTGTACAATTCATATTACATCCAGATCAGATAAGAGCAAATACTGCTGGCCAGGCTACCGATGCGATAGACAATATACACAGAACTGAGCTGAAAAATGTATGTCACAAGTTCAAACCCAGTTGTTTTGCCCCAACTGTAACTTGCTAACTCATGTGTTCAGCCAGTATAGCCTCCTGCACACTCATGTTGATTAAACTCCTAAATAATCCTATTGTTAAACTTCTGTATTAAGGAAGAGTGCTGAGGCCTGGGACTGAAATCATCTTCAGTGATACTAAACCTAAATGATCCAGGTAAAGGCCAGCCAACCCCTTACGTGTATTTGAAGCTATCCAAGGTCTGATTTTTCTGAGGCAATACACATTCAAGACAAAATCTCAATTTCTTAAGATTCCTGCCACTGCTAGGTGTCTTCTTCTAGATTTCTATTAAAACCACCAGCTGTTACAGATACTTGCATGAAAATGTTAATAAAACAAAACCTGCTCCAGAAAGACTTATCAGGGAGCAGATAATTTAGCATGATTTATCTGAGGTAGCTAGCAGATGACCTTGGCACATGTCTGTATATGAAAATAAATAAAAAAAACCAAACAACCTGCATGTATTATATTCTGTAGCTTTTAGATACCAAGCAGTGCTTGATCCCACAAATCTCTTGCATGCACACCTCACTTAAAAGCCACTTATTCCTCCAAGTGTCTGGTAGGAGAGTCCTTGGGGCATGTTTGGTTATTTGTTGTTTAGTAACAAGTATAGATATAAGCCTTGGTAAGAAGGAATGGTGAAAGGGACTTTAGGTACTGAATTTTCACTAAAAGATAAGCAAACATAAAACCCCTAAGGAGATTAAGTTTGAAAAAAGAAACACAAAGTTTTCTTCCCTGAATAAATTTGCAAGTAGCAACAACAAAAAAAAAATCGATAACCTGACACATTAAAGAGAGTAATTTTCAATTGTAAGGGAACATTAACATTACAAACAAGGAAGCTGGTGTCATACTCTCCTTCAAAGCCAAACTGAAATGGAGCAGAGGTCCTGTGACAAGAAAACAAATGTTACTCCTAAGAGTGTCCTGGGAGATGTTGGTTGTGTGTGTGGTTGAACAGATCGCTGATTACGAAGTTGCAGGAATAAACCAGTTATTTGACTGACTGGTTTAAACTTCTAAGAGGGTATTTTAAAGAGATAGTTTATTCACAGAGGAGTAACTGCTTCACTGGGGTGCATTTACACAGGTGGGAAGAGCAAGTAGGGAAGAGCAAGTAGGGAAGAGCAAGTAGGGAAGAGCAAGTAGGGAGTTTCACCTTATTGCTTGTCCTATAGTTTGTACTACGGTTAGTGTGAACTTGGCATCTCAGATCACTTCCAGCTTACTTCTAACACAAGCAAGACCAAAACTAATGCTACGAGGAGCAAGTGTCAGTCAAGGACCTATCCATGATGTTTAGAGTATCACACTGAGAAAATACTGAACTCCTGGAGTTTCCACCAAAAGCCCTTGGAAGTTACAATTCTCAATTCATCCACCCTCCCCTAGAAGAAACCACACTCACTGTGTCTTCCTTGGATACCACACAGAACTCTGCTAACTGAGCAACGGATTTGCAGTGCATTAATGATTTATTTTTGTGGCCAAAACACAACCTCTCAGTACTTGCAAGTAGCTTTGGTTAGTGAAGGTGTCAGAACCAGACATTCACTTGTGAGTCGGACTCTCTTCTTACCATGATGGAGACCATTCTTCTGATACATGTTACTTGGTAACGTGTCTCGATTCCACTCTGATGGCCTCAGCATCCTTTCCTGCTGTGACGGTGTCAGCTGCTCGCTGTACTCCCAGAAGTATCTCCTCTTGCCTCTTTTCCGAGAGGATATTGAAGTCATTTCTTTTAAATCCTCCACAGAATCATTTTCATATCCTAAAAGGATGCATCACATTGTTGATATATGGTTGACAATACTGTTTCTAGCCCTTTAACAGTGGAATAAGTACTCAAGTTAAGAGCAAAACCACAGGCAAGGCCTGTTTTACATTATCTAACACATTTGGTTTTCAGTGCCAAGTAATACTGGGTACTAGCCTAATCTGGGGACAGACATTGAGCCAGTCACAGTACTTCATCAGTTGAACAGAGACAAATTATTTATGCACTGAAAGCCCCCTTCTCTTCTCTGACCCCTTAAGCTCTATTGCTCTTCTCCCCCACAATCCTACCACTGCAGAGTACAGACAACAGCTGTTGGAGAACGTTCTGCCATCCATACAGTTTGCTCTATGAATTTCCAGGAACATAATCCTAACTCGCCTCCACGTTTTAATTTATCTCTAATCAAAAAGCATGGAAAGAGAAGCAGATAATAAAGATGGATTAGCAAAACACAAATAAAGAAAGCAGAATTATTCAGTCACAGAATATTCTGAGTTGGAAGGAACCCATTAGGAACACTGAGTTCAACTCATGCTCTTGAGTTTGAATACCTTCAGGAAGTAAGTTGAACCACTCATCTCTATCAGACCAGAGGAAGGGGTCTCTGCTACCAGGGCAATGACCTAAAGCTGGTAAGAAAAGACCATCTAAATTGAAGGCATCTGGACACAACCTGTTCTATCTCTTCCTCACCTCTTCAATGGGATAAAGAGCAATCATCCACAGTAAAGCTACACAGTATTTTAGAGGTATATTATGATGCATGTGCTATGATGAACTGTTTGTGAAACACATGGCACTGTAATGCCATTATCCATATCACATAAATATTTATGCTGTAATTATGTAAATAGAAACCACAGGCTGTGAAACCCTGCTTATGCTTTAGGAAATAAAGACAACCTATATTCTAAGGTTACAGACCCCCAAACCACTGCAACGCCTTTTGTACTAAAATACTAATTAATAGTTTACTTAAAAAAGAATGCATTTCAAAACAGCACCAACACTGATGCAGCTTAAGGAGAAGCCAGCAAAGGGATGGTAGCTCAGCAGGCCTTGACCCCATACGCCTTAGCTCTGCTTCATCTTTTAGCAGGAGTACAAGGAACACTTTCTTCTTCTTAAAACAGTCCATTCAATGAGTCTGTTTGCACTTGAAAAACCAGTTGAAAGATGAAAAACAAACTTTCTTGCTTTGGTCTGACTCTCACCTCATAACCCAAAGTATGAGTAAACGTTAGGTGTGCAGAAGGATGAAATCAGTGCTGAAGCTCTGTTTCTATAATCATTTCATCAACTCATTTACTTTTATTCTCTAGTTTATTAAAAAGACAGTATTTCAAAGGCAAATCAAACAATGAAATAAGCTTTATAAAACATTTTTCTTGTATAGACAAAATGACAATTTACATTCAAATACCATAAATATTTTAACTGTACTTCCATTTTACCCAAACGCTGTTTGACAGAAGTATCAAAATACTCTTAAACCCCCACTTACTTTCCACTTGAGAAAACATGTCCAGCTATGTAACTCATTATATAGATATGTATAAATTTAGCCCATCTTCATGGTAACACAGAATTAAGCCAGCGATGAAAACAAATCCCTTTTAAGAGCTGATGTGTACAAATGTACAAGGAGGTTAAAATCAAGACTTCCTGTTTGCTTATTTAAACTGTAATTAAGTTAGCAGCTCAAATTGTGTTGACTTAATGCATCCTGCCTTGCAACTCTAAAACTGACCTGCTATCATTTTAAAGTTACACACAATAATCTAGTGCACAATGTCCTAACCTGGTCTGCCCTGAGCTCCCTTCCAAGCCCTACAATTCTGTGATTCTGTAACATACAGGAGTGCAACCAATCTGTTTAGCTTTTCTGCACTGTTTTCATCTTCCTTGAATTCTCCTCCTAGCAAAGATCATATGGCAGCCCCATGTTCTTTGGCAGGCTTCTAAGAAAACTGAAAGGGTTTTTGTATTTACCTCTCAAGCCTGGCACAAGTCTCTCCTAAAAATCTTTGTTCACATCCCTTACTATCATTTTAGGTTTAAATTCACCAGGGTAAAGTAAAAGAGAGAGCAGGATAGACATGATTTCTGAATTTTACCAGATTAAATGCAAAAATACCTCCCCCCAACCCTCACCCCCCAAACCAACCAACCAACCCACCCACCCCACTCAGTAAACCCCTCCTCTATCATTTAATCATACTGACTTCTATCAAACCATTTGAGAGTCTTTTTCCCCCAGCTAATGATCCATGTGCTCAGAGCAGATGCAACCCAAGTTCATTAAACAATCTCCATGTTTTTACAAGCACTTTTCCCTTTTAGCTATTTCTTCTCCAGTGCTACTGAAAACTGACTCAGTTTTTGCATCTCCCATTCCTGGAATCTCCTGAGTACTTGATGGGAGCAGCAGTCATTTACAAATATTCCTAATAAATAAGTAAAAAATACTAGCAATGGCCCAAAAAAAAAAAGCTTAGGTGCTAGAAGAGGCCTGGGATAATATTTCATAGAATCCCACACTGCTTGGGTGGGAAGGGACTTCAAAGCCCACCCAGTACCACCCCCTGCCATGAGCAGGGACATCCTCCACTAGCCCAGGGTGCCCAAAGCCCCATTCAACCTGGCCTTGAACCCTGCCAGGGATCCAGGGGCAGCCACAGCTTGTCCGGGCACCCTATGCCAGCGCCTCACCACCTGCACAGGGATGAATTGTTTCTTAATGCCTAATCTAAATATTCCCTCTTTAAGTTTAAATCCATTACTCCCTGTCCTATCACTCCCTGCCCCTCTCCAGCTTTCCCCCTGCTCCTTCAGGTACTGGAAGGCTGCAATAAGATATTGCTGGAGCCTTCTCTTCTCCAGGCTGAACAACCCCAACTCTCTGCCTGCCTTTGTCGGTGACCAAAACTGCTGAATCTGTATCATGGTGAAAATAAAATCATTGTTGCCCAAACATGCCCAGCAGCCAGTAACATTCTCCAAGTTCCTGAAGCTCACTATATCTAAAAGCATTTCCTCAGACAACACTAACGCTTTAGGAAAGCAATCCACATGCTCCAAAAACACACATGAAGAATACACACAGGTGAACTGTGTACAGAATACATCAGAAGGTCATCAATAACTAGCAAGTTTTTGTCTTTTCAGTAAATTACATCTTTGCTTTAAATTTATCAACTGACTTCGGTTTCAGTACTACATAAGGTTAAATCTTCCTGTGCCATACCTATTTTTGCCTCCATGGACTACAAAGCACCATGCATCACAGCAGTCATTAGAGCAGCAACAGCCACCCCCAGCCCCAGAAAGCTGAGGGGATTCAATTCAGAAGGGAGGAAAAGGTTTTAAAATGCTAATGAAAATGTGCTGCGCACATGTAAAAGCAACATAAAGGACATAATGCTTAACAAGTTTAATGCCAACTCAGGAAATCTATTTAGGAAATAATTTAATCTGAGAGTTCATTGTGACAAACACTGACAAGCTTTTGGGAAGCTGCTGTTTTCAAAAAGAAAAACTTCAGCTGCTTCCCCCACCAAGTTACATATTGCCTGAACACCCTAATTCTGACCTCTGCTACAAAGCATCTGTAATGTGAATATCCTAACTCTTTCTACAAGGAAACTAATACTTGGTTACACTCCTGCCCCTTTCCCTTCAGATGTTTTTATACAATGCTACCCCTTTGTTACCTTCTAGGTGAAGGTTAGTTCTTATTTCTGTTGTTAAGGCTCCAGTTTTCCATGCAGAAGAGAGGAATTCAGTATCCTTAGAAGACCCACTAAAAGTTACTGCTGAAAACCACCAAGAAATGGTTCTATTAGTTTCAGTGGTAGGGATTCTTTGGATTCTGTGGAAAACCGTTCCTACAGTAGAACTTAGGTAACTATGCAATTATTTTGCTCAAGCTATGATTTCATACCAGCTAGCAAGAGATAACAGCTCTGTATAAATTCAAAGCAGCAACCTACTGAAGCACTAGAAAGCTCTGCACATCCAGCATCAAGCCACGGCAAAACACAACAACAATTGCAGGTAGTTGCTCTACAACCTCAGGCTACAAGTTAGGTTTCCTGTGTTCTGTGTTACTATGTTTGCACATTGCATGACCACAGTTAATACAGCTTTTCCTCAAGACAGGGCAACAAAGACCTCACATAGTTTTCATCAGTTACATTTTGCAAAGCACTGAAAAAATCTGGGATGAAAGTTCATCATTTAAGATCAGTGTTGCTCATCTGTAACTATAAAGCATTCAAAAGCATTCCTTCCTGCTGGGCAGACAAATCCATTAACCTCATGTTAACAAACCCCAACACTGCTGGTACCTGGTTCTGAGAAAGTATCGCTGATGTCATCATCTTTATCATCCTCATAATCTTCTTCCTCATCGTCGTTTTCAGACAGCTCGTGCTCGCTGCCAAATCCTTCATCGTGGTCCTCATCTTCAATATCATCCTCATCATCCTCATCTTCCTCTGGGTCTCCTTTGGCTGACTGTTCACCCAAACTGTCTGTTACAAAAAGAGAATAGTTGTGCTCTTCTTTCTTCTGTGAAGAATCTGACACTGATGTGCTGGCAGAAAGACTGCTCTCCCCCACAATAAGCCCTGGGGTTTCCTGGGGTGGACTGAGGAGCAGTTCTTGAGTCTCTTTGAAAGGCAAAATTGGAGGCGTATTGTGACTATGAGGGGACTCTATTCCTTTTCTTTCTTGTCTCTTTGCTACAGCACCACAATAGCAGGTGTTTTCCTTTGCTGCATCAGCATGTGTCTGGCTCAGCACCGGCCTGCTCTGTGGTAAAGGATTGATCTTTACTTTTGCCTTTTTAACATAGTCTTTACATTCAACGTGGATGTTCACCTTGTCGTTATTGTACACATTGGTCTTCACCATGATTTGTGTACTGGAAGCAGGCTGGGTTGCAGGTTTGCTTGCCTTCTGGACATAGTCTGACAAAGGTGCCTCAGCCTGAATGTTCTTGGAGGAACAGACTGGGGCTGCTGCTCTGGTTGCAATTTTTTTACCGGGTAACAAAGAACTTAAAGGGTTTTGTTTTACACTGAAGAGCAAATCAGGGTAGTAGAGAGAATCAGAAACAGGCTGGGAGTCCTCACTGTTAAGCTGAGCCAGTGTCGGTGTTTTGCTTATCACCTCTTCATCTTGGTATGGGCTTGAAAAGTCATCAAGGCCCAGGTAATCCACCTCTTTTGTTCCCCAGATGTCACAGCTGGTTAACTTAGTGTACTTAGTTAGGTCTTCACAGTAGGTGTCCCACTGCTCCCATTTTGAGGTGAGAGCAGCTTCTTTGTCCAGGATGTCCGTAAAAGACTCCAAGTTCTCAAGGTCTTTGCAGTCCTCCATGGAAAGTAAGTTGTCTCTGGAGCTTTGCTGATAGTCCATTTCTCGGTCCTGTGCATAGGACGACAAGTTAAACATTAATATATCAATTATCTCTGTTCTCTACCTAATCTAGTATGGTGAGCTTAAGTCCAGAGAAGTGTAGGAGAGAGGTAACATATGAAGATACTTCAACCTCCAACTAAAAGTTTCTGTAGGGGGTCAGACCCAAGTCCAGCCTCCGTTGCTTCAGAAGATACAAGTCAAACTCTGCCAGATCCTTTTCCTGCTATTACAAATGCATTTGGTCATCAGGGACTAGACTAGTATCAATATCCATGTATTTAAATATGAAAGACATCACAGGCAAGCTGTTCTAGTCTTGATTAACCTAGGTCAATCTTTGCTGTGTGCTGAACAGAATATGCCTAAATTTACCAGCCCCTGGAAAACCTCAGTCTAACATCACAGAATCACAGAATCGTAGGGGTTGGAAGGGACCTCAAGAGATCATCGGGTCCAACCCCCCTGCCAAAGCAGCTCCCCAGCTCATATTACACAGATCACATGATTACATGATCAGTTAATAACTATGAGCTATGTTTCTCCTTTGCTGCAAAGGGGAAGAAGGAAGAAAAATAAAACAAAGAAGAAAAGAATGCTAGTATAAGCAGCTCATGAGTCAATTTGTTTTCCTGTGCCTGCATTCACAGCTTGGGTGAAGTAGCATATAGCTGCTCTAGCTGAAAATACTGTAAGGAAGAGTCTCAAGCACCATTACATAATGTCAACACAGCTCTATTTGAAACTCGAATATCAAGCCTCTCCTGATGGCCAGCTTTAACAAGCATCTATTGAGGAAGCATCACATTAGCTGGACAAGCAGTTAGGCTCTTCCCTAATCAGCAGCTAGCAGTAATGAATAACCTGCTAGCATTTTTGAACAAATACTCCCTTATTACCACACAAACTCAGGATATCGGTCAAGGAGAGGATTCTATGTACAAAGATGACCTACCAGTTCATACATGAAGTCTGGATCTGAACTGCTTGCCAAGAGATCCGTGCTCATCAGAGTCTGCTCTGAAAACACATGGCTCCGAAAGGCATCCCCAAAAGGAGGGTCCATTCCACTCACACTGGGCTACAACAAAATTGATACTGATGTTTGAAGCATGCTATAACAAGGCATATTCTCCTCTTCAACACAACAGAAAAAGCATTGCCATTCCATCCGCATCTCTGAATATGTGCTATACTTGCATCTGGAAGGTTTTCACCTACACAGATAGGCATGTCGTTTCTCAGTGGGAGAGCATGCTTTAAGAGCAGTTAACAACCTGCAGCTCTACTCAAAGGACACATTTGTATTCATCTTATAGCTGCAAGAGCATTGCTCATTCATTCTTTTTTGTTGGTTTGAAATTCTCATGTGTTTGCCAAGTTTAAGAAGATGTCAGCGTTTGTAGAAGAGGAGAGCGAGTCCTGGCAAGATCTGGGAGTATCAACAGGCACTACAGGCTTGCAGGGCCTTCACCTTAATGCAAGCTGGTTTGTACTAAAGCAGTAGTCACTGTTTTTAGAACCATTAGAACTCATGAAAAATCCACCTGAGAATGTAACGATAGAAAAATTTATTACAATTAAATCAAGAATGTTACATCTCTTGAGAACAAAGTGGAACTTTGCAGAAAAACATTATGCAGGATGACTGGGCATGCAGGGAATAGGCAGCAAGGCTTTCTGCTACATTTAATTCCAGACCTCTATTCCTCTTCTAGACACACTCACCCCGAGGGTTGGGAAGGGAGAAACTGTACTGCTGAAAGTCATTCAGTGTGCTGATGTGTGAATCACTGCAGTAATAAAAGGCTGTTCTCCTGGCATCCACCCTCATCAGGACAACAACTTTGCTGAATCTTGCTGTGTGAACAAATACAGTACCAAGAGCAGCAACACAGCTTTGCCACTGATGCTACTGGGACCCCAATTAAAAATACACACCATTTGATCTCTTCTAAATTCTCCCTGCTTATGCCAAACACATTTTCTCTTAAACTTTTTTTTTTAAAAAAAATAAGCAAAATTTTCTACAGAAGCAAATGAAATCATAACAGATTTACCTGAGGCATTTCCAAGCCCAGATTCCCCAAATCCAATTCCAAACTTCTTGTTTTATTCACTTGTCGATTCCTTTCCAGCTTTACTTCAGTCTCTGTGAGTTTACACAATCCATGTAATGAATTTTTTCCTTAGGATAACTTCAGTTCACCCTGATGGAGCTCTTCTATTTGTAGGCTTCTGTGTAGAATAAACACAGCAAACCCCAAAGGAGGTAAGTAATCCTTCACCAAAAAGGTAAACAGCCAAAGTGATGACAAAATTTTCCCTGAAAAGCGATTCTTTCTCATGCTGGAATGTACAGTAATTTTCTTCCCCTGGCATCTTTCATCGAGCAAAAAACCCACAGATGCTACAGAACAGAGTTCCTGCAAAAAAACTTACATTTTGTTGCATTTTTTCCTCACTGCTGAGACCCTGAGCTCTGTAGACATGTGCAAGGAAAAGCCTGCCCAACTGGAAATGATGACTAGCACACAGCTCAGTATGCAAGAGAGAAACAATCTGTACGGCTACTACAACAGAGCAAATAAATTCTAAAAAGGTCCCAAACATCTCAAAATACCAATTTCAGACTAGACAGAGATACTGTCCCAGTGGTATCTCCTCTTTTCCTTACAAGTTAATCCACCCAGCTTCAGATAAGATTATATCAATCACTCATACAGCAACATCTAGTGGTAGAGGGATTACAGCAGGCGTGCTCACCATCCACAGTAGGAAGAGATGGACTTCCTCATCAGAACTAATTAAAAATTGTGCCAAATTCAGAGTTGCCTAATAAATCTATTCTCTTATTATTTTCAAGTAAGGAACACATTGAAATTGGTCCAATTTATCTACCATTAATGTTACCAGTTGTCCGGGTTTCAGCTGAGATAGAGTTCGTTCACCTCCTGGCAGCTGGTACAGTGCTGTGTTTTGGATTCAGGATGAGAATCATGCTGATAACACACTAATATTTTAGTTGTTGCCAAGCAGTCAAGCACTTTTCAGCTTCTCATAGTGGCCTGCCAACAAGAAGGCGGGGGTGCCCAAGAAACTGGGAGGGGACACAGCCAGGACAGCTGACCCAAACTGACCAAAGGGGTATTCCATACCATGTGACATCTTATGTCCCGTATATAACTTGGGGATTGGGGGTCGGGAGGTGACATGGCTCAGGAACTAGCTGAGCATCAGCTCCAGGTGGTGAGCAACTGTGCTGTGCATCACTTGTTTTGTATATTCCTCTTTCATTTTTTTTCCCCTGTCCTATTAAACTGTCTTTAACTCAACCCATGAGTTTTTGTTTGGTTTTTTTTTTCCTTTTTTATTCTGTCACCCACCCTACTGCACAGGGGGGTGAGTGAGTGGCTGCATGGTGCTTAGCTGCTGGCTGGGGTTAAACCACAGCACTAGTTTAGCAGTTTCTGTAGACCCAATGCTACTTCAGATGTGAACCTAAAGACTTTTCCAAGCCTTATATACTGCTTAATCCTACAATTTTTAACAATGGAAGGAAAAACTGAAGCATAGAAAAGCAAGGACCCTAGCACAAACATCAATAACTATATCTAGACTCGTAAAATAAGTAACAGGAAGAATGAGGAGTGTTGTGTCAAAAACAATAATGAAAAAATCACTCATGGTATCAAACCTTCGCACCTAATGTCACTACATACTGCTTTCAATATTGGCTAGAACATAAAGAACAACAATTACAAGTCCAATTATATACAAGTTGTCAGTAAAACCACGCCACCACTGCCAAAGCACGCCATTCCTTCTAGGGCCCTGTGTCAAGGAAGAGACAGTTCTTTCTGAGGTAATCTTTCTGCTCTAAAATTTCCAGGGAACTCTTTTTACCTACCTTCAAGTGGCATTTAAAGTTAAGTTTGTGTCCCAGACAACATGTCTCAACAACCCCCGTCTCCCTTCACCCAGAAAAGGCCACTGGCAGCAGAACTAGTCCTTTCTACACTGTTGAACGTGGCATGAACACCTAACTCACTTTTCAACCTGGCCTGACACTGGAGAAAGGGCCTGTTCTTTAAAATAAATAACTGGTGTTCTCATACACAAAGAAACATGTGAGAAGGATGTCATCTTTAATACCAACCTGCACCTGAGTAGTATCTTTCCTTCCACAGAGTGGCAGAGACTGATGTCTTTTTCAACAGAACATCAGATTAATACTCTGACGTCAACACCAGAACACCACCAGCACCATCTGCACTCACACAGGAGACTGTCAGAGTCCTGCCACTGAGTGATATGAAGGGGGAAAAAGGAGATGTCTGCTGCTGCTTTACTCTGTCTTTGTTAGGACACGTATCTCAGGCTGTTCCACTGTCTTTCGTACACAAGTAGGAAAGGGGGTGAAACTTCACCTGCACCAACACAGATTTCAGGAACAACCGTCTACTGCTTCCAAGTGTCAGGACCAGGGAGCTTTTGGATCGTTTACAAATCCTCAAAACAGACATGAAACATTCAAAATACTTTTACCATCTAAGACTGGGGTGATCTTTTTTTAGCTATAAACTTATAGCACCATTTAAGAATGACCTGAGAGGGCGTACACTGTCACAGCAGCGTATCAGCTGATCTGATTGTTCCCATAACTCTCTGTATATTTCATTCTTGACATTTCATAACATTAATGTTTAAATATGATTTGAATCCCATTAGAATCTATTCAAGTATTCTACAACGTACAACTTTTCTTGGTAGTTCTATGTAGGGGGGGAACACGGTGAGGCCCTAAAAAGGCCTCGGGGAGCTGTACAATAGGCACATACTTCACGCTCCCAACAAAGCAGATCTACTTCCAAATACACTCTAAATTTCCCAGAATCATCAAGATTTAAAGAATCCTGGTGTTCACACTTAACTACCAGTTATTTTTTTCCTGAACTGGTACATAAAGATGATTCGTAGAAGCCAGTGATGCGTCTGGATGCACAGATGTAAATCTGTACTCACTGTGAGGGAAAGTAACACCACAGCCTGCAGCTCAAGTCTGTTTTTGCAGAACTTCTCATTACTGGCACTCTCAGCCCAAGACTGAGAGCAGAGTATTACAGTTGTTACATTACCTATATAATGAATATAGACTGGAACGAACTGAAAGATCGGTGGCAGAGCTCAAGAGCAGCAGTGTAAGGATTCCTGAAGGCAGCGGGATTTCCTGCTGCAGGACAAGTTTCATTACTGCCTTACATCAGCCCTTCCTGAATGCAGAGATACAGAGGTGAAATCCTGCAGTTGCTTCACAGCAACTCAACTGCAGGTGGAATACAGAGCCTGGGGCACCGGGCAGGGTGCTGCCACTCCTTCTGGAGTTAAATCCGATTAAGGTGATTAAGGAGACGGTCCCTGAGTTGGTTCTGTGTCTGCAGATTTTTGAGTCACATCAGTATGGAGCTGTACCCCTGCTCCTGGCAGATGGTTCCCTCTTTCACTTGAGCCTGAAGAAGGGCAAGTTATCTTACAAACTGTGATATCCATCCAACGTTTAAGAATTCGGGGTACTGATGGAGGCATACATAAGTCACATTGGTTAAAATCATACATGGGTTAAAATCTCCATCAGACATCAGTAAGTAACCAAAACTTGTTCTACAGAGTTAAAAATTCATTATTCTAATGACAAATGCTAAGAAGAATCCTCTGCCTTTATATTTGCTTTTCAAAAATGCGTATTTAGAATAGGTTTATAGCGGTCCCAAGACACCCAGGAAGACTGAACTTCAAACAATCTAGTATCAGGCTTATTATGTGACATGACTGATGCAGCAGCACATTGAAACTGGCAGACAGCAGGACCTAAACTCAAAACACGCAGCACTGAGGAGAAACATGGCAGTTACCATGCGTGTGCTGCTTCCCTAGACCAGGAAAAACACCTTTCTACAACAGAACATCACCCTTACAGAAGCTTCTATAAGAGAAAAAACTAAACTGCTAGCCTTCAGCTGGGTAACTCTGAGAGTTTTCCTCAGTCACCTGTATGAATCATTTGTACTGTAGCTGTAAGTAAAGTTTCTATTTCTGTCTCAATTCCGATGTGTATTTGGTACAATCTGAAAAGCACACCGCGCGTTGCTATACCATTCTGCTGACTGTACAGTGCTTATTATCCCAGCAGCTAAATGCCTGTTAGAAATCCACCACATGAACAATTCCCCTTCTCACGATGGTGACTCCATCATACAGCAGTTTGTCAAAGTTACGTTTTTTGATGTGGGTAAAAACCCAGCACGTCACGAGAGCCTGTCAGTACCAAACCCCCAGACTGGGGCTGAGACGTTGAAAATGCCAAACTCTGAATTTTGGAGCATGCACAAAAACTGTGCCATGTATTTTAAAAGAACCAGTATGTACTATGCAGTGCTTGCTGTATCTGGACATTTAATGAAGTACTACAATTAGAGATGCAACAAGTTATCCTGTGCTTCTCTTAGAACTCTTTTCCCTTCCTCAGTTTGTGCCAATTTGCATCCCATTACAGAACATACTCTGCTCAGTGAGGTCTTCAAGCACAAAAGGTATTTTTCTTAGTTTTGTTTCTGAGTGTAATGTTCCTAATGTTTGGGTTTGTTTTTTTTTCTCTTCTCTTCCCTTCTTTCTACAGGACTCCTCAATTATTACCCAGGCTTAAAAATAATTCTGTTACTTTTCTCTCCCATTGCAAAGATCCTAAGCCTTCTTCTGGGCTGATTTCTTGTCACAGCAGATGAGCAAAGACACTCTCAGAAAAGGTCTGCCTCTGCTTCTGCCCACCACAGCCCAGCCTCATTCACCTGCTCATCCAAAGAAGCCAAGTCCCTCTACTTCTCAGTGACGTCCTGAAATGCCAGCATGAGTATTTAAGACATTCTGCCCTTCACTTTATCCTGAAGAGCAAACAACATCTGCTTAAGAAACCCAGATCCTAAGTTTGATGGAGCACTGCCATTTAAAAGAACTGTTTCACTTCTTTTAAACCTCTTCCCTTCAGGAGAGGGAAACTGCTACTTCATTGTCCTCGTTCCTTTTTCTCTGCTGACCTTCCCTTCCCCCCCAATATTATTTTGCTAATCTGACTTGTCCACAGCAGATAGACTTTGAGATCTGGAAGTGATACTGCTGAACAGAAGCTCTCTTCTCCAGTCACACACAGGTAAAAGAGCTGATTAGTTACAAAGGAGGATACAGCACTGCGTTCCTTGTTTGAGTGATACCCCCCCATCACTGACAGCTGCCCAAGTTTGGAGGGACATTCCACTTCAGCACAACTGAGTAAGCAAAGAAATGTCAATAACTGATCATCATGCAAGAGGCAGGAGAAAAAAAAAGTGTTGCTTTTTTGTTTTAAACCAATAAACAACTCGTATTTATGCATTTTTGTAATGACTATGCCCAGAATAACATGCTCCTACTGAAAGTACTGGCTTTTCTGTACATTCTGGAACTGAGATTTTATTATGTTAGTGTCAAGAATGGGATGTACAGCATGTTAAGACTTAATTAGAACTGTACTAGCACACTTAATTTAAAAAACTTCTTATAGTTAAAATATGAATTGCATAAACCATCACCACTGTAGACTTTGGAGAGCTTTGTGCACAAGAGCATTAACAGCAAGACTACCATTCAAAGTTTTTTTTTTGAGCCAGAGATTTCCCCTGAAGCAGAGTGTGGCCAAAGCAACAACAGAAAACAAAAGCAAAACTAGACAACAGTTTAGCTTACAATCTCCAGCAATATTCTAGATTCCTACATGGTGCTTGTTTCTCTCTCTCTTTTTTTTTTTTCCCGACAGTAGATAGTCTTTCTGGGCAAGAAAAAATTAATTCCATAGTTCCCAGAAAATAACCTCTTATGATGAAGGGAATGGTACAATCTTGTCTACTCTTTACACTGTGAAATTATGTTTTATGGGTTACAGCACACTTCAAAGGTGGCAACAACTCACAGAAGCCCATCAGTCAAAACTGTCCAAAAAGTAAAAAGAACAAAATAAAATATCAGCATGTTCAAAAACAGAAAGAGGATTTTAAAATAAATAAATAATACGATCAGGGAATTCTAGCAAGATCTGGACCTTAACATCTATGACTTTCAAGCACTTCTTACGAAGTGCCAAACATCACCAAACTTTTAAAGTATGATTCAATTATGCTGCACAAACCACACCGCATGGACATGCAAGTCACAGCAATCTAAGCCCGTGCGTTCCCTTACTTATAACACAATGTGAGTCTAGTAGTTGGACAGAAGCTTCTATTTATTCCAAATCAATTTCTGCCAATTCTGAAAGGACTTCAAACCTTAGTCCTTAAACCACCCCCCTCCCCCTGTTTTGCCACTCTCACTATTTAAATAAACACGGCAAGGATGCTCAATGGCTTGATGCCTCTGCTGCAGATTTCTGCTCTCGTTAAATACTCCCACTGAACACTAACAACTCTTCCTTCGTCAGGTGAACTACCAGCTACAAAGCGCTGTAGTACCACCGCTGAGCACTGACATTTTTACAAGAAACCTTTCCTGCTGAAACAATCACCCAACGTATCTCCAATAGAAATCCTGACTTCTCATTTCGGTTCCCAACAATAAAAACCGATCAGGTTCCTGAAATACCCATATCGGCCCCTCTATAGTTCTATGAAAATACAGGCGTCTTAATAATAATTAACCCTCCCCACAAGGATGCTCAGAAGCGCCTGGGTAAGCGACGTTAGGACAGAGGGTAGTCAACCTGCTAATCATCATCTTCAAATGTATTTTAAAGCGTTTGAAAGGTACAGGCAGACTCTGATTCCGCTTTGCGGGTTGCGTATCGCATGCTTTCAACAGGTCACCCTCAAGCGGCAACAACATACAGGTTAAGCTTCTTGAAAGGCGCAGCGTTTCAGCGGGCACGGCCGAACCAGAACTGTTCAGCCTGTTGCGTGTGTTTTGTGCTGGAGAGTGACACGGTGGGGTCTGGCCGCTGAACCCTCGCTGCTACCTGATGGGTTCTACCGGCCGATGCCTCAGAAACACCACGGGCTGGCCCGGCCGAGCGCGCCTTGTGTTCAGCCGAGCCGAGCTCATGCGGGCGCTACCGCGGGCACCGTTACATTCAGTAGCGCCCGGGCTGCGGACCGTCGGGCCGGAGAGGAAGCAGGGACCCCGGTGACACGAGGGGCTCTCGGCACGCTGCCCCCTGCCCGACGCCGGCGCGAACGAACCCAGAGACGGAGAGGTGTAGGAGCCGCGGGCGGGGGGACGCTGAAAGCCGGAGACACGCCCGCAGGCATCCCTTGAGGCGGCCCGCAGAGTTACCGGTATTTTATTAGTAAAGTCTGGGGGGTGCTGTTGGGAACGCCACCCGTCCTGCCCTCGGAGCGGGGAGCGGGACCACGGGCGTAGGGGTATCGCCTTTCCCCCCGGCTGTGTTTCGGCCGGCTTCGGCCGCGCCTTAGATCGCGGGGGGCCGACCCCCCGGCGAGACGGGAGTCCCTGAGGTAAAGCGCTCCAGAGGGACGGAGCCGGCTGGCATCCTCCGCAGCCAGCGGCACCGCTG
>VZTU01004006.1:0-48466 GCA_013400835.1 Zapornia atra
ATTTGTATGTTAATATTTTTTTTAATGTATATTCTTACTTAAAGGAATGTATTCCTCAAGAAAACTGGGAATAATTAAGACAAACATAGAGGCAAATTAGGGAAATAAATTGGTTTTATTTATTGTAGAGTCTGTGGGTGGAGAGAACCACACTGATCTTGGTGCAGAGTTTACCTGGAATATCTCGTTGGTTTGAAGTGGAAAAACGTGAAGTAGTGAGTATCAGACTGACTGCAATGCACATTGTGCGTTGGTTTACTTCCTTAATCGTATGTTATTTGGTGAACTACTTTAAAATTTATTACCCAGATCTGATTTCTTCTTATAACTTCTTTGAGCAAGTTTTCAAGCTGGCTACAACAAAATTATTTCCAAAGTATTTTGAGTTGTCTGGTTTCTCTTATCTTGAGAACTATTATTAAACACCACCCTCATGATTCATTTAAACAGTTGAGGAAAAAAGAAGTCGAGAACAATAATGGGCAGCCAAAGGTAACATTTAAGTTCAGCAAATTACTTTCATAAAACTCAGCATGATGTAACATTTAATACTTACAATATCTATAGCTTAACATATTTTTCAGTATTCTTGAAAAGTAAACATTCTCCAAGTTCTTGTACTATAATAAACACCGTGTGGGCATATCTCTGTGTATGCCTAGAGCTTTGTTGAAGTTCCCAGTTCTCAGCATGGGCAGGGAAGCATGCCTACGCAGAAGCTGTGGCAATAGGATCTAATGTAGCAATCTGTTACTGACACATTGTAATTTCTTCTCCTTCCTTGTTGTTATATTTCTTAGAAAATCCTTAAATACCTTTCAAATGTATTTAGAGGAGTGCTCGTTATGTAAAGATCTCTAAATAACTGGTCAGTTGTTGAGCGCAGGAGTAACTATCTGAAACTATTTTCCTTTCTGTCAAAGCCAGTTTTGCAATAGTCCCATCAAGTATAAGGATACCATCGTGCAGTGGGTTTTCTCTAAAAGTCTATTGTGGTTTTCTTCTGTAATACCAATACAATGTCATTTGTTCACCATCCTGATAGTCTCCCAGAGAAAACCAAAAATGGAATTCAGTAAATATCAAACAATTGTTCGTGACATGAGAAATGTGGTTAGTTGACTCCTACTGAGTCCTCACTAGGTTAATATGAGCCCTGATATGAAGATCCTTAGTTTACTATTGTTTTACCACTGTAGTTACCACTTCCAAAAGTTTACTGTGATAATTTTTCCTGGGCAATAGACTAGATCAGATCATGGCTCAGATTTGTACTTGTACGTTTTGGTAAATTATGACAGCTGAGGGCTTGTGCTTTTGCCATTGCTTAGCTTTACGCTTTCCCTGCAGTTCATGCTACCTGTGAGAAAAGCTTCCTCATCCTCTCAAGAAAACAGGCACATCCCCCTTAAGTATAACTTGATTATCATCTTAGCTCAAGGCTTACATTCAGACTCCTCACCCATAATGTCTAGTGGTTGATTTCACTTTGGATGGGGGATATAATTTGCCCATACTTAAGCTCTGTTCTGTGCCATTAAGCATGGTGAAGCTCTCCATGACCTCAAGTCTAATTCAGGTAAAGTTACCAAGAGTTCCACTGCAGGCTGAAATGTGTGAGTGTTTTGCAGCAAGGGCTGAGTATCTTTTAAGATCAGAGGGAGGGTTATTTATTTTGGCCATTGATTATGTGATAAAATTAATTCTCTCTGTTCCTGGAGTGTATACTCAGAGAGTATAGTCCAGGTGAGAAGAACTTTTTCTGCCCCAATACTCTAGGACACAGACTAACATTGGCTTTTTTTTTTAAAAAAACAAAAGGAATCAAAAATTACCTTTAATATATTTCATCTTTCAACTAAAGATTAAGTATGTTTGCAATCTTCCTGCCTCCTCTTTCAGGTGGAAATGAGTCCCCTTGAGAATGCTATTGAAGTCTTAGAAAATAAGAACCAGCAGCTGAGAACACTGATTAGTCAATGTCAAACCCGACAGATGCAAAATATTAACCCTCTCACCATGTGTCTAAATGGGGTCATTGATGCAGCAGTCAATGGTGGAGTTGCTAGATACCAAGAGGTAAGCACTTTATTTTCTGTTTATTAAAAAAAAAATCTGTTGTAAGATAGTCTCTTACTGATTTCTTGCTCTATACAGGTGTGGCTTCTCTGCATGAATTGAGACCAGAAAGTACTATAACAGTTACAGTTGTAATTATACTGCAGTTTTGAGTGAGGTGATATTAGATATCTATAGCTTTATTGAAATAACCATTTTGGTGCAGATAGTTCTGTAAACTTCCTCCAGTGATGAGTCAATTCATAATTACCTTATGTTCTTTAGTGGTTTGTTTAGGGATTTTTTTTTAGTGAAATAGATGTGACTATATTATTCTTAATATATTCCTTCCCCTTCTAGGTCAGGACCTACTTCTTCTGGATGACAACCAAATTTACTTCCATGTGCTGACATTGTAATCTTAAAATACATATATGCATACACATGTTGATGTGTGTTTATACATATAAAAAAATTCTTAACAAGAAATGCATTATAATTAATCATATTTTTCTAGAACCACCTTCTTGAAGTTTTTTCATTAAAGCTATTTTTTTGAAAGGCCTAGTAAGGAATAATACATGTAATTAAGACATGTGCAGCACTGGGTTTCTTCCTAAAAGTTGTGCCTCATTATTTTAATCTCTGAATCACCTTAGGAGAGCTTTAAATGTTTGCAATGCTATATTTCCACAAAATTCAGTGGAATTTTGATACTGCAGGTAAAAAAGAGGAAGGGATTTTATTTTTTTTTCCCAGCCCAGCTTGATCTTCCTCTTTCTCCTCATCGTCTTATGAAATACTTGAATCTGCTGGTTGTTCCTTTTCTGTTGAAAATGTCAAGATAAATAACATTTTGTCCACTTCCCTGAAAGGCTGAAAGACTTGGTGTTTGCTCAGCAGTGTTAAATTATTAAATTTGATAAAAGTGCACCTAAAACTAC
The DNA here is from genome assembly GCA_013400835.1 of Zapornia atra. Taxonomy (NCBI): domain Eukaryota; kingdom Metazoa; phylum Chordata; class Aves; order Gruiformes; family Rallidae; genus Zapornia; species Zapornia atra. The sequence continues at coordinate 3,003 of VZTU01004006.1, forward strand.
AAGAAATTGAGTGTGCTATAGTGTCAGAACCTGTCATCAAAATTATGACGTTACAGGGATTGTGAGACTAAAGCAAATCAGTACTGTATTTGATGTTTCCCAGCTGCCTTTAAACAACAACAACAACCACCACAAAAGAGTTTAGCATGGTAAAGTGCCGTGAAGGGTGTCCCTTGAGAAATACAGTCATGTCAGAGCTATGTCTGGTTTGAATTAGCAGTGTCAGAGCTAACTCAGTGCCTCTGCATAGCTTTCTATTCTTTATGAGTATATTAAAGGTTCTAGCTTGCTCCTTTCTTATTGCTCTTAGCTGCAATTCTTGATCTCCTAGACAGTCCTCATGTTTTGATTTCCTTCCATTCTCTCCCTTTATCTCTTGCTATATACACAAAATAAGAATATTCCTCAATTTGTGTTGTAAACACCAAAACCAATAGCAATAGTTGAGATTTGTGGGGTTGGGTTTTTTTTCCNAGAACCTACTTGGGGAAAAGGGTATGGAATATAGGGCAGAACCGTGGGGTTGGGTTTTTTTTCCTATTTCATCCTCATTCTCTTTGCATGTCCTTTTTTCAGTTTTTTATGTCTTCCCTGCTGTTTTGCCACTTCTTATCTTCTACCTTCCTTCTTTCCCTCTCCTCTGTAAATGCTTTTCTCTGCCTATCTGGTTCATTTGCTTTTGCCTTCTGCCCTGTACAAAGCTCAAAACTCACTCGGTCTTGGAGCATGAGGTCTTGAGGTAAGCATGACCATGTCTTTACAGATATCCTCCTTCTGTTTTCTGAGCTTTAACAAGTGTTAAGACACAGCAAATAATTTCCTTTGGCTAGTTGCTGCCTTCTTGACTCTACCCTATGTCCCTGTTCTCCCCCCACCCCTGCTGCTTTTCTTTGGTCCCCTTTCCCTCCGCACCCCTCCACCCCCTTCCCTTTTTTTGTCCTTTCTTCTCTCCTGATGAGATACAAAGCAGCTACCTCTAATTATTCAGGACTCTGGCCAATATTGCAGATGTTAAAGCTACGCTTTTATTGGTTTCAATACAGGAACAAATTCCAGGAAAATCTACAGAAGTATTAGCTATTATGCGGCACCTTCATGTCTAATGAAAAATGGATGCAGAACCACTGAATTCTTTTTTTCTAAACTCTGCTGGAAAGCCATGAAGAGTGTGTTTTGTGTCACCTCTCTCAAACTCCAATTTGTACTATAACTTGTATTTCCTTTAGCTCTGTTTCTTGTGCTAGAATAGAAGCATTTTCATGATTAATTATTAGAAACCACTGGTTCTAATAATGTTACTGGATGTAGTCAAATTCTGATTTTTTTTTTCTTAAAGTACTAGTGATTTTGTTTGAAGTCAGATTATTACATTTCTGACTTGTATAACAGATTTGTATAAATCTCAGCCCAAAACCACTTGGACACCACCTGCTTGATACTGAAAGAATGTTAAGCTTGAAGCTGAGGGGGGAAAAAAGAATTATCTGGCAGAAGTTTGGGATTTGGGATTCTAGCAAGTATCAGAGGGCTTCTTTTAACAATTTAAACATGAATTCTTTAAATTTGACTTAGCTGCACTGAATAGACCATGTGAAATAAATGTTCATTGCAGTACCAGCTTTTTCAAGACAAGTCTCAGCACTTCTTTGTAGTGGGTTGTCGCAGCATGAAATTTTGGAACTGAATCTAAGGGAAGAGTATATTTATCTCCAGCTCAACTGCTCTCTGTATTTACAAATGATTCTGCATAGCAAAGATTTTTAACAGCTCAAGTTGGATTGTGAGCCTTCTAAGAAGTAAATGAGGGAAATGCTAGGATTGGTGCAGAAGGAAAACACAGCACAAAGCAGCCATTGTCTTTCTCCCAACTCTATGGATAGAAAACCTTGTGTACCTATAGGTATGCATGCAGAGACTTTTTGTGACAAATTTATTTATGAGAAAGTCTGGTAATGTCTCAGCTGAGCAGCTGGGAATTTTCTTGGCATAATAAAGAAATGTTGTAAATTGAATATAGTCCCTTTGTAGGGTAGGCTAGGTGTTGTGATGTAACCTCAGCTGGCAAGTAAGCCCCACAAAGCCCCTCGCTCATGCCCATGCAGTGGGATGGGGGAGAGAATCGGAAAAGAGAAAACTCATGGGGTGAGATAAAGACAGTTCAGTAGGTAAAGCAAAAGCCTCACACGCAAGCAAAGCAAAACCAGGAATTCATTCCCGGCTTCCCATGGGCAGGCAGGGTTTCAGCCATCCTCAGGAAGGCAGGGCTCCATCACATGTAATGGTGACTTGGGAAGACAACTGTCATTACTCTGAACATCCCCCTCTTCCTCCTTCTTCCTCTAACTATATATGCTGAGCGTGATGTCTTATGGTATAGAATACCCCTTTGACCACTTGGGGTCATCTGTCACAGAATCACAGAACATTAGGAGTTGGAAGGGATCTTGAAAAATCATCAAGTCCCAACCCCCTGCCAGAGCAGGATCACCTAGACTAAATTACACAGGAACACATCCAGTCAGGTTTTGAATGTCTCCAGAGGAGGAGACTCCACAACCTCTCTGGGCAGTCTCTGTGCTCTGTCACCCTCACAGTGAAAAAGTTCCTCCTTATATTCACATGGAACTTCCTATGCTCCAGCTTGCACCCGTTGCTCCTTGTCCTTTCACTGGCCATCACTGAGAAGAGCCTGGCTCCATCCTTCTGACTTTACGTATTCATAAATATTAATAAAGTCACCCCTTAGTCTCCTCTTCTCCAAGCTAAAGAGGCCCAACTCCCTCAGCCTCTCCTCATAAGAAAGGTATTCCACTCCATCATCTTGGTGGCCCAGCACTGGACTCTTTTAAGGAGCTCTGTGTCCTTCTGGAACTGAGGGGCCCAGAACTGGACACAATATTCCAGGCGCGGTCTCACCTCTCTTGACCTCCTAACCACACCCCTTCTAATACACTCTAGGATGCCCTTGGCCTTCTTAACCAGAAGAGCACATTGCTGGCTCATGGTCATCCTGCTGTCCGCCAGGACCCCCAGGTCCCTCTCACCTATGCTGCTTTTCAACAGGCCAGTCCCCAACCTATAATAACCTATATGTCCCAACTGTGTCCCCTCCCAACTCCTTGTGCACCCCTGGCTCCCTCGCTGGTGTGGTGGGGTACAGAGCAGAAGAGGCCTTGGCTCTGTGCAAGCATTGCTCAGCAGTGAATGCAACATCCCTGTGTTACCAACACTGTTTTCAGCACAAACCTGGAGCACAGCCCCACACCAGTTACTGTGAAGAAACTGAACTCTGTCCCAGCCCAATAGGTGTCATGTTAAGAAAAGATACAATCAGGAACAAAAAGAGGACTGCTGTGGTCAGGGCATTGCTGGTGGGTAAAATGACTTGAGGGTATCATAGCTGATTCAGTCTGAGCATTGGAGGTGGGGTGTAAGCTCATGAACCTTGATGTTGGTCAGATGCTCCTGAAGCGAAAGGTGTGGCTTTTTTACATCAGTGTCGCTGTGAGTTCTTTAAAATCATTATTTATATTATCACTGAATAAGAAGGTACCATAAAACTCCGCTGTCTATAATAGTACACAATTCCACACTGTTATTAGAGATTTATACCTAGGATAAATTGAAGTTTCTAGTATGAAAAGTCAGGAATAATTGCAATTATTTGGAACTCTTATGTCACAATTAATGGGGAGTAGATGTTTAGTTCAGATGATTTGCGTTTGGTTTCAACTCTTGATTTGCAGGTTTCCATAATTGATTCAGGATCTATACTGGATATTGAATGAACATTTTATTTGCCCCTAGTCTCTACCAATGCATATGTGAATAATTAAATATTTAGCATTTATTGTCTTCTGTTGCAGTACAAGAAGGGGGTTTTGTTTCAAAAATGTTATGTAGAAACTTGTGGGGTTTGTGCTTTTTTTAAAGTATGCTTTTATTTACTTTATTTTTCTTTGTGATTTCATTCTGTTTAGGCATTCTTTGTTAAAGAATACATCTTGAACCATCCAGAGGATGGAGAGAAGATCACACGCTTGAGAGAGCTGATGCTTGAGCAGGTAAAGTGGGGAGAAGACCAATTAGGTGGCCTACTCAACTCTTCTAGCTGAAAGTGTCCAAAATAGAGTACGAAATTTCAGAGGTTAATAATTGCCCGGTGGTCTTCAGTGTTTTCTGAATTAGAATCCAAGTAGAAAGCAACTTCCTGTACAAGCATGTTTCTGGGTCATGTTAATATTTTTCCTCTTTAGACTTTTCAATCATCATCTTAATCACTTCAAACTGTTTTAAATTAAAGGTTGAATGAGAGGCAAGGGTTTGTTTTTTTTTCCTTTCGATGCTCATATGCAAATACTTGCACAACATTTTACCACTGCCACAAAATAAACTTTATCTCATTGAAACATTTGATGGCTTCAGCAAATATCTGTATGACATACTTTACTACTGCTACAGAAAAAACATTTTCACTGTAAAATGTAGCATAAGAGCAAAAGCCCCTCAAAAATATTATGGTGGAAGAAACCTAATAGTGATATAGGAAAAGCAGGTAGACAGTAAAATAAACATCCAAGTGATTAAACAAGTAAGTACTTTTTAATTATTTCTTCATTTATTTATCAGACAACAACCTACCAGCCTCAATTATGAAGTGTCTTCACTTGGAAATGCTGAAATGAATTATTTTGATCAAATAATCCTACTAAGTATTTCAGATGTTTAATTGAAATGTACCTATCTTTGTTCTGTGCAAACTTTATTGCCAGCTTGGAAGGAAGAGGTCAGAACATTGGAATTTGGCAAGATGGAACTCCCATTTTTCACCAGCATTGTTGTATCTTTTGGTCAGATGAGCCAAAGGGAGAGATCCTTAGACAGTATAAGTCAGAATAGGTTCACTGAGCTCTCTTTAATGTTGTTTAGATAACATACGGTAATTTACATTGCAGCTTCAGCTTTTCAAGCTGGAAGGGTTCACTAACCCTTACAATTTAAAACTTCTGATGACAAAAACATGAATTCCAAGAGATAACATTTTAAACCCTGTCTGGCACCCACAGATGATATAACAGAAACTGTGGAGCATGCAGAAGGGACGGGGTGGCTGCGTGTGGATGTGATGGAGTCCTGACCTCGGGTCAGTGATGCTGCGCAGCTGTATGCCCGCTCGCAGGCTGCCTGAAAATGTCAGCGAGCAGTTCTCATCCAAACATATTACAGCATAGCTTAGCTATTTTGTTTTCAAATTTGAGTTTGTCTGTCTCCTCATTTAACCAATCGGGTATTTTAAAAGCCTGTGGCTGAATTTGAGCAATATTAGAGTTTTAGCAACATTATTCTGCAGCCTGCTGGGCATTATATCAAGAATATATGTAAAGGCACCACTTACTGAGGTCTCTGGGGAGTTGGAATAAGATGGGGGACCATGGACTTCCTTGAAAATACATTCCAGGGTCTCTGGTGGATATGGTCATTAGTTTTCATGGGTTTTTTTAATAACTGTTCTTGCAGAAAACAGTCCAGCTGCATTTTTTGGGTGGTTTTTTTAAGGGTTTGGATCTGTTCCTTTGTCCAGTTGCCATTTAGCCAAATTTTCCACTGTTACCCATGGTGTTTTTTCCATTGTAATTGAATTTACATAGATCAAATCTTTTGGAAAGTTACAGAATGGTTTAGGTTGGACGGGACACACTTATAGGGATTGGGGCTCCACAGCTTCTCTGGGCAACCTGTTCCAGTGCCTCACCACTGAAAAACAAAGTGGGAAGGGGCATAAATCCTCTTGTGTAGTACTTGGGTTTCATCCTAGTCTTCGTTTGATTGCAGGTCTGTCAGGGGTCTTGGTAGGTTACTTTAGTAGAACGTGCGTTTTGCTTGATTTTTTTTTTATTAGTATCATAATGACAAAAGCTTAAAGGAAACTGATTAAAGCCGTAATTGTTCCCTCTTTCCTCCTGTCTCTTCTTGCAGGCCCAGATTCTAGAATTTGGGTTGGCGGTTCATGAGAAGGTGGTGCCACAGGACATGAGGCCGTTGCACAAAAAGCTGGTGGATCAGTTCTTTGTGATGAAGTCAAGCCTGGGAATACAGGTACTTGAGCAGGTGCAGGGAAAAACCAGGAGAGCGAGCGTTTAGCAGCACTCAGGGTTTAATTTTCCTAAGCAATAAACAGTGACATCTTTTGGTGGTTTGTCCACATTGCATCTCGTAACATTCTTAATAGTGCCACAGCGCAAGGAAGGGGAAAGTTGTTAAACTTTCTGTGCAGGGCAGGGAAAAATAGGCGTGTTTTACTAAAGGGAAAGTATCATCGGCAAGCAGTTAAAATACTTTTTCATGATTAAGTTGATCTAAAATGCGGATACTGCTATTCAAATGACTATCTGTATTTTACAAAATGCTTAATGACACTATGTCCATTTTAACTAATCTTCTTCTGACAACTCACCAGGAATTTTCTGCCTGTGTACAAGCTAGCCCTGTTCATTTCCCAAATGGAAGTCCCCGTGTATGCCGAAATTCCATGCCTGTTTCCATGAGCCCTGATGGTGCCAGGGTAATACCACGACGCAGGCAAGTCAAATTACTAGAAATTGATAGATTTTTGTTACTTGCAGAAGGTGACCTACAGGTTACTTGAATTGTGTGCATTCTTCCTTGTATGGTCAGCATGAAGTATCTTCGGACGTGAATAGCTGATATAGAATCTGTCTCCCTCAACTAATCCAAATTCAACAGTGGAGATTAACAAATGTGCTGTTTTCAGATGAAAAATTAATGATTGGCAACTAGAGTTAACAATTTTGTATTCCATTATTCTCATAATAGTCCCTTGAGTTACCCAGCTGTCAATCGGTATTCGTCCTCATCACTGTCATCTCAAGCTTCTGCTGAAGTCAGCAATATCACTGGGCAATCAGAAAGCTCTGATGAAGTTTTTAACATGCAGGTACAAATTATTGTCATTCTTCAAACCAAACAGAATCGTTCTTGCAAGGTTATTTACTGAATTAAGTCTTCTGTTATTTCTTTCAGAAATCTAAAAGTTACCGCTGATACTTCTTTTTAACAAAACCAAATATTTAAGTGGAATGTTTACCTCCTTAACTTAAAAAGAACAATTTTTGATGTAACTGTTTCTTCTGAACTTAGAACATGACTTTTTAGCAAGTATTAGCAAGCAGTGTGCTGTGGTACAAAGTCATTCAATCTTACTGAAACTTCTGTTTTTCACAGTTGTGATGTAATTACGATATTATCTTGATTTTTTTTTTTTAACTTTACTAAATTATTGCTTAATGCTCTTTATACTGGTTTGATACTTTGAAATACTGAAGAAACCAGTCTAAGAAATTAGAAGTTCTTTGCTTTAGTGAAAGGTATTTTACACATTTCTGGTTTCCAAACCAGGAAGTGTGGCAAAGTAACAACTTCTCTTCTATACACAGCCTAGTCCGTCTACCTCAAGCCTGAGTTCTACTCATTCTGCTTCACCTAATGTGACCAGTTCTGCTCCATCCAGTGCCAGAGGTCAGTGGTTGTCTACCGTGGTAAGCCGAATTATTAAATGATTCTCAAGATGTTACAGCTGAATTTCTGCATGATATCACTAGTCAGACACCAAATTTAGTGACTTGTTTGAGGAATATGAATACTGGTGATGGTGGATTTCTTTGTCATAGACGTAAAATTGTACTGTCTGAGTTTCACTGCATGAATTTAATCACTTGGCACGCTTATGTTCTAGCCTCTCCTCTGTTGTCTGACAAGCATAAGCATTCCCGAGAAAATTCTTGCCTATCCCCCAGAGAGAGGCCCTGCAGTGCCATCTACCCTACTGCTTCTGAAACCTCACAGGTAGGAACCTTGTTGGGAGGCCTCTGAACACAAATAGCTAAGAACATAATAAAGGCGCTTGTTGAACTTCAAGCAGATTCAGTGTCTAATAACTACTGTTAATTTTCAAGGGTTCTTTTGTTAATTTTATTTTATTTTTCACTTTGTTCTATAAGCAAATACTCTAAAATGTTTAATGTGAAAGGGGTGTGAATAGAATACATAGTGCTTGATCGCATTTCTGCTTGTTCTGTCTAGGTTTAGATCTGGTTTTTGTATTTACTCACTTATTTACTTACTAGATGACACAGCCTGCTTGTCTGAAACAGCAGCATTTGTTCAATCTAGAGAGAGGAGAAAAAACTGTTAGCACAGCAGTTGCCCATGTTGACCTCCCTTTTATTTCTTCTGAAATGGCTAATCCTAGCCACTGTTGAGATAATAAGCCACTCCACGTGGCAATTCCTGCTTTTTCAATGTAATTTCAGAAAAGAAAGATAGACATTTTGTTACTCCAGAGAACAGAATTAGTTGTGTTCATACCTTAAAATTACTGTTACATAGGTCTGTATAAAATTTGTATCTTTCGATTTATCTGAAATATAAAATGAGCTGGGTGAGCTGGCCAATTTTGAATCCTTATTTCATCTATTCTTCTTAATTGACGTATTTTCCCAAAGTGCTTTCCTTTAACACAGTTGCCTTTTTAAATCCATGCCGTCACACAATGCATCTCTTGCTGGAGCTGCGAAAGATGAGAGCATAAGTACAGTGTGCAAGGGTCTCTCTTCAACACTCTCGTTTCCACTAGAAATTTTGCCTCTGATAAAATACAACTTGGTAGTCCAGGAACCTTTATTTTAGAAATGATTTGTTGGTTTCTTGTTAGCTGTATTCTTGTCCCTTGCTGCTTCTGTTACTGAATTGGCTCTTGATTTAATTTTTTCCTCTTTTCTGTTTAAGTCCTCAGACCGTTACCTGAGGGCTTAAGAACTAATATTGTACCTTAGTTAGACTTAGGAGCAGTTCTCAGAAACTACTTGCTGATACATCTACTGGACACTTTCTCAGTGGTAGTGGAGCCAAACCAGAGCACGCAGGAAAGACCAGGAGATGTTCTTGAAATAAAGCGGGTTTACAGTTTGCTGCAAAGAAAAAATTATCCCATTTTTGCTCCCAGACTGCAAACTCTTGCTTTGCCAAGTGGAATGTGACTTCTATCCCCCACTCTACCCGAGATTCGATAAGGGAGGCTGAGGAGCTCATAGGCCCAGTCCCCACTCTCTCTGAGAATCGCCTGGCAGGAAAATCTCCCAACCTGTCTCTACCCTCAGTGTCCCAAGAGAGGGTAAGTAGAAAATTAACTTGCTTATACAGTGAAGTATATTTCAAAGGTGAGAAGGTCTGACAATTTCTTTCTGCCCTTATAACCATAAATAAGATATATCTTTCTGGGGAAAGGTACAATTTCTTTCTCTGGTGCTCCAGAGCAGTAAAAATGAACTGTGATCAGAAACAAAACTCTGATTCTCTGCCTTGTGATTAAGGAGAAAAGGAGCCCTCAGGACAATTGTAAGGAGGTATCTTAGAAACACCTGCAATTCTCATCAGAATTTAGATGCACAAACTGTTTCTTGTCCTTTCTGGTTTTATTCGAACACAAGTTAACTTCAATGGTCTTGGTTGGAGCTTCACATTAAGTTAATGAGGGAAGAACCACCCATTTGTGAATGTCTTTGTGAAATTTGCATTCATTAAGCTGTAACAATAGTTTTTCAACTGAGATAGATGTAATGCAGAGGCACATTCCTGCATTTCGAGTTCTTTCAGGTCATAGCTACCTCACTTAAGGAAGTTTGGACTTCATAGAACAAGACCTCAGTAGTACTGCATCCACTTCCCTCATTGAAATAGATGTTCAAGGCTATCTATGTACAGCTGTTTTCAATCAACATCCATTTGTGCTTGCTTTCTGACCCTCAGCTGAGTGATTGTACAGTGTCTCTCCAGCTCTTTCCATACTCTGAAGAGGAATGCCTGCTGTCATTGACCGGTCAACAAGCCTCTTGAGTTTTTTTGCTACGCTTCCTAACAGTGCTTTTGGGGTGTCACAGTTTTTGGAAGTTTTTTTGCATCTCATTAAACATCCTGTGATTGCTCTTGTTCTTCCATATAGTTTTATATTTCATTATTTTAGTATGTCCTTGTCTTTCTGTATTTCATTCAGCTTATGTCTCTATCGACTCCAATTTCAGTTGCTTTTTCAGCCTTTGCTCTTTACCTTCACAACAGAAACCAGACTTCAACGCTTGCCCACCAGATCCTAGTGCACAGCAGACTCACTAGGCAGTGAATGTTTGACCCAGACTGGGCAGGAACATATGATCACATTTGTCTGTCACATTCCTCACATGGTTACACCATCTCGATTTAATGTTAACTCCAGGAAAACAGATGTTACCTGATCCAGTGTGTCTCTAGCAAAGCATAGACAAACCTAGCGTAGCTCAAAGTCTACCAGAGCGCACTCTCTGAGATGTTTTAAATCAAGTTGAATTGGTCAGGTATTTGTTCTTCACTTCGTAACATGGAGCTGCAATCCATCACATCAATGATGGTTACTTTGCAGCTGGGTCTGCCATCTTGTGGAAGCACAGCGTAGTGACCAGTGGAATGAGAGATGATAGGACTCTCTTTGATTTGGATTTAACTGTTTGTCTGATCTTGCTTAAAAAAAGGGGGGGGGGGGGGGTGAAGAAAACCAAGTGAAGTTTGGCTATTCTCGTTTCTTTTAGAAACTACATCTGAATTACTTGTAGGATTGACTGCTGTTTACCTCTGTTATCAAGATAAACTAGTGACCCACAGATTATTTGAATGCTCCCCAAAAAAATAACTAGTGGGATTTTAAATTTTCATCTCTGATTTATTTTTTTTAATGAATGTTCCAAAAAGGAAAGATAAGAGCTTACCCATAGCGTGTTTATCCACAAGAGAAATAAGAACACTGCTACCAAAAAGCCTGTGTTAGAGACAATATGCAGTGCTTTTCTAAGATAAAAGTCGTAACTTCAATATTGTTCATCATTACACGTTGTTAAGCTCTTGATTCTGTAATGAAATTATTGCAAATCTATCGCTGCACTTGTTTAGCAATCTATCAAGATCCCACTTGAGGAATGAGCCTTATTTTGGGTTTTTTTGGCGGGAGCTGGAAACTGTCAGAACTCGGTACATAATAATCCTCCCTCTGATCCTCATGTGGACAGTTTTCAGAAAACGAATCTACTCCTATTTCTATATGCATGTTTTTATTAAACTGTTTATGTTCTTATGTGGTGTTTATCACTGTACCTCCAAAGTAGACCTGGGTGGTGGGGATAATAGCAAAAAGAAATTTGTTTTCTTAAAGGCTGCTGAAATATTGTAGCAGCTATGAGTGAACCACGCTCTTCTCAATTTACAGAGAATGCTGTTTAATCATATCGGAGACAGCGCTTTGCCACGAAGCGATTCCAATCTGCCCGGCCCTGACAAAGGTGAGTGGAAATGCTGCACCATACCAATCCTGGAAGCAATGAAAATATCATTAATCTCTCATGTTCCTGTAGAATGCTAATCCTTTTGATCCCATACTGTCATCTCCAAGTTTCAAACATTCTAACTACCTACTCTGCCAAAAAAGGGGGGAATACGCTGTTTGTTTGAACTGAGAGTTGTGCTCAGAAGGGCCTAGAACTTTACAGGAAGGAGTGGTGGATGACCTGTTTGCAGCAGGCTACCTGTGAGAGCTGTCCTTTCTGCTTCTCCAGAGAGAGAGATGAACCCTGGAGATGAACTTTTGGAGACAGGGCAGGGAGAAGCTAAAGAGATGGATAAAGTCCTGAAGTTTGGTACCTGCACATCTTCCTTATCAAATATAAGTCACTGTGGTTTTGGTAACACTTTGATGGGAGAGAAAAAATCACTTTGTGGTTTGCTGCTTTTTGGTTTTAATTAGAGCAAGTAAGAAACCTATGAATTTCCATAGGCAACATATTGCCTTTTATAACGTTGCACACGGGGAAATTCAGTATTGTTAGTACAGTTGTTGTGCCATGATTTCATTAAGTGCTCCACATCCACAATATGCTCCATCATTTCATTATGCACTTCCCTATGTGGCACCCTGAATAAAGGTGTATTGAAAATAAATACTTTGAGAATCTATTGTAAGAGGAATGTACCATGAATCAGATTTTTATCAATAGATTATTTTTGTAAGTATTTTGTCCCAAGATTTTATGAAAGCTCAAGTGTGAAAAAAACATATGAAATAATTTAACAAGGCAATGGCAAAACTTTTCCACTTGCCTGTGCAGCCAAGTACATCATAGAACTGTTAAAATATTTTCTCCTGGAGATTTTAGCAGTCCGAAGACCTGACTCCTTGGATGAATTAAAAGAAAAAAAAATCAGCTTGTCAAAAGGTTCAGGCATCTGAAGTACTTAGGTCTGGTGCTAAATCATCTTTAGGATGAGGGCAAAAGCACCCTGCTAGGTGACAGGCTACAATAAAAAACAATGTATTGCATATTTTGGCAGTAGAAGTAGCAAAATGATCCTCTAGAAAATAGATTACGTGCACCATTCTCAGGACCAACTAATGTGCAGTTACAGTGTAAAGAAACAAATATTTGTACTGTACTTGTATTGTCTGGTATATACTGGTATAATGGGATTTCAGTCCTTCTGAAAGCCCTTAGTGCTTCTATAATAGCAACAATGGACAAATTATTGAGCAAATACCACCAGTTAGCAACAATCCTTTGCCTTTCACTTCATCTTTGGAAATGAGCAGAGTCCTTGCATGTGGTTCTCTTCTCACAACTGTGAAACAAGCACATGAGAAGGAAACTGCCATGGAAAGGCAAGAAGTTGGAGACTTTCAAGGTGTGTGTGGGGGGTGGTGATGTTTTTTTTTGGGGGGGAAGGTTTGAAGCAGGTTTTTTACTGCTTTTTTACAGAACAGGTAAGAAAAATTGTGGAGTTTGTTAGCTTTTTTCCCTGTCCATGTTAAATATCCTATCTGACTTCTTTCCAATATTGGTGGATCCTTGATAACATGAGATAATCCAACTCTATTAAGGAAGCTGTTCGAGGCTTTATGGGATTATTCAATTAAAGTAATGGAATTTGGTAAAGGTAACACAGACAAATACAGCAGCCAATTTTATGCACGTCAAAGTGATAGTCAGTTTAACATGATCAAGATCCTTGAGCATGGATACAAACAGTCTATACAAATCTTCTCAGTCCACAAGAATTTCTTTATTTGACATCCTCTCCCACTCTGACACTTTAACTTCTTCCAATTTCTGCTCCCTTCATTTTGCACCCTTCTTTCAATACTGAATTTGTAGCCTGTGTGAAAGATTGTTAGCAGGGAAAGCTTTCTGAGGGAGGCTGATTGGAATTTGGCAATTTCCCTTCTCTAGTCCCTTCTGTATATAAAATGAGTTAATGGAAACAGTTTATGAATAGTCCATTCCCCTCTGCCTAGAAACCTCTAAATAGGAGTCTGGTGCAAAGATAAACTGATTATATTAACAGGCTTCAAGCTTATCTCCCTTCGTGGCTGGATTTGCAGTGCACCGGAGTGCTATCTCAGCTGCTGCAGTTGCTGATGATCCAGACTGCTGTACAATCGCAAACTGACCGGAGGGCCAGATGTATACATCAGGCAAACAGAAGATTGACAGCCGTTATTTTAGAGCTTTTCAAATGTTGATGCAATCATGAGAGCTTTTCAGGCAGGGTTATTAAGTTGTTTGTTTTCAGTCTCTGCATTTTTACCCTCATGGATAAAGGCAACTCAGAGAGCTGGAAGTGTTATTTGAGCTTATGCCATCGTTTTCATTCTCTTCCAGCTGTAAATGCCACCCCCAGCAGCTGGAGCCTGGACAGTGGGAAAGAAGCCAGAAACACGTCAGAAAGTGGAAAGCTTATATCTCCTCCTGTACCACCAAGACCTGCACAGACTGGTGAGTTAATGGACGTTTTGGGCTAAGCTCCAGTGGAAAAGTGATTTACTTGAGGGCTTAGATTCTTTCCAATCTGATTAATGTTTAACTTCTTGGGCAGGTTAATTTATTATTTGATTACTTTCGTGGAAGGCTGTAGAACTGGCTCCACAGGTATTTTCATTTTGTTAATGTTCTCTGTAGCATTCTGTTTCCAGCACCCTGCCCCTTCACTTAATGGATAAGTAGTGTCAGGCAGATCATGCCGGTACCACAGAGGATGATCAGATTTAATCTTTTGATCTTATGATAATTGGAGGTTAGCAGTCAGAAATGATCGTTCACCACAAAGAAACTTACTGGCCAGAAAATGCAAAATAATCATGGAAGTACAGGATTTGCCTTTCAAACAATTTCCATTTAAAGGAAAGGCAAAGTGATACTACAAATATAATTGTTCACAAAGGAGTGAAATTACTTTTTGTGTTTTAGAATCATGCCTCAAAGTATGTCCAGGCATGATTACAGTATGTTCATTGGTAAATGTTTGCTATAAGTACATTATGTATCATCTCTCTTTTTTCTTACTTGGCATACAAACACATAATGCATTTCTTAAGATAGGAGGGGAAAAGTTATTTTACTGATTTTTGTGTTCTGGTATTGTTTAGTAGGATATAAACCAATTTACAGTTATATAAAATTTGTCAAAGAGGGATGCAGTTATTTCTTACACTTTCTTGGTTGTGTATTGCAAGGTAATCCTGAGCACAAAGTAAAATAAACAAAATCTGTAGAACTATTTGCAGCCATTGGCCATGTACCTAAAGGGAACCAGAGATAATGCTTGTGTATAGAAAGATCTCTTATCCACTTAAAAAAGATTTCTTGGTGAAAATTGTAATGCCAAGAGTGAATGAAATCTTTCTTGACTTCACAGCATCACCAGCAAGACACATAGCCTCTGTTTCCCCTTCACCTGCTGGCAGATCACCAATGAAGGTACTGTCTTATTGCAGTGAATTGCCTTTGTGAGAGTTGTGGGGTTAGACAGTGTGTATTTAATATACTTTATTTGGGATTATATTATGCTTTCTTTTAATTATCATATGCCTATACAAAAGCCATTTACAAGAGTAAGTAGCCATAACAGTTACGTCAGCTCTGAAGATTTTCAACTGCAGGCAAGGAATCTTTAGCCTCTCAGTGTTGGGCTTCTCACCTATGTGGGTAATCAAGCTCACCTCAGTCAGTGGACAGACAGGAGTGTAAGAAAGAAATGTAAGTGGTACCTGATGGTCCACCTTGTCCAGAAAAGTGTGGCAAAAGAGGAGATGGCAGCTGAGGAAAACCTGTTGTGCAACCTGTTCCTCTTACTCCTCCAGCATTCAGAGCTGTGGGATTAGAGGGTATGTTAGAGAGTAATCCCTGCCTCGGTCATTTTAATATCCATTTCCTGTGCAGAACGATCCAGAGATGTTGTCTAAGAAGCTGGAAGTAGTTTGAAGTCTTCCAGCAGGAAATATTAAGCACAGGTT
This sequence comes from Zapornia atra, assembly GCA_013400835.1. Lineage (NCBI taxonomy): Eukaryota > Metazoa > Chordata > Aves > Gruiformes > Rallidae > Zapornia > Zapornia atra. The sequence goes on from VZTU01004006.1 coordinate 18,385, forward strand.
GTGAATAAGCATTGGTTCTTACACTGGCAGCTAAACACCTATAGCAATCGGGGATCCAGGCTAAACAGAGCAGAATTCGTTTCTATTTCAAAATATGTGACTATGTTGGTACCTGCTATTGTGCAACAAGCTTATTCTTTGGAAAACTTGACCAGGAATTCTCTATCTTCCACAGCACTGGAGGGCGTGAACACGCAACCAGTGTATTCCAGGCAAAGCCCACTGCTGACTGACTGTAAAACATCAGTCTCAGTGATAGCCTCTACCACCCCATTAAAGCAGAGGTAATTCTGCAATTAGAAATATGAGGGTCAACAACCTGGTAGGAGACCAAATACAAAGGAGTGTGACTGGTGCTTCAGGCACTCAATTGAGAGAGCAGATGGAGGCAGCCCTCCTAAAGCTGTCCCTCAGCTACCCAGTGCCTAACTAATGCTGCAGAGGTACACATCTCCTGAGGAGAAGGAAAGTGGCACCCCAAAATGTGTCCTTTGCCCTTGTGGTCCCTAATCACAAGTCCACAGTTGTTTTCCCATTTCTCATCCAATGAGCCTGGAATATTTCTGCTTGGGGATGCACAGTGGTCCAGGCTCAACACAGAGCACTGTGAGGAGCAATGCTGCCTCATAGTCCTGTTACTGTAGTGTGCCTTCTGCTGAAGTGAATACTGTTCCCAGGTTTTTACTGGAATTACTAAAGGTGAGCAACTGCTCTTTTTTCTCTTTTTTTTTTTTTTTTTTCTTTTTTTCCTGAATGGAATCAGTACTGATGATTCTTAAGGATGTTTGAAGCTTGTCCTAATGTTTTCTTCTAAAGGCCTGGACAGAATTTAAGCATTTTACAGCCAAAACCTGGATTTCCACTTGGGAGAGGAATGCTGGCCCAGAATACTTCAGGGAGTTGCTGGATCTCACTTTGAGCATCCATGAATTTCCAGGCTCTTTTGCTGTCTAGACTGTTGCTCACTCCTGGTAGAAGCAGTCTGCACTGCTGCCAGGAACCAAGTGCTTGCCTCCTAAATTGAAGCAGGCACGGTTTACACATAGTTCCTCTTGTTCTGAATGACCAGACAAAGGTCTGAAATGTAATCTGTAGTCACCTAATCCAAGTGTCAAGCCTTATTGGAACTTGGACCAATTACACCATTTATTTGAAAACCTTGACCCTGGGTGTTTGCGGGGGTAGGAGTATGGCTGCAGCCTCCTCACAGGCAGGGGAATGGAACCTGAAACAAGCAGTTAAACAGGCTCCTCACAGTGTCTGAAATGTCTTCAACATGCAGTGGACAGACTGAGCTTTAAATAAAACTCACTTTGCTTTTCCCTAGTTTTTACTTGTTCCAACTGTTACGAGCTGCCAGAGAAAAGACCATCTTAGTACAAAACCCTCCGATGTAAATGAAGATTCTTTTCCCATTGCTTTCAGTGCACTGTGGATCCAGTCCTAGATGGATAACTAAAATTATCTCAACAGCATAAAGTCAGTGCAGCTCACTCTATACACCCCTGCCCCTCTCCTTTTCCTCCCTTCCCCATCCTTAGTTGCATGGCTCACGCTCTCACCTCAAGCTGAGGAGCTGAGTGCAAACCCATCCTAACAAAAGTTGGGGTGAGAAATTTGTCATTGATGTGGTTATTCCATCCCTTCTTTAGCCTGTGTTTGAGATCATTAAGTCTAGATTGCCTCAGATGGCTCCAGTCAAAATTAGACACGTTGCAAAAACTTTTCAACATGTACAGTATGGTCTAACCTCTTACAGTTTTCAGTTGCTTCACTAAAACAGGAAGGCTCAATGTTTTTAGGTAGGGCTTTAGTGCCCTTGACTTGTATTCTTCATCAGCACTGTTGGGCTTTCAGCACCCCGTCCCACATGTTTCCCCCACAGATATGCGAGGCTGCCTGTGTAGCTGTTTGCAACCTCTGCCCACTGCTGGAGCCCTGTCCCTGGTGCCTGCATTGGTGGTTTGCGTTTAGTCCAAGTGGCAAGTGTGCCCGAGGAATGTCTGGGAGATGGGCGAGAGGAAAGGTAGAGCGACTGTGGCTCAAAATGCCGTCAGCAGCAGCAGCAGCGCCTCGCCTCCTGCCTGTCTGCTGCTGCCCCTGAACAGCAGCAGGAGCCAGAGGCTGAGCAGGGCTGGCACCCAGCAGCGGCTCTTAGCTTGATTGCCCGCTTCACGCTTCACCTCTGACGTTGGTGTGACACGCTCAAAAACGGTGCCACGATGTAAATGCACTTTTCATTGCATAACGATACACTAAAATTGTGAGAAGCTTTGGGAAATGAAGGCGGGAGATGAGAAGCTGAAGAAGGCGCAGGGACCGGGATGCACGTCCGGCACGTTGGCGTTAGGGGGCAGGACACCCCCAGGGATGCCCTGCCCGCAGTTCTGCCTTCCACCTACAGCTCCGAATTTCCGCGTTCGTTTCAAAGGTTTCCAGATTTTTCCAGGGTATTGCGATAGTAAGATAACGTTTAAATACAGTTTTACTTCCACTTAGGCGAGTTAACTCCCATGACTACGGTTTAAGGTGTACCTAGGCTGAGCTTTCTAATCGTTTCTTAGTGGACCTTAATTAAACAGGGACACAAGCGCTTATGTTTACCAGGCCTCAGAACCTGTGCCTTGTGTCTCTGTATGTTTTACAGAATCACAGAATCACAGAATCGTAGGGGTTGGAAGGGACCTCGAGAGATCATCGGGTCCAACCCCCCTGCCAAAGCAGGCTCCCTATCTCATATTACACAGATAGGCATCCAGACAAGTCTTGAATATCTCCAGAGAAGGAGACTCCACCACCTCCCTGGGCAGCCTGTGCCAGGGCTCTGTCACCCTCACTGTGAAAAAGTTCTTCCGCATGTTGGTGCGGAACTTCCTGTGCTCCAATTTACAGCCATTGCACCTAGTCCTATCCCCACAATCTGAGCACAGAAACATTCTCCCTCCTTCATTAACTACAGGTAAACTCTTCTTCTGCCCTTCCTTTCAAGCAGGGGTCTGTGCAGTCGTTCACACCATCTCCGGTGGAGTATCATTCCTCAGGGCTCATATCCAACTCCCCAGTGCTGTCGGGGAGCTACAGCAGTGGCATCTCTTCGCTCAGCCGATGTAGCACGTCGGAGACGTCAGGCTTTGAAAGCCAAGGCAGCGAACCAGCAATGACTGTCCCAAGCTACAGCGTTTCCGAGGAGCCTGTGAGAAAAGAAAGCAAAACCCCGCCGCCTTACAGCGTGTATGAGCGGACTTTGAAACGCCCCGTTCCTCTACCTCACAGCCTCTCCATCCCACCCGCTGCGGATCCGCCGGCGCTGCCACCCAAACCACAGCTCGTCCGGCCAAACAATCTGGAAAACAGCAGCAGGAGGACTGAGCAGGTTCCCCGGCCCAGGCCTCTGCCCCGCAAAGTCTCCCAGCTATGAGAAGTCACTTTTATATTTGATTGCAACCAGTTCTTTACCGTTTAAGAAATAATATTTTTTAAAAATGGTAAAAACATGTTTAGTTTAGGCACTTTAATATTTTGCCCACCTTTTCTTTTGAGTAAATTTGAAATGCTTATTAATATTATGTTGCACATTTGAAATGAAATTACTAATTTAGGTTGCCAGATACTATAGGAAGCATGAATGAGAGGATTTTTTTTCTTTTTTTAAATTTCATGGTGGTGAATACTGATAAATGCTTTTATTTCTACCTTATTTCTATTTCAAAGACTAAATCTAAAAATCCTACAACTCTCATCTGAGTTAGCCGAATGCTTCTTACAAAAAAGCAGAATATACTGACTGGATCTTTACTACTAGAGATAAATGCACGCTTTCTAACAAAGTAGTCTGTAGACTAGGATGTTTCTGCTAGTAGGCTGAAAGTTGCTTCTCTTATCTGATGAACAGGTTAGTCATTTCAAATGTCCGGAAAACCAGAGATACAATGTTACACTGCAGAGAACTGTTGTTAAGAATGTGGTTTGGAATTCTTGAAACACACATTTGGTTGATGTTATTTTTAGAGATGGAAAAATTGCCTGCATTTCATTCCAGCATACAGCACCGCTCTGGTGAATCCTGACAAGGTTGTGTGCCATTAGTGTATCACTGTACCTGATGTGCGTCCTTTTCTTGTTTGAGGTGCAGTTTACTTTTATTCTTCCAGTTAATGTTTTTGTTGTTGGGTTTTCTTTTTCATTTTTTGTGGGGATTTTTTTTTTAAAGCTAGCAGCTTGCTAGCAGAGGCTCTCTGTCGTTTTTGAAGTTCACCCTAAAATACAGTCTGTGTATGAAATGGGTACAGATGCGTTCTTTTAACTTGTGTACAAGAATCAGTACTGACTCATACCAAGGCAATACACTAAATGAACAAATTTTTTGAAATACAAATTACTGGCTGTCAATCAATACATTTCAAACGCTAATTGCAAAGGTCACTAATAATTCTGTAAAAACCTAGCAAAAATTCAGATCAGCTCTTTGGATGGGCGCATACTGGTGGAGGCAGGTTTTGGATTTGCTTTTTTTTTTAGCTTGAGTTCATCACCATCATCTTTATTGAAGGAGAATGGTGTTTGGCCTCAGGTTGTATTTTAGTGACCGGCATCTGAAGAGCTCTGGAAAGCTAATGCCAAGCCGTAGGAATGTGGAGGGGAGGGAAGGGAAATTAAAAAAAAGGCAAAAAAAAAAAAGCACCTTCTGTATGTATTTTTGTATCCTCTTTCTTTTACTGACTGTTTAACATGTGCTTGGGAACAGATGTGTGAACTGCATTTTAAACCATGCTGTTAAAAATATTCTCCCTCTTTTGTTGGGAAGCTCATGTTGATTTTAGCTGTGTTTGATTTGTTGATAGTTTAACTGGAAGAAAGTGACCACTTTTTATATTCTCTCAATTAAACCTTCAGCAGTTACAAGCTGTTGATGGTAGTTATAGAGGTTTTCTATAATAAATGTTCAAGTATTTTTGTACATAATTGGTAAATTTTAATAAGGAGTGTACCATTATGTGAAAAAGAAGCAAACAGTTGTGTATGCAGTAAGATTGTTATAATTATGCCAAATACTTTATGTATGGGAAAAAGAGTATTTGTAAATATGTGCTTTTAACAATAATTCTGCCATATTGACTTTACAATTTTGAATGTCAGAAGAAATTAATATATGTTAAAATATTTATGTTTTAGTGAAAGTATTCATAACTTGAAAAGGAACATATGAATTTTAGCTTTGTATCTTGCTGATTTCAAAGTCTGGAATTCCTTGAACTAGCTCTCACTTTCTACTATAACATTTTTGTGTCTGTAACCACATCATAGAAGGTGTAGAAGGCTACATATTTATGCTGATATGAAGAGGTAATGCCTGAGATTTAAATAAGGTGTCACAAGTAAGATAACAAAGCTGCTTTGATTTTTTAAAAATTTTTTTTTTCACCCCATGTAGTTCAATAGATTTTGTTGACTAGTGCTTGAGCACAGAATGAATCAGTGTCATTTGCTCCTGGAGCCCTTTTTTTATTTCTGACAGTGAGCAGAGTTGATGACTTTATTATTTGCGTGCTTTACCAAGTCAGCCTTGCAGCAAAACGTTTCACAAAGTTTCTGTTTACCTAGGCACTCATATTGGTTGCTGCATAATGTTAATATGGGATAAAATTACTCGATTAATCTTGACAGTACCACTTTTTTTTTTTTTTATCTATAGAATGAGAGATTATAAATCAGTTTGTCACGGAATTAAAGTTCTGACTCCTTGTCTTGCTAAATCCGGTTTTCTTTCTGTTAAAAATATCTGATGGATCTGGGTTTTTCTCTATTTGGATCCGTAAGTGCTTTGTGAGACAATGTGGAGAGTATTGACCTGCTCCTCTGAACAAGTGAAGAATGTAAAATTTACTAGGAGAGTTCACTGTAAATTAACCTGCATGAGCGCTGTTTTTATAACCGTGACATCAGGAATACTCTGAACGATAGCAGACAGTGTAAAATTGACTGAGTACTCTAAAACTGAGCTGACACATTTTCTGCTTAGCCAGTTTTGACAAATTGATTCTGTAGATCAGCTTTTCAACCTGATTTCCTATTAAAAAAAATATGTAGTATGAATTTTGTTATGTATGTTGCAACACCCCAGCGCTTGAAAACCTAATGTAAATAAAGGTCTCGTTTGAATTTTATGTATTACTCATAAATGTAGTTTTATTGCTTTCTGGATGACTGTGAGTAATTGGAAAGCTCCTGTAAGAGGATCTGGGAGAAAAATTGCTGTTACTACCCAATGTTAGCCAGCTGTAGGCGTAATAGGTAGGATGGTCTTGTATTCAAACACTGTCTTAGAGATGCTGGTACCGCTGGGATGCTACAGGAGCAACCGGAAACTGGGCTGGCTGGCACTGAAATGATGTACTTCAGGTGGGTTCTTGTGATGAGCTAATGCCTCTTAGCGTGAGTCAACTCAGTTATCATGATGTCTCAAGTCAGCTCATCACCAATAGCCTGTGTTCTGAAAGAAGAACAAAGCTGAAGTTACTCCTTGGTAGTAAAAGTTTCTGGGTAGTGCAGATGTGGCTCTGTTGACAGGGAACAAGGTGTAGCTGTGTGTAAATCTCTGTGGAAGTGGTGTCTTCCCCTGCTGCCTGACCATTCTCATTCGCAGATTGTCCAGCAGAGCCTGCAAGAAGCACAGTGACTGAGCAAAAAGATACCGACAGGCAGGAGCCAATGCCTGAGGTATAAAGGATGAGAAGCATCTTGGTTTGAGTGTAACTGTGGTCAGTGAGGCATGTAGCAGCATTTTATCAGCAGCCCCAGGTACCGACAGACATAGTTCTTTGCTCCAGAGCTCTGTCAGTAGCCAGGTTTTCCCACAACGCTCTGATGATCCAGGTAGAGCTTTGACATAGGCTTGCTGAAGGGCAAAGCCCTGTCGACTGGGACAGTATGAAAGGATGTTCACCACTGGAGCCCTTGAGATCTCTGACCTTGAACCAGATTCTGTAGGAGAAAGCCTTTTCCCATACTAATTTAATTTGTCCTTATCTTCTCCTTGTCGTTGTAATTGAGCTTTTGACATACAGTTCATGTAAGAAACTAGGATGATTAGTTACTTTGGGTAACATTAACAAAAAAATCTTGTGATTAAACGGCAAAAATACATAAGCCTTAGGAATAGGAAAGGTTTGGAGGAGCAATGGATTGCTCAGTGAGGAACTCGGTGTGCTTTTAATGCCAGGCTGGTGGCTCTGCGGACTTCAGTGGGAACAAAACCTATGACATGAGTCTCCCAGGGACAGCTGGGCAAATTTATCTGGGTTAGAACTTGTGTTAAGGATACGCTTCATAGCTCCTCTCTGACTGACTGATGCCGAGTCTGTATTTATTTCCAGAAGACTCTGTTAGAAGGGAAATCACAGAATCATTTGGGCTGGAAGGGACCTTAAAGATCATCAAGTTCTTAGTCCCCCTGCCGTGGGCAGGGAAACAAAGATGAGCTGTTAAAAAAAAGAAAAGGGCAAATAAAACTTAGGCAAACCCCTTGACAGCTAGATAATGAATTCAGGTATATTTTCACCCAGACAGGAAAAATAATAGTGGGAGAAATTGAAATGTTAGCTGAAATTGAAGCATCAAAGACATTTCTTTATGCTACCATTGCATGAGTTCATACCAGCTTTACTGCTGGTTGAGCTGAAGGGGGCAGAAGGGAATCTGGAAGTCCTGACAAAATACAGCCTTTTTTTACTTTTATAAAGGCTTTGGGTTGGGGTTTTTCCTCTTTTGCTGTGGCTTACCGGAGGGAAGATGCCAGAGGACAGAGAAGAATGATTGCCATGAGTTGTGAGGGCAAAGAGTTTCTAAATAGCAAAGCCCTGTAAAGGACTAAAATATTTCCCTGGTTTTGCTAAAAGGGTTTGGTTTTGATTTTTTTCTTACCTCACAGTACGTAATTGATAGTGTATTTTGCAATGAACATCTCAGTATTTTAGGGAGCAAATTCATATCCAAATTTCATAGGAAATAGCTGCTCTGATAGCTCTTAAACTGGTGAAGTTTCAGTTATCTAGTTAAATGTTTTACATCTTTGATTTGTTATTAGCGCTAGATCTGCTAGTGTATTTCAATTTGTTCCGTTTCCTGAGAAATTATTCTGCAGAGGATCTCTCTGCGTTACACACTTGCTTATTTGTGTCAGACTGCTATTGCTGCTGTTTTCCTTGACCTCACTGACTTCTCTTGAAGTGCTTCCTCTTGCTTTTCAAAAGAAAGGCCATCAGCCAGGAGATGCTTCAACCTTCCCCGTGGGGAATATTTCAGAAGCGCAGCCCGAAGGGGACACGGCACAAACACACGTCCTCTCCCAGAGTGGGGAGGATCACAAGGGCTTTGGGAACAAAACCTGGGAGGGGAAGTTTACCTCTAAGACTTTGTGAGAAAGCTCAAGGACAGGGACAAAACTACTTCGCTATAAGCCAGGAGGTGGGGTGTGGGTAAGGTCCTGCAGGGACTGAGCTTTACTAAAAGGTGAAACTCAGTCCCAGCACATTCTGCAAATCAAAATCCTTTGTTTTGTTTCCCAATCTTCATTTCATGGGGAAAAAAGAATGCTAGGTAGGTACCCTTTTTTTTTTTTTAAGAGGGTTGCTGAGCACGGGATAAGGGGAGACAGATTTCTCCTGTACAAGGAGCAAAGAAATGCTGAATCTACACTTTAAGCCTAAAATGACTTGAGAGATAATCCCTCTGGGTCTTTGGGCCAGCTGCTGCTATTCAAGGGATATGTCTTGTACAAGGACTTGTCCTTAACACTTTGAATACTCTGGTAGAGCCAAAGAGGAGAGCCCTGCATAGCCAGCTGCCCGCACTCCTTGAGCTCGCCTGCTAGTCTCGTTTTTGCCATCTGTTGCAGGAGGAGGCTTGCCTCAGGTGTGCTGTCTGGAGCATAGTCTGCTGCGGCCTAGCCACTCTGCTTGGTTTGCACAACACTCAGCTGACCTTTGTAAACACGGTGCTGCAGTAAATCCAAGGATGCCCAGGAAAACAAATGCAAAGGCTCACATCGGTGTTCTCAGAAAATGGCAAGTGTCCAACAGCAGTAGGGTTGAAGCAGCTGATAGCTAATGAATTTAGTCCCACACAAAGAAAATAAAACATTCTAATGCTGACCACAGTACACTTGACAACGAACAAAACATGTCAATAAACTCAGCTTTGTTCTTTTTTTTCTCCAGCTACTGCATTAGGAGATGAAGCAACAAATATTTCTGTGCTATGCTCTTCTCAGGCCATTGGGTGCAGCAAAGGAAGATTGTGCACGCTGGATAGAGGCTTTTTATGTTGCCAAGGAGAGTTTTCCTGCATCCGCAGTCCACCCCCCCTCCAAGTTCTCTCTCAGAACTGAAGCACATCCTGTCAATACCCCTAAAGCTAAAATTCAGTGGAGTTTTTATAGCTGTAAAACCTGAGCTGCATGATGATAAGCAAGCAAAATCAAAGCAAGTCATAACCTGCTTCTTTGAGCATGCAGACAGGGTCTATAGGGGAACAAGCAGGGAGAAAAAGAGAGAAAATTGTTTTCTCAGGTCATAAAGATCTATTTTGAATTCTGGAATATTTGTTGCTTTTTGAGAAGTGCTGGATTTTTACCATATACTTTGCTGGATTTTTCCCCCTCTGTGTCTGATAATCCTGGGGAGTGGTTTTTCTCTGGTATCCATGAAGATTTGAATGATGTTCTTGTACCTAGAGAAGGGGGTGGGTTTTGGGGGTTGGGTTTTTTTCCTCAATCCTGTGCAAAGAAATGGTAGAAGAATGAAGAAGACAGAAGAGATTGCAGTCAGTGCTATGTGATCCCTTGGCTCAGAGGTTGTCATGTTCAGAGAAGTTCTCTGGGGTAAAGGTCATTTCTAAACTGTCAATTTGCTACTTGTTTGAATGTAGATTAAAACCAGTTTCCCAATCCTGTAAAGGAGCCAACGGTGCTCCAGAGATCACATTGGGTTTATGAATCAAGCCAAGGCTGTAAGCATCTCCAACATTTGCTGTGACACCTCAAAAATATCTATGTGAGAAAAGGTAGCCACTGAAAGACAGAGGTTTACATGTTGTTCTTTAAGAGATGTATTTACTACCTGCTTCTCTTCCCCCCATGCCCAAATCTGCTTGGCTGAAGGCACAAAAAATCCTTTCACAGAATCATGTAATTGTGAAAACTGAAAAGAGTCAGGCTTTTTGCACCCTGACTTGAGGTATTTATATACGTTGTTGAGATCGGCCCCTGAGCCTTCTCCAGGTGAAACGGTCCCAGCTCTCTCAGCTTCTCCTCACAGGAGACATGCTCCAGTCCCTTAATCATCTTCATGGCCCTTCACCAAACTTTCTTCAGTATATTCATGTCTCTTTTGCACATGATTTCTCCATTTTGTAATCACAAAATGGATCTGACAGAACAATTACTACCTTGGCAACTGTTTCCTTTTCCAGAGCAAATCCTGTGGTGTACCTGTTCTGGCCATGCTCTGAAGGCTATGTGGCTGGCATGGGTGAGGAGAGAGGAGTCAGCAGGAGAAGGAGCTGCTGACACGTGGGGAAAACAGGGCTTCCAGAGCCAGTTCAACGGACCTGGAGTAAGTAGCTTCCTGCACAGCTCTGTCTGAACAGTGGTGGTGCTGGGAGGAGCTCCACAGCCCAAACATTTGCTGCTGGCCCTTCACATCCATGTGCAAGGACAAAAAATGGGTGAGCTCCATCTTGCTATGGTAAGTGGACTTGTGCCTGGGATGTGGTGAGGTATGGACACAGGTGTGCACCACAGCACGTTGCCCACTCTTATTTTGTGTCCTGCTGCAGCAGGGATGTGCTGGTGGTGTGTTGAGTATCACGACTAGCTGTCATTGTATTACACACAATTGTCATGCCTGCAATGAGCTGCAGTGCTGTAAAGAACATGGAAACAGCTAAGATGTCAAACTGTAAACCAAAATTGCAGTTTATTGTTCTCACCAGCTCTTACACACTTATTTTGCTCAAGAACTTGGAAATAGAGGATTTTGCAAATTGTCTTAGTGTGCCTTTTGTGGTTCAGTTTAAAGCCATTTTTTTATTGAAGACATTGCCAGCCCGTCTTGCAAGCGAAGCTTTCAGCAGCTGTGCTAGGTGAAAGCAGGCACAGCTTGAATGACAGGTCCTCGATACTGAGATGGCTCATTAGAGGGATTTGAATTCCACACTGAGCTGAAGGAAAGAGAGTGACCTGGGAGACTGAGCAGGCACTGAACTGCGGAAGCAGAACCAGAAATGACAGCAGATGGCAGGGTCAGCTCGTTAACTGCATTTATCTAATTGAAGACTTCCCATATATTGTCAGGTAACAATAAAAAAGATCATCTGTCAGAAATTCCACCTGGTCATAATTGATCATCATTAATAAATCTGTTCCAGAACAGGCTGCCAAAATCTCAGCTATGATCATGTAACTCAAACTAATTAGCAAATGACAATTGCTGAGATGAGTTGATTTGGTTGGGTGACGAAAGGAACTGAAGCTGTGTCTGCTGTTGGCAGAACAGAAAGCTGTTTTGTGAAGGTTTGCTGGGCTGACAAAACATCTGGCTGGTTTGCTGTTTTGTTCTTTCTCTGATAATTCTGATAATTTGTATGTTGTGGAACACAGGGCTGTAATGTGCTGCTTTTTTTTTTTTTTTTCTTCTTTTTCTTTTCTGGAGCCACTGATCAGACATCAAATGAGGAAATACTGCAGCAAGATTAACCTGAAAACCACAGGTTTAAGATTATTTGCTCTCTATGGAGAAAAGCGATAGCCATGAGTCTACTTCCCAAACCAAACCAAAAAGATACTTCCTTTAAACCCCATTACGAATTTGCCTGGCTCCCCATCTTTATTTTGAGGGGCCAGTTTAAAACTGGTGCTCCAAAATGTGTGCACATGCTTGCGGCAAGGCAATTTCTCACAGTCAAGGAAGCATCGTACCTTGCTGCCCTTTTACAGCATACTCAGCAGCACTAAAGCTAAATTAATTAATGATCAGAGAATGACGGGTTTTTAATCTCTCTGCCGAATCCTCAGCCTGGCTGGGGCGCAGGCAGCGGCACAGGGTATTGCCACAGTCGGTGTTATTTTTATCTGGAGCAGACAAACTGCTATGACTCCTCCTTGGGTCTTCTGTAGGTGTCTCATTTCGTGTGCCCTGCCTGGAGAGCAATCCATGACAAGGTCAAACAGCAGCCAAGGGAAGAACAAGCGATCTGCCTTACCTACTCTGCCTGCATTTAAGTGCCCATTAAATGATGCTTCTGCACAGCACCATCAGAATAGCTCAGTGCAGGCAGAAGGGCGGGCCCCCATCCTTAAGCATGCTTTCCAGTGGGAAATCATGGCATAGCAGAGCCAGAAAAGAGGTGAACAAACAACAGGTCAGAGCAACTCAAATACTGACTCCACAAGGAAAGCTGGTCCTGGGTCCTCAGGTAACAAGCTGTGTGCACCGCTGTGCAATTTCTCAGCGCCCAAAGAAAAAAATGTTGCAGGTTATAGTCAGGTCAAAGAGATTTTTTGAGTTCTTTGGCAGGGCTGTCATTTTGCACAAATAGGTCGTGATGGGATGCTGCTTTGTGATTCTTTTTTCTGTAAATGTGTTTGGAATAAACAACAGAGACTGGTGGCTGGTAATGAAGTTGCTAGAAGAGTGTGTTGAAGAAACAGTTTGCTATTATTTTAATGACATTGTAAAATTATTTAGACAACAAAAGTTCTCTAGCTTTTGTATTCTCAATTTTTGCATTGGTTTGTCTCTTCAGACTAAAGACTTAAATTTAGTGGTGAATCAGTAAGAGGTTTTTTTGTAGTAGTATGCATTATGCAGTTGGGATTTGCTGCTCGTTTCTGTGCAGAGTTGAAATTTTTCATACAATTGGAACAAAACTATTTAAAATTCAAGACTGGCTCACTAAAATATTTTTTGCATTAGGCACATGGCAACACAATTTTCTCTAAGTTTCTTCTTCTAAGATCATTGTATCTAATAGAAGCATGAAAAATGTCTATACGACCTGGTACATACTCAGGGTGAAAGTGGAAGCTCTTTAAACCATCTGCAATCAGATAGTTCAGAAGCAATCATCTTCACCACGCTAATCTTGAAATGCTCTGGCGTGGTGAAGAATTGAAGCAATAAAACTGCAATTACTACGTAGAGGTGTTTTATTTCTGTAATGCCATCTGAAATCAAGTGAGGCTACACATCAGAATTTCACAAAACCTTTTTGATATACCGCATACAATTCATATAAATGAAAAATAAAATACTTCTAATTATTTATAAGCTGCTAGAAATAAATGATAGCGACATAGCATGTTACAATCTTTCTTCCCTTTTTTTTTGTCTTTGGACAAAATCTTTCAAATATATAGCCTGAAGTAAATTGAGAAAAGCACAGCTAGTGTATTAAACTAAAGTCAATAAATACCAATGAAGTATTACATACAACATTGCTGCAGGAGGGGGGGGAATTTAAACCTTTAAATAATGACCAGAGTAACTTTTTGAAAACAAAAGTTTGGATTACACTGTCATCCGGATGCTGTTACATTATTTCAGAGTACTTATTCCCATTAACAAGAGCCAAATAAGGAGAATAGTTTCCCTTTACCTCTTCAGACATGATTTCAGAAAACTGTTCACCTTCCTATGCTGATTTCACATCAAATTATGTAGAAAGGAATGAAAAAGCACACGCTCAACAAAACAACAATGCAAAATCCCCAAACCACTAACTATATACTCTGAACCCTAGTCATAGAGAAAAACATATTGGAATAATTACTTTTAATTTATGTTTTGTCTTCACATACAGAGAATTTGCCATGGTAGAATTGATGGGTTATGTCCTAGTAAGTCCGCTAATAAAAGCTGTAGCGGAGCTTAGTGTGTATGATTCACAGTCCCCCCCAAAAAATACAGAGGTTTTACCTGATATTTGATCTTAGCTCATGCTATGATCTCTGTGCATCATAGGACAGTGGGCGCTGTAGCTGATAAAGAGCAAGTTCTTGTCTCATTTTTCAACCAAGACTTATAAAGGTTTGATATCATAATACTAACTTTACAAAATATTCATGATATTTTGACAAAACTGGACTAGTATCCATAAAAGAGACATTATCTCATGCTCTTTCAGGCTTTTGACTTGCTCAGTGTTTGCAAATTAGTTTAACTAAGTCACAATAGATGCACTATTCTTTACTAAGAATAAGTATTTTGCCGTATGTTAAAAGCTTGAAGGCTCATGTTTAATGTTTCAGAGGTTGCTTTTTCCCTTTGTTTTTAAATATTGGGTCTCTGGCACCTGGAAAAAAAATTACGATGAATATAGTCAGGCATCAGATTTTATTTTAAAAAAAAAAAAAAAAAGGTTTAACAAGTAGATTCAGTGGAGTCAGTTTGGATTTACAGCAATGTAACTGGGAATTGAGTAAAGTCTAACCTGGAAAGGGCTATTGAATTTAACTGAATACACACAATGCATCAAGTATGATACATTCAAGGAGCTACAGGTATCCAACTGACACCTGGTATCTGCAGTCTTCAAATACGAGATCCAAAAGGCCAAGACCTGACTTCACACACTTGCCTTTGCTGACATTTAAAAGTCCATATGGACATATATCTTTGCATTTAATTTACAAGCAGCTGGACAAGGCATGCCTGTATCCTAACTACACCGAGCACCTATGCATTCAGCTGATGTGTGAGGCTGCAGTGCTCAACCTGAAAAGACTTCCATGGCCTTCCTCTGAGAAAGGCAGGCACCAACTAAATATGATCAGGATAGGCACCACCTCCTCTTTTACACCGGAGTCCCATGGTTAAAGCATTCAGTCGGTATGTGGCGGATCCAAACAAGGTTTCCAAATCCACTGTGGGCAGCACAACAAGGTGGTTACAGCTGTGGAGACCACCCCACATCTTGAGGCAAACATGACGTACACTAGTAGTCCCTACCCAAATTTATTAAATATTATGTAAATTTAATTATTTTAAAGTTGGCATGTGTGTATTAATGTTATATGTAATATACTGTAATTACATTAAATATCAGTTGTTGAGCTTGGGACCCAGAGTCCCAAATTCAACCCAGATGAATATCAAGCCCACTGTAATGGAGAGCTGATTTTTGTTCTATTTTGCTGCGTGTCCTGTCCTGTCCCAGCAGTTAGTTGTTGTATGTGTGGTGTGTTAGTTGTTCTCCATTGGGAAATACTCTGCAGCACTCTGTCATCTACAGCTTCCCCAGCACACAAATGTGCTCTCTTTAACAGGCTGCCGGCCCAGGGTAAAGCTCTCCTGGCAAAGCTCTCCCAGTTTGGGTGCAATAATGAACAATTTGCTGTATTGTCAAACACAGTGTGACTCCGTTCATACATTTATGTGGGGAGCAGGGAACCATGATTACTTACCTAGCTAATTTGATTTTGCATTTAACAGTCGCATGCTGGAGCGGAGGCAGAGAGCAGCTCACACAGTTTGTTTAGCTCCCCCGGGTAAATATTTTGGTGAATAAGACAGTGCCTATATCACCAGCAGTGTCAGAGCACCACAACACACAGCTTTTTACCAAGGCTAATGCAGATGCCTATCCTTAGTGCAGGATTTGGGACAGCACTTGGGAGTCTTCCACTGGAGTACACCAAGGTACACAAGCCTCAGCAATGCTGCAGCTCTGCCTACGGCTGTCCCTGGAGTTTTATTATTGACTAAGGTAGCTTTGGCTGGCCACCCTGAGGATCATCTCCCCCTGGGTGCTTCACTAAGGCCAATGCATTCCTGGGGTGGGAAGGAGACAGAGAAAGGCAGAAGCACAATGGCTAGCAATTCATAGTTGGCATCGGAGCTAGCCCTAAGTATGTAAGCCCAGAGTAGGCACCGTTTGTTTCCCTGCAAGGAATATAAATCCTCTCTTACACACCAGTTTGCTGAAGAAGTCACCTGGCCATAATTGAACAATTTTTCACACCATTTTCTAAGACACTTAACCAGCAAACATTATATTCAGATCAAATTTTCACACCATTTTCTAAGACACTTAACCAGCAAACATTATATTCAGACGATCATCTTCTGAACATGAAGTTTCGAATTATTTTTTGCCAAGCTTCAAAAGTTTCACTGTGTACAAGCTTTCCCAGACCTCCAGTCTGGGAAGAGCTTTGAGGAAGAAAATGAGCTCTCTAAGTCTACCTGTGGACATACAAGTATAAGCAAATTTAAAAATTACTGGTTTTAAGTGGATGCTATCACTGAGGGTTCTTTTAATGACAGACCCGAGACCTATGGTGTAACGCCTTCATTTGTCCAGGCAAGAGGATACGTGCATTTGTGTAATTAAGTCTGGGAAAAGCTTTAGAATGATTTCCACAGATTTCCCTCATTTCTTCCACTAAATTTCATATTTTTAGCTCCTGCCTAGGCTGTGGTGAGATGCATCTTCAGCGGCTCATTCAGTAACATAAGGATTAGAGCCTGAAAAAATGAGTTAGAAAATGTTTAGAAAGGATCCCAAGTATGCAATAAAAAACAGAGACCCTTTCTCACTACTGCAAGAAAAATCTTGTATTGTGTCTTCAGTGATGGGAACTGAAATGTGGTGTAGGAATAAGATGGTTGTGTTAGATTTGACTAGTTTATGTTTCCCTGGAAACCACAGGTGGTGTGTATTACTGGTGAGTTTATGATAGAATGAAGTTCGGTATGCAGGTGTAACCAGCAGCCAGAGGGTGAAAAGTGATAACAGGTCTGAACTCCACCACATCTCCTTTGCCCACTAGCACAGGTAGAGTTGGCACAAAGGAGTGTGTTTCCCTGCAGAATGGATGCAGAACAGATGGACATGGGTGCATTGGGTGGACAAAGGTGTTCAGACAGATGAATGTCCGGGTTATTTAAATCCAGAAATTTTACTTTTATATGTATGTGTGTGTCTGTGTGTAAAGATACTGAGGGAGCAGATAGTAAGAAGAGACTAAAACTCACTCAAATAGTCATATAACCACTCTTGTCTCAGGTACACCCTCCTATACTCATGAACCTTCAGAATGACCGTTTTACAAAAATGGTCCTATTTCGTTCCAAAGAAAATATACTGTGCCTCAGAGGGGTGAGTTCAGGCTATAAAGTTGAGAATTGCCTCCTACAAAGTACCACAGCATGAATTTTACAGGAGCAGCGGGTTCAATGCCTATACTCTATGCCGACCTGAGTGGGTTTTGGAAAATTCATTTCGTCTGCAGCCCTTGAGGTCCAGCAGACAATTTCAGAATATGCACTGAGCACTCTGAATGAAGTAGGAGCTGCAACAAATTGCAGAAATAAGTCACCATTTTCTTTTCCATCTCAGGAGCAGAAGTCAGTGTCTCTCCTCTATACGGGTTCAGGCAGCACATTCAATCGGGGATGTACGGATCAGCCTTAGGAACTCCTGAGCTCCAAAAACTGAAATCAAAAGGTGAGCAGGAAACTGGCATCAAGCTCTTCTGCTTCCCAAAAGACGTGTCTAAGTACATTCTGCTTGTGTACTAAACTCTGCTATTTAAAAACAAGTATCCATACTGAGATCTTTTGAAAATCCTGATCCTTCGGGGTATGTGTAAGTCATGCTCTGATAATTCACATCAGATTTAAAAGACTGCTCTGTTCCGTGCCTCGATTTAGATACGTACAACTGTAGCTGTATGCTTGCGGGAAAGCAGGATTTCACAACGAACTTGCAGGTCAAATGAGGAATTATCTCCAAGGTTATACAACAGCTGAGCAGTAGGCTTTGGACCATAGCTCTGGATTTAAGTGTCTCAATTCCGCATCTGATGCCTTAGTCCTTTATTGGCTCAAACTTCATGTGTTTGGAAGGGATTTTTCCCACGGGAGGTTTAGAAATGCAGCTCTAAAAGAGTGCAGCTAGCTGTTTGAAGATTTTTGGATTCCGAAGGCGCAGACCTAATTTAAAAAACATTTTAACTCAGCCCAGGCTACACAATTAGAAGTAAAAATTGATTCAGTGAACAAGATGTGCTTAGAACACAGTGGTCTGACAACCTGTAAAAAAGGTCTCCACAAATACATAATATGTAGAGGTAAATGGAGATGCCAATTACTCTTAACAGTGACACCCACTGTTCTCCCGTAATACCACGTCTCGTACTTGTTTTATATATATTAGTAAATAATGTATTCTGTTTTTCTAAATTAACCATGATTGGAAAAAATAAGCGAAGTTCCATGTAGCTTTAGTAAAGAAAACCTTTTAAGAATGATTTGATGCTGCCACTGCCAGTGCCATGCTGCCGACTAGGAACTAATTATAACTGCCCCTGCAGCCTTGTGTTTGCTCGCAGGAAGGTTTTGATTAACCAACATCGCGCTGTTGTGACTGTCCGCGGCCGGCAATGCTGCCGCTCGCACAGGAAACAATGATATCACATATGCCACTGCTGACTGAGGTAGGGGAGGTGAATCGAAAACAAAAGAGAGGAAAAACTGTTGCCATCCTCCTCAAAGTGCTGCACTCGGGGCACGTGTCCATTCAGTCGTTGCACAGGAGTTGAGTCGCAGCAGGATTTTGTAATTACACAGCTTAATTGTTCCTGCCTATTATAAATGGCTCTTTGTTTCTGCCATTTGTATTTCATATTCACCCACACTCTCTATTATATTTCTTTTCACTTGTCCCCTACCAATTCCTCCAGATTCCTATTTGCTGTTTCAATTCATTTAGCCACGCACGCCTCGGTTTAATTTCCTCATGCCTCTGCTGTTCAGCGTTTCTGCCTCAGTAGCTCTCAGCCTGCTCCCCTACTTCCATTTCAGCTCCCACTCTCTCTCATTGAAAACCACTCATGCTGATTTTACTTAATGCAGTATAATTAAGGGTAGGGTTTTTCAGAGGGGAAAAAAATGTCACTTTTCATAAACCAGAATGGAAAATTTGACAGGATGATACTAAATCTTGCGAATGGACTTTAAGATCTTTATGATGAGTTAAACAGCATCCATTCACTTGGGGTTTTTGTTAGGTTTTGGGGATGGGGTTTCTTTGGATTGGCATGGATCATTTTTGTATTTGCTTGAGGACCATCCTGAGCATAAGTATCACCTACAAATTTGTCCAAAAAAAACCCCAAAAACCAAAACCAAAACCAGGAAAAGCTGCAGACACAGAAAACTTTCCTGAAGGAAATAATTGGTTTTGGCTTGCTTGGTACCATTAGTTAAAGAAAAACAACCCTAGAAGAGTGTGTCCAGCAGGTTGAAGGAGGTGATCCTCCCCCTCTACTCTGCCTTGGTCAGGCCCCATGTGGAGTACTGTGTCCAGTTCTGGGCTCCTTGGTATAAAAAAGACAGGCCCCTCCTTGAGAGAGTCCAGAGAAGGGCTACGAAGATGATTAGGGGCCTGGAGCATCTCCCCTGTGAGGATAGGCTGAGTGAGCTAGGACTGTTTAGTCTGGAGAAAAGAAGACTTAGGGGGGACATAATTAGTGTTTATAAATATCTTAGGCATGGGATGCAGGGGGAATTGGCCAGCCCCTTTTCAGTGGTCTGTGCGGACACCACTAGAGGCAATGGCTATAAACTGGAGCACAGGAAGTTCCGCACCAACATGCGGAAGAACTTTTTCACAGTGAGGGTGACAGAGCCCTGGGACAGGCTGCCCAGGGGGGTTGTGGAGTCTCCTTCTCTGGAGATATTCAAGACTCGTCTGGACACCTATCTGTGTAATATGAGCTAGGGAGCTGCTTTGGCAGAGGGGTTGGACTCGATCTCTAGAGGTCCCTTCCAACCCCTACGATTCTGTGATTCTGTATACAAACAATGTAAATAATACAACTGATACTCTTCTTGATAGTGGCTGCCCCTCCATCATTTCTATTGCATCCTTGAGGCCACTTACTCCATAATGCAAATTAAGCATACTCCATGTTTCTGACTTTGTCTTAGTACCTTCACCAAACTTAATGGGCTGACTAGAATAGCTGCAACATAATGTGGCCTTCAGCACTGCACTAGCAAGCCTGGACCTTGCAAATACACCAGATATACCCAGCAACTGCCTGCCATGACCCTCCATCCAACCAGAGCACACAAGCTACATTGGCTTTGTCCCATGTTTTCCTCACTGGGTCATCTACCCCAGAGAACAATGGCCGCTTGCTCAAGTCTGTCTCCTTCTTCCATACCCCAAACCACAAGATTCATATATCTTCCTGATGTTTGATCTACTGTCTTTGGTGATTTACATGGATTTTACTCCATAATAGTAAGGAGGTCGACCCTTTCAAGCCACAGTTACTGACGTTGCTCATCAAAACACTTCAGGATGACTAGTCACTGGATCCAACTCTCTCCCAGGGTAGCCTTCACATATGTAAGACAGGTACCAGCTCTTGCAACATACAGATTCCCTAAACAGACTCCTTAATTTAGAGGGGAATCTCCTCAGAAGGATAACTTTGCTGGTCTAGTCTGTGGGAAGCAGCTGTGATACCCTTATCAGTAGCCACAGTCAAAGGCAGCTGCTCTGGCAGCAGTCAGTGAGGGTGCTGAAGGGAAAGACCTGTGCATCAAGTGGCCAACAAGCAAGGTTCTGCACAAGGATGGTACACAGGGCTGCCTTTTTGGTTTAATTTTCTTTTTTAGAGTTATAATTTTACAGAAGGCTCTTTTTCAGTCTATGATAATGCATTTTACCGAAGGCAGAGGTCAATAGCTCAAGGCTGAACTCTAGACCAAGAATTTTAAGAAATTAGACCCAGCAGTTTTTCACCATGTGTATTTTTATGTTCATATCTAGCCCACATTATGGCCCCCACTATTTTGCAGCTGCCCATACTCTTTGCAGGGGGGTTAGACACATGCAGTCTGAAAAAACTGTGTGGGATTGCAAATGTCCAAGCTAAGAAAGGGCATCTGCGTGTCAGGAACGTGTGCTTGCTCTTAACCTGTGTTTGCACCAGGGAAGGTGCCTATCTGTAAATATTGTCTAGCTGGTGGCTCTGAAGATTTTAGCTTGCAAGACATATAATGCAATATACATCTTATCTCCAGAAAAATTGTCTTGATGGTCTTCAGAGGGTTCTTGGTCCTGTTATTCCCTTTCCTATTAGCAAACCCTGAGAGGTTCAGTTATTGCCTGCTTGTGTCACATCTCTAGATAGGAAGACATGGACCTGTGACATCTGTCCAACTTGTAGCAACCCGATAACCTCCCATAAGATAAAAGGCATCTTCAAGTCACATGCATAGAAAAGATTCAAGAATTCAGGGCATGCAGCAAAATCCAGCTGTGAAGTCAGGAGAGCTTCATGGGAAGGAAAGCTAAGAGATACACGAGTAGCTGCTATTGAGCAACTTTAGAGGCTTACTACATGGACAGCTGTTCCCCTCTCCTTTACACTGACACTATGCATAGTATCAGCTCTCCTGTCTTTTTCTTCATCATCATTGCTGTAGTTTGAATACTGAAAAAAAGACTGAGCAGAAATGGCAGTGTACATGTTAGTGTGGGCTAGGAACGCAGCACGTCTCTGAGCATGGGCCTTCTGGCAGGACAGGACTATGTGGCATAGTTCACATTGATGCACTCTGCCATCAGCATTTTAGGCTGATGGTAAAGACTATGGTCACACTATGGTGTGAGGGACTGTTTTCAGTGAGAGCGGGAAAACCTCTGTCCCTGGCTGCCTTGCACCACTGAGCTGCTTCTGTTGTTACAGCAAAAGAGGGAAATGTCTGCTGCAGGAGGAAGGGGTTGAGAAATTTGTCTGAATGACTGAGACAGGTGGGAGAGAGAAAGAAAAGAAATTGGTTCCAGGAGAGATGTGTCAGCAGTCACTGACCTAGGAGGGAGGGAGAAGAAAGCAACTCCGTCTGTGTACATCGTGTTGCATCCATTTCTCTCCTTGAAAAGACACATTCCTGCACAACAGAGCTAACAGTGTGGCACTCCTCACTCGGAGTGAGGAGTCAATACTGTGTGGTGTAAAGAGAATGCCTGCTTATCACATGGCGTAAACATTAGCAGGCTGGGAAAAAGTAAACGGGTACTCTGAAACCGTGGCTGGCACTCCCAGGGTTAACATGACCTCTAAGCCAGCATGAAGCACCCACAGTGATCAGGAAGACTCAGAGTGCTGATTACAACAGGCATTACTGCCCCCTCAGAAAACCTGTGCTCTGCCTACACTCCTAAGCATGCTGTGTCATCTGGACCAGTGATCTTTTTAGCATGCACTTGCTAGCTTGTGGTCTTACATGAATGTTACAGAAACTGCAGAAGCTGGTGTGGTATTTTTTTAGGCAGCTATGCTGCCTAAAAATGGTATGAACCTGGAATGGCCACCTTCCAGCCAGCAGGTCTCTACAATCTTTCCTCCACTAATGCAGGTGCCAACTTCTGCCTTCAGCCATGAAGCCACTCTCTTATGAAGGGCTACATGGGCAACCTGGGGTCTGAACATAAAGAAGGCAGCAGGGCACAAGAAGACATCTAGGGGAGCTGGGCTGAGGGGCAGCAAAGGGTATGGAGCCTACATTTCATGCCTGAGGGCACTGCATCTGTGATGTAGTGTGGTTGTGGGCAGTTGGGTGGTGAAGCCTAGCTGATGCCTTGGTGTTTTAGTGAGGCCTAAATGACGCCTAGCTGCTTAAGGACATTATTAATGTAACTGATGCCTGACATAGCTAATTTAATTGCATGAAGAACATTGTTTGTCTTAGAATGAGGTATACTTTGACAAGATGTAGCAAAGGAACCACCAGGAGACTACTATGTGAGTGTAAACAGAGCATTTGATCCTATGGACCCCTCACTGGGGCTGCCAGTTGGGCCGCAGTGGGACAACCTTGGCTGGCTGCTGGATGCCCACCAAGCTAGCCTCTCACTCCCCACACAATTATTCCCTCTGGCTAAAAGCAGAGAGATGAGGGAAGACCGAATAATGAAGAAGAGGAAATTCCTAAACTGTCCTAATCTTCAAAACCAGTGTATTTTTAATCAACAAGCTAAGAGAGGTCAGATGTACTACTGTGGTTCTGGTAAAAGGAGAGACTGCTCCTTACCTGGTTATTTGAGCTCCTGCCAGGGCCACTGTTCGTGTCTCCTTTTAGCACTTGTTTGGGTTTCTTATTAAGGCTTCCCTGGACACTCATTTTTAATGGAATTTGAAGAATTGCAAATGGCTTCAGAAATCTCTTCTTAATCTGATCAAACAAGCAAGGAATAATACAAAGGGTAAAAATGCCTCAACATCCTGCTCTCATCAGAGTATTATGGGAAACATGTAAATAAAGAAAACAAATCAGTGCCCCGTTCACGCTTCATCAACTGCCTAACAACTTGCAACCAGCTAATTACACACCTTTAAAATGCATGTACAGAAGAAATGATTCAGAAAGAAGCTGACATAATGAGAAAGGACAGCACAGAAATACTGACTCCACTCAGGTAAATGTAACCCTTTAAATTTGACAGAGCTGAAAGAACATGCTGTATGTAACACTAAAGTAACTGTTGTCTGCACAATGCAAAGCATTGAATAACCAGTACTCTGCAATGATTGCTCTATATTTGTTGATTGCTACTAACCTTTGTAACCTTTACTCCTCACTTAAAAGGAAGACAAAGATTCACTCTACCAAGTTAGTTATTGTTGATAATATATATATAAGATTATAAAGTGATAAGGAAAGTTAGGTTGACTTACTTTCACAATTCCAAATATTTGGAACCCATGTAGCCCACTAGCTCAGTAAATACTATGTATTTACTTAGTATTGCTATGGCTAGTAGCAGCACATGAGCTTCACAGCGACTTTGCAAATCCTGAAGACTTATCAGGCTTTGCTGAGCTTGCTGCAGTGTGCCTGCACTCTGTTTTACCGTGTTTACCCATAACAACAATTTTCTAATGATCAGATGGCAACTGCCTAGTATGCTGATCTCTCTCTGGTGACCACCACAGGACACAAGTGAATAGAATGAAGATGCATCAGGGGAAGTTCAGATTGGACAATGGGAAAAGGTTCTTCATTGAGGGGGTAGCTGGTCACTGGTCTCTCCAGGGACGTGGTTATGGCACCAAGCCTGGCAGAGTTCAAGGAGCCTTTGGATGATGCTTAATCATAGAATTTAGTTTTGAGGTGTTCATGTGAGGGGTAGGGAGCTGGACAAAATGATCCTTATGAGTCCTGTTATAAATGACTTGGTCCAAAACAGGATTTTAACCAAACTGAACAATTTATTAAATGAATAAAAGCAAGCAAACGGTGCTGGGGTGCACAGGCAGCACCGGTTGTGCCAGGAGTCTCTGCCCCACCAAGGCGCACGCAGAACAGTTCCAGTCCCTGGTTTATATACCTTCCAGGGATAACACAGTCCACCGGCTTAAATTGCTGGAGTGCCTGGCAACCCCCACAAGACATAACCATATACATCTTAAGCTGACATGCTGGAGTGCCGGCCAGGTAACCCCCGCCCCCCAGACACCCTGTAGCTTTTGTCTTGCTAACGACCAATGGCAGATGGTTCTGCAGGTTCAGGGCACCTCTCTCTTCTTCTGGTTGATTAGCTTCTTTTCAGAGACAAGTTGTTTCTCCTAAGGTATTACAATGCACACAATGTGCTATATTGTGGTCCTTTAGGCAAAGATTTGCACATCCATTATATAGTTTGTTGCTGCTTCAACATAACTTCATTCAGTACATGCAAAATCTCAAACCGTCCCTCCCAGGCCCGTGACCTTACAAGGGTATGTCACTATTCCCCCAACATTATTCCATATTAACACGAATCAGAGGGACATATATCACAGTCCCTTTCAACTCAAGGTATTACCACAATATGTGGTAATAAGGAGTTACTTGTTAGAATGAAATGTTTTTTCCCTTATCGTAATAATGCAATGCAGGGGGATTACAGCCATGTAATGAGGGAGTAGGGGGGGCACAAGATGACACTGGAAACTCCTGGCCTGCAGAGAGGTCATCATCAGTCAGTTAAAACTACACGGACCTGGGAGTTGGGGAAAGTCAGTTCTGGGGGTAACAACCAACTGCCACTACACTGAACCAACACGCCTTAGCACCCGTGGAAGCCACAGAGGGTGAGCGTGACGCCCGAGACAGTGCTGGATGTTAAGAAGTTTGTATAAGACTTTCAGCTACATTATTATTGAGTTTTTTTGTTCCTGTAATAGTA
This sequence comes from Zapornia atra, assembly GCA_013400835.1. Lineage (NCBI taxonomy): Eukaryota > Metazoa > Chordata > Aves > Gruiformes > Rallidae > Zapornia > Zapornia atra. The sequence continues at coordinate 43,633 of VZTU01004006.1, forward strand.
CTGTTTTCTTTTTCTGTAATTATTAGATGTGGACTGATAATTCCTTTATTAGCCTGTCAATCTTTTACCTACGCTCACAAAAAGCTCTTGACTTTGCAAATCATGTTTTCTTCCTTTTTTCCTATGACAGGAATTTGAGGGTAGTAACTGCTCCTTGAGGAAAACCCACATGTTGAAGTTGACTGTTTTAAGTTAGTTATGTATTTTCCACCCTTCAAAGCATATGCCAGTTTCACTGACCACAGTTCAGGAATAATTTTCTCATGTTTCAATTCCTAGCTTTCCCCCTTGTGGAGAGGTCACCACAGCATTTTACGCTCTGCTGCCTGCCTGACCAAGTGGAAGCAAAAGCTACTTGTTTCTGAAGGGTTTGTGTTTCATGATGGTTAAAAGAGTATCAGCTCCAAGGAACAGAATGTTTGTCCCGAGATCTTTACACAGTAACTTCCACACATTGTGATAACCAACCCAAACAGTTGTTTGCTTTTTTTTTTTTTTCCCCTTTTCTTTCTCTGTGTAAGTAAAAAGCACTGAACCACAGGTGAGTGCACAGGTATTAACATCAGTCAGGCCACAATTTGGTACCAGCCTTCAGCCAGGTCCCTGGGAACTCTGGCACAGGCAGGGTGGGATGCTTCTCCCACAGCAAGCATCCAGTACCTGTCTACGCCTGAGTCATCCAGACGCACTCAGTAGTAACTGAGGAGAGAGGAGAAACAGGGACTTCTAAAATGTGATTTATCTAATTTCTTTGCAACACCCACCTGTGAATGAGATTAATCCTGTACTAGAAGGGTTCCATGTCAACTCTTTGCCTTGAAGGAAATTAAAACAAATAGTTCCTATATAGGTAGCTATGTTATACACATGTGGGTAGATAACTCCCATGGAATACAGACTTGCAGCAAGTAAGTTGCTTTTGGGTGGTGGTCTGACTCTGGCTGGAGGCCAGACACCCACCAAAGTTGGTCTATCACTCACCTTTTCAGCTGGACAGGAGAGAAAATATATATTGAGAAGCTTAGGAGTTGAGATAAGGACAGGGAGAGATCATTCCACGATTAACGTCATGGGCAAAACAGACTCAACACAGAATAAAAGAAAGAAACTCTCTAATTTATGACACTGCACTGCACACACAGTGTTACCAGTCGGATAAGAAGTGCGACCAGACCTTAAAGCCCCTCCTCCCACCCCTCCCTTCTTAGCAGACTTCGCTTTAGTCATGATTTCACTCCCCTCTTTCCCCTCCCCGCCCCATTGTAGCATGGGGCGAAGCAGGAACTGGGGGAATGGAGGCTTCGGTCAGTTCCTCTTGAGTTATTTTCCTACTTGGCCGGGGGCCATTCCTCACAGCCTTCCCCTGCTGCACCATGGGGTCCCACCCACAGGAAGCAGTCCTTTTCCCACAGGGCTTCAGCTCTTCACCAGCTGCCCCAGTGTGGGTCACTGCTATGGGCGCAGTAATAAATCATAGAATGTCTCTCAGGCCCCGAATGCTCCAGCATGGTCCCCCATGAAGTCACAAGCCCGCCCTCCAGCAAACCTGCTTGGTGTGGATCTCTCCCTTGTTCATCTCTGTGTCTCTCTCTCCGTGGGCTGCAAGTGCTGGCAGAGGCTTGCTCCAACGCAGCACCTCTTGTATGTCTCCACATACTCCAGCATGGGGCCTCTCCATGGGCTGCAGGAGGGATCCTGGCCTTTCCCATGGGCTGCGGGGGCCACCTGCTCCACCATGGGTTTCTCCACGGGCTCCAGGGGCATCTCTCTCTCTGGCACCTGGGGCACCTCCTCCCTCTCCTTCACTGACCTTGGTGTCTGCACAGTTTCTTACATCTTCTCACTCCCTTCTCCAGCTGCTTGCATTTTTTTTTTCTTCTAAATGGGATTCCCCGAGGTGCTGTGACCATTGCTGATGGGCTCGGCCTTGTTCAACAATGACTCCGGCCTTGAGCCAGCTGGTGTTTGCTCTGTTGGGCCTGAAGAGATCTTCTGGCTGCTTCTTGCAGAAGCCACCCCTGTAGCCCCCCTTCTCCACCAGAACCCAGCCATGCAAAACTACAGCAATTTCAAAAAAAACCCCCACAAACGAGCATGTAGTTCTTTATCACAGGCCATTATTGGAGGCCAGAAGCTGATGCCATGAGCACTTTTTTCCCAGTACAAGATTTTATGGCCCTCTTCTGTGCCACACCATTCATTGCTGCCCTTGGGCCACGGGACCTTCAAGCCACAGGGGAGATGATATGAAGGGTTCATCGCAATATCCATTGAAGCAATCCAGCTCCCAGTCCTGTGACCCTTGAGCCCTTTTGTCATGGCACCTTTTCTGTACTTGCAGGCTGTCATATCCAGCCCAATACTCTCCAGCAACACACACCTCCTCAGAACGGTAAGCTCAACAACATTCATTGCTGTACTACACAGAGGAAGATAAACAGGCCCTAACACAGAGTTGCATTTGCAAACATACTCGATTATAACTCTAAGCAAGTATTAAGTATCTCCTATAGATTCTCCACACTCTTAAAATGCAAAATGAAATTAAGCTAGGGAAACTGAATTCAATGCTCTTAGCATAAGGCTTGCCACAGGCTTCTCAGTCTTTTAAATGCATAGTGTGGTAGAAAAATTTTAGGGATTGCCAAGAACACTTTAATGGTACTCTCAGCTGAAAGGCCACTGAAGAGGTGGGTGAAAAGGTCATGCTTTTTCTTTATTTTCCTTATTTCAGCCACCGACGCATCAAGGCGTGGAAGCAGCAAAACATTCTCAGTAGCTATTTGTCACAGTTGAAAGCAAAATAAACTATTCTCTACCTCTAGGTAGCAAGGCAACTGCAGCAGGAATACTTATTAAAAAAAGTGTAAACACTGGTAATGCATCATTTGCAGCTGGCAACGGGCTTTGATAGATCTAATTTTATCTACAAATAAATGAAGACTAAGAATGGGTATTTCCTGCTGGTTGTTTAGTACACGCCTAATTTCAAACTGAAGTAAACTGCTGATAACCCATCATTTGATCTTGAGACATTTACAGCATAAGTCTTTAATCAGAGAAAAGTTTCACTGGAAAATATTTCATACTGCTGGCTCCAAAAGCATGGAAACATTGAGGCACGTTCCTGTAAAATGCTTCGCTGATGTTACCACTGAAAGCATAATATTGTGTTTTGGAGCAACATTGTTGAATGTTTTGTGATGATTTCCCAGTTAAAGTTTTTCCATTATGAGTGATGAAAATGAGTACCAGCAGCCAAAAAATGTATTTATTCCTGTGCAACACACTGGAAGACTTATTGTAGAATCTTAAAAGTGACTGCACAACTCAAATGTGTTAAAGAAATAAAACATTAAGGCTGATCAGCAACAAAGCATTAGTAAGAATTATATGATTTTAAAGGTAACATTTATTTAAAAATGTGTCAAGGGAAAACAAAAACTGAAATAGGGTAACAATCATGGGATTACTCTAGATAAATATGCTGCCATCACAATAATTTCAGCATATAAAATCACACCAAAGATAATTCTATTTTTTTGTGATACTGTTGATTTAAGCATTAAAGGGTGTAAGCACTGCTGAAAAGTTCAGATTCGACAAGAGGCTGGGTACAGACACATAATTCAAGAGCCTTGTACTAAAAAATAATCTTAAGAGTGTGTCTTCCCATTCAGTTCATTGATAAGTACCACTCTATGGTACTGTCTTCGAAGATGTCTGGTTCCTATCTCAAAAAACTGTGGAAAGAGTATTTTACCTTTGTAAAAATCACAACTAGTCAACTACGCATTTGTCCTTTCATCTGACCTTCAAAGACAAGATAAAATTCAGTTATAAACAATTTCATATTTGAACTTAAAAATAACATTTTAATAGTAAGTTACAAATTACTGCACTGACTCAGGCAGAAGTGCCATCATGTTGTTTCTGACGGCGGCCTGACTTATCTCCCAGCATCCAGTGAGGGATTCCCTGAACCAAATGTAGTTTCAGTGTGAGGAATGACCCTTAAAAGATTTCTCAGCCATCAACTTGCCTGTTGACTCTTTAAGGTACATGAACTATCTGGAGAAACCTCCTGCTGCAGTCCGTATGGCAGCAGAAAAAAACAATCAAACACTCTGTAAATAATACAGGAAAAAAACCCACCTCATTTAATGAACAATTCAAACTACAATGCTGCCAGTTCCGATGTGCAGCAGACATGGTTGCCATGAGATCACATGAAATTTGGTTTGCACTTGGGAACTCACAGCTCTACAAAACCCCTTCATTTTTCTGCGTGGATTACAGTACATGCAACATACACAACCGGTTTGTACTGAAATATTACGTACACACTGCTGGTATTACACATTAATATTCAACCCCCTGTTTATTTTTATCCAATTATAAGAAAGCAGCTGCAACAACAGCCTCCCTTCTCTATGTGGATGGCCATCTCCACGTAAGATCACAGCTGCTGCAATCCAAATGGCCCGAGGTTTCCTGCGTCTCTTACACAAAGCAGGGCTCGTACAGACGCTGGTAGAAGCTCAGACCAAGCAGGCCGTTTTGAGTAAAGAGCCTCGCCTGCCGTGCTGCTGACACGCGGTAACCCAGCTGGGCCGTACCGCCTGCAGCGCGCCATAACTAAACACAGTTTAAAGGCCCCACAGCCCAGCACCCTTCACGCCGCGCCGGAAGCTCCGCCGCACGGTCAGAGCTCAGCTCTGCGCCGGAGCCCGTCCCGACCGGTCGGGCACCCCTGTTCCGGCGGGGCCCGCAGCCTCCTCACGTCGTGCCCAGCCCCGCGGCAGCCGTTAGCCCACGTGACCGCGAGCGGCTC
>VZTU01004006.1:48961-63610 GCA_013400835.1 Zapornia atra
GCGAGCGGCTCGCGAGCGGCGGACGCGCTGCCGGCCCGTCCCCCCCCTTCGCTGAAGGGAGGACAGGGGTAAGCGAGCGGGAGCAGCGGGCGGGCGGGCGAGCGGGAGGAGCGACGGAAGCCGGGCGGGCTCAGAGCGCGGAGAGTCGGGGGGGGGAACGGGGGGCGGCGGCGCTGTACGTTGCCGCTGGTCTCCGCAGCCTCGTGTCGCTGCGCTGCGCTCTGGCGGACGCACGTTTCGTCTGGGGCGCGACCCTTGCCCTTTCCTCCTTCAAGTTCCCCCTGCCTTAATTCCCTGCTGGGAGGGTCTGGATCCAAAGGAAGCGGGGAAGCTAGCAGCGTGGGGAGCTGTTCTCTGTGTATTCCTGTAGTAACCAGGGGAGAGAGTCGAGGCCGGGCTGCGAGGTACAAGTGAAGCAGCGTGAGGACCGTTGGCTTATGTAGGGAGCAACAGGGGCTTGAACATGACTCCCCGGCTCACTTGCATTTTGTCTGCAACTGGGACTTGGGCTCTTACACGTGTTCTTGGTCCTGCACTGGATCAGTTCTTAACATATTTTCCTGCTTTCTAAAATTATGATCAGATCTTGTGTTGGTGCTACAAGGACTACAGTTAATGGTAGTTCTCTGGTTTTAGGTTTTTGTTGGAGTTTTTTGTTTGAGTGGCTTACCTGTTACCCTACCTTCTGGACAATTGAGAAATAAATTACTATTTTGGTTTATAATGATATAACAACTTAAAGTAGCTGCTCTTCCGTCTCTGACGCTTGCCCTTCAGTCTGTTCTTTGGTTAGTGCTTCTCTGTATAAAGGCTACGGTGCTTGTTTCACTGAAGAGGTTCAGCCAGTTCCTAGAGATGTCCCTGTGGTGTTCTTTTTAAAGGAAAATTATTTTTGGGAGGGAAGTCCGTGAAAAACTTAGAAGAAACTGCAGCTGAACACCAAGTAGACTCTAACCTTGTACTATCTTTTAATTAACCAGTGTTTCATTGTGATTTTTTTTTCTTTATATTAGATCATTGCTTTTCCATTGAACTGGAATTTTGAGTACATTAAGATACCAAAAAAAGGAGATGGGTGATTTAGGAAAGCTGCCTCACATCTCTCTGCATAACTTCTTGTACCAACACACTTTTTCTGCTTCTCCCTGAAAAGCATACATGCATGCATGTTGTTCATCGTTCGGTTAGGATGAACATAGCAACTAATTGTCAACAGAATATGACTGGAAGACAAGACCTGTCACAGATTTTCAAGTTAAATGAAATAATTTCTCCAAAATGACTTTAGAATTAGACTTGGTTTTTTCAATATGCAGCTTTGGTTTGAACTGAATCCACCTGCTTCATGCTTTTTTTATAAAAAATATAACAAACTGGCTTGGGGGGCTTTCTAGGAGTCTTGCATGTCAGTTACATTCTGGTTACAAATCTAAAGCCAGTACTCATTGCAGAACAGACATTTGTAGTTTTATAAAGTTCTGATCCCATGTTTTTTCAGATTAAATTATTTAGTCTTTAAAAATAAGAAATATGATTCTGTTCATACAATTAATATTTTTTCCTTTGTTATAATTGCCTGAAATGTACACTACAAGTCCTGAACTGCTGGAGAAACCAGGTACTGAGTTGTATAATTAGTACGCTGCTCTCTCTGTCAAAGGGATTTAGTACTTTTAAGTGGTGTGTTCCTGAACTATTATTTAGAGTCTTAGATACAAGGGGGAGTGGCCTCTTAGATAATCTGTCCCTTGCTTTGGGAAAACATTAGCAGTCTATGCCAGAAATTAACTAATCTGCAAACACTATAATAACTTCTTGCTTTTCTAATGTAGCTATAAATGCTTTTACAGTTTGCTGGGGTTTTTTTTTTGTTTTTTTTTTCAATGAAATTTTTAATTATCTATACCTCAGGATCATTGGGGTTAGTTGTTTCATTGATTACTCGGACCTGGGAAATGTATATGGCAGTTGGACTTGTCACAAGTGCCAGAGTCAAAATCAATATGGTGGCGAATGGTTATTACAGCGTACAGTAGGCATGCTCTTAGCAAGTCCCACAGTGACCCCTAATGTTCAAGGATAAAACCCGAGTTGTTAAAAACTTATTTGTGGAAGGCACAACTTTGCATATTAGTTTGTACCTTTAGTTCATTAGTATGCCACAGGCAGCAGGTAGCAAAGTAGGTGGTTCATCAGATCTTACTGCTGGGCTTCATGGGGAGTCAGTTCTTAGTTCCCCCTGTTTTGAGCAAATGCATGCAAAGCAGCCTTTGCAGTAGTTGTGGTAGGCGTAGTTATTTTTTGTAAAGTACAATGAAAATGGAAAATACCTTTCAAATATTAAATACATTCTGTTTTTTTATTTTGGAATTACTTGTTCATGCCTTAATAAATATTAATGTCAGTAGTTATTCTGTCCTTATATACTCAATGCATACTTACATACTTGAAAGATTCACATCTGAGACGCCTGTTTCTTATATTTAGTCATTTGATTTTTCTGTTAGGCTAGAAAAAACCCTGCCCTGTTCTCTACTAAACTTAATTGATCTTAATACAAATGCAAAATCTTCTAGAAGAGTTTGTTTCTGAGTGTATACTTTTTTAGTTGAATGCTTTTACTCTTAGGCATCTTACTCAATGTTCTATGAATACTCAACATTATATATTTTGGCTAAAAATTAGTATTTCCTTTTTTTTCTGTTGTTTTTCTGTAAGTTTGATCATGGATAGCCACAACTGACATGGCTATTCCGTGGTGCTTGAAAGAACTCCAGAGAGTTGATAGAGAGTACTAGATAAATGTGCAAATGAATTAAAAATCAAAGGTTATGCCATTGTTTATTGCCATTATAATTTAGAAATCAAGTGAGTTTTGAAATAACACCTCATTTATGTAGTTTACCCAAGACGAAAACAGCACAGCAGCTGGTAGTTGTTCGCAAAGATCACTTCAAATAAATCTATAAATTTAACTTACTTTTTGCATGCATTGTGTCATTAAGCTGAAAGGCAAGACAGAACTGCAAGAGGGTAACTATGTGTTATGCCGTTCACTTAGGCGTGTTCCAAATGGATGTAAGTTACTACTTTATGTACAATATAAGGGAATGATTATTAGTTTCTTTCAGGATACAGAAACATGAGTAAAAACCAGTTGTATCTTTTACATTAGAACAATTTGTACTCTACCAGTCATCGGTGGGATAGTACTTGAAGACTGCATTATATCTAAGGTCAAATGCTCTGGAAAGATTTAATTTAGAACAATTACTGATTTTTTTTAATTCTTATTTTTTTAAACTATCACAGTGCCCACAGTAAGCGATCGGATTGCAGTTCCTTTTCTTGATTACTTCAGTGTGTAAAATGGAATCCCGAACAACTTGTCAGAACTGCAGGGCTGCTGATCGTGCTTCACTCTGAACTAGTTGTTACTTTAATTGCTGAGAACAACTTCATCTACATTTGCTTTTTCTTCTGCTTTTACTTTATATTTATTGGAAGAGTGAAATGTATTTTTTTTTGGAAATACAAGATTCTTCATAGGGTAAAATTCATGTCCTTGAGATACAAAATTATTTTTTTCCAGTTACAACCTACCTTTGTTCATGAAAGAGATCCCAGTGATGGGATACAGTAGTATAGGCTTAAAAGAAGAATCAGTTTCACATTAAACTATTTTTTTCTCCTTTCTGTGACAGATTAGGTTGCTGATTTATGCTTTTTCATTTTGATATGGTTTGTAAACCAAAAGTTCATTGCATTGATATATTTTTGTCTGCTTCTGGGAACTTCCATGTATGTTACAGTTCTGAGAAGGCTACAAAACTGGATTTTTATTATTGCTTTTCTGTGTTGTGATATGATGAAAAAATTCTACATTTTTTGCAGTGATGGGAGCTATTACATGGAAATCGTAATTGCTTTAGTTCAAACCAAGGCATAAGAAAATGGTAAATAATGAAGTCAGGGCTAACAAAATGTGCTGCTTTGTATTTGGAACAAGCAAAACATCTTGGTATCAGGACAAGAAGACTAACCTAGGAGAAGAACAGCAGAGCAGTACAGAGCATACAGCGTGTAGCTATTGGAAACGCTGATCAGTTTAGGATTTGCTTCAGTAACACAACAGCCATTTCCAAACTTGCAATAGAGTGGTGGTATTCTTTAATGACTGTGTACTGGGGAATACAGGAAGATTTAATGTGATGAAGGAATACTGTGAAGAAAAACCATGTGTAGAGTATAAATGCATTAATGAAATACAAACTTCTGTGCTACGGTGGAATAATACCAGGATGGAGTTGACTTTTTTGAAGGATAAATGAGAGCTGCTTGGGTAACTAGGCAATACTTTAAAATGAAAACTTTAAAGCAGACTGATCTATTTTGATTATTTTTAACTGAAAACTTACATGGATTAATCTGTTTTGATGGCAGTCATCACCATATCTGCATGTGTCAGTCTGTACTTGGATAAATGTATATGAATTAAATGAACGTACTAAAAAGTCTGCATACTTGTACTCTTACAAAACTTACTGTAATAGAAAAGTTACTGAAATGCTCAATTGAAGTGGGAAATGAGGGTCAGGCTGCATGGCAGTATCATGAAAAAGTGTGGAAAAGGCACACGGTACAAAGATGACACAAATTGCAATAGTGAGCTGCATCCTGTTTATCGTGGTTGTTAGATGAGGTATAACCTTTCTTTCAAGTTGTACCAGTCTTACTCAAAACAGAAGCTTTTGTGCTCGATTTTATATTTCATAGGATGCGACAGAATTGGACTCATTTGTGTGTTTTGGTATTTTCACTTGTGAAGGTTGTCCTTGTTTTCATACCATATGTGCCTGATGTGATGCCATTGACTTACAGAAAAATGCATATTGTGATTCATAGAGAAGTTGGTCATTTTAATAGACTATGGAACTGTATATTGTATAGTTACTTATTGGACTACCTCGAATAGGTCATTTCAAACTAAGATAGCAGTCTTGGCTGGGTAGTTGTTATGCATATAAGTTGTAATTCCCTCCTTCCTGTTCCCTCACATGCCTCTTGTAGAAGCACATCAGGGGCCATTTTATTTCCTTTGTGGATGACTGCTAATGCCTTGTTTTTACAGCTATTTTTCCTATCATACTTCTGTGGGTAATTTTTAAGTACCTAGATTTGCAAATATATTGTAACCTGGGGCTTTCTGAATGTTACTTGATGAGTTTCTGCAGGCTGTTTGATAAACAGTGTATTCTAATGTGCAGGCAAGTGTAAGAAAAAAAATCCACAACATTTTATACATAGAGAGCTATCTAAATAGCATCTCTGCTCCATATGTTGTAGTACCCACGAGAGGCTCATTATAATCCCTGGACCTTTTGTGCACCAAATACTTCAGTCCAGATAATGCTGTGCTCCATCTGCCTTAATCTCTGAGCTGCACAATGTGAAATTCTTAATGCACTGACCTGCTATATGCTAGCATTTTTGATCTTGGATTTTTCTTGCCCATGTTGTCATTTCAAACAAGTTTCAAGGTTGTTACTTTGAAGTTTGTCAGTTCTATTGAATTATTCTGTTTGGTTGGTTTTGTTTTTTTTTTAACCTAAACCGGGAGTAATTTATTAACACTGTTAAATGTATGCATCTCTAAATTATTTTTACTATGTTTTACATCTTTGATTTTGTTGTGCCATCTTTGTTGTGATTTGTTGATTTAAGGTGTCACTGACTGGGCAGAGATCCAGAAATGTGTGGTGATGAAATGATGTTTTTTCAGCAAAGAATCCTTTGCTTGCTCCACTGACATACATTTAAACCTACTGCATATTTAGCTGTCAGCATAAAACAGACATAAGCACTGGATTTCAGAATTTTATTCTGGAAATGTTATGCTCTTAAAAATGTACAGATACTTTAGAAATCTTTCAAATTTTGTATACTGTAGAGTTCTACTTGGTATCATTAAACATGAATATGTCAGAGATCTTATTTTTAGAAAGCATTTGTACCAACTGTTACTGATTTATTACTTGGAAGAATTTGCAATTTTTAAGTAGTATATATGATAACCATCTTTTATATATTGGACAATCCTGTATGTTGTTCAAACTTGTTAGCATATCTTTATATATGTGTGAAATAATCAGCTTCTTGCTGTTACTGTCCAACACTTCCTCAGAATCTTTATAACTAGAGTTAAAGCTGTTATAAAGTTCACTATCCATTCTAGAGGGTATTCTTCTTTAAAAAAATAATGAAAATGTAATTTAAAGGAGCATTAGAAGTAACTTTGTATTCTATAAGTAGATTAGAGGCCTGGAAATACTTAATTTCAGCCTTGCTAAAATTTGTAATTCATTATGAACGTTGAACATTAAAAAACAAACATACAAATGTGATATTTGTGATTTATTATTTTTTTAGTGAACCTATTTATTAATATATAAACCATAAAATAATAGGTATAATAGATCTACAGTAGAAATATAAAGGTAAATTAGAAAAATCCTATATTATAAATATAAAATTTCTCTATAATATAAAGAAAAAATTTTCAAATAAGTTTCTAATATTTCCATTACAGTATTTCTGCCAGTGTTCTCAAACTGAATATGTTTTCCAAGAAAATAGTTAACTAGAGCACATTATGGTTATAAATATATAATGTCTAAGAGCAGAACATTATCTCCAGGAGTGATAGCTATCTAATGTTTTCTTTATTTTTAGACATATACTCTAACTAGAAAATTATTTTTTAAAATAAAATAATGGTAAGAACTTTGTTGTGGCTATTCTTTACTACCCTAATTTCTTGCAACTACTGTAAATGCTTAGCGTTCCTTTTCCCCCTTCTTTTCTCCTAAGACCACCTGAGTCTAAGAAATCACTGAACACTATAATCAAGTATTTATCAGTTGAGGATTATCCATTCAGGTGTACAGTTACTGGTAGAAGAGGATGCTGCAAACTGTCTTTGTGCTGCCTACGTTAAAGCTCCTCCCCTCTGGCAATGCAAGACAAATTGAAGCTCCTCTTAATGAAAGAGTGATGGGTAACCTTCCATCACTTGGCAGTTGGACAATGAACTTTTGTGTCAGCAGTTGCATGGCAATTCTGGGTGTGCATATACTTAGCCTACAGTAGATGCTTGCCTGTGTTTTTTGCAGGGAAAGGCTTATGAAACAGACCTGGCAGAAATGTCCATGCTGTTCAACAAGATGCTGACATGTAGTATCTTATTGCCCTTGTGTTAAAACCATTTTGTTACCTTGAAGGACTTAAGGTTAAAGATGGATTGTTTTTAAGTCATACTTCTCAAACTGGTTAAAAAAAGTATGCATATGTATTCTGTCTTTTTGGGAAGAAGGGCTTCTACAGTAATCTACTGGCCTGCTCAGTGTTCCTCCTGGGGAAGAGCTGTCCCCAACTGTGGGAGGTGGGGAACCAGAAACTTTCCGAATATAGCATGTGACTGGAAATGAAGGATTCATCTTGGTGTGGATGGGAAATGAAAGCAGTGGTGCGATCGGTTGCCGAAGGAAGGAAGGATGGATTAATCCAGGACAAGCAGAGAAGTGCTTCAGTACAACAGCTGTTGCTGGCTTTGGTAGCTTTGCAAATCAATTGCTTGTAGGGGCGCTGCTGGTGTTTTTCCCCTCATCTTTATTCATACCTTGCCTTGTAATACTGCATGTGTCCAAAACCATAAAAGCTGGACCTGAACCCCCAGCTTTGTCCACCGCCACTTAATACTCCCTGTGTTGCCTTGCAAGTGATGCACTGAGAATGTAGCATTTTGTCTTAACTGTTTTAACCTGGCTGCTAGATTCTGTGTCACTATTAATTAGTTTGTAATTCCAGGAGCATATGGTTGGTCTCCTGTGGATTGTCTGACCAATTACTTTTCTTCAGATACCAGATTTTTCTGTAGATACCAGCATGGGGCTTTCGCAAGAAGTTTGTAACAGGATCTATCAGTGGATTTAGTAGAAGGGATAGGGTGAACATTCATGTTTCATTATTAATGGAAAATAGGTTTGACTATGAGGAATTTAGAGAATAAGTAAGTGCTGATTAAGTTTGGGGTTTTTAAAATTTCTTTAAGCAGTCATACTGTGATACACTGGTCAAGCAATGTCTTTCAGCAGAATGAGTGACTGTAGAGAACACAGTGGTTACCTTTTGTGGGCAAGGTCTCAAAATCGTGTTTTGTGGAAGATATTACTATTAGAGTTGAGGAGGTCTGAGATATACCAGCCCTCATAGTGGAGCAGTAGAATTCCAGCTGAAAGTCAAGTGTGATAACATTTGTGTTGAACTGAATTGATGAGGGTTTTTTTGTTTCACAACCTATTTCAGTTTCTTTGAGAAAGCTGTTGATGCAAACTGAAAATCTATTCCAGAAAAAAAACTAGAATTGAATTACAAGCATTAAGTACACTTAGTATTTTTACTGGTTAAACTTGTGTTATGAGCAAGAATTATCGATGATGGTGAAACATTTCTACTTAAAAAAAAAATGTAAAAAGGTATTTAAAATCTCTTGTTAGGATGCATGTCAGAACTTGTACTAAAGATATTCCTCTCTTAGAAGACAAATCTTGTCAATGCAAAGCTATTAATATCTATAAAGAATTTTAGTAAGGCATATGCAGATGGCTTCCTCTGTAGAAGTGTGTTTCCTTTATGGAATTAAGTAGCTGTATCTGGGACAGAAATACTGCTGTTGGTACCATGTTGTCCAAATGGTTTTAAGTTGTATTTGGCACACAAATAGTTGAGCACTTGTGTATTTCTGAAAATGCAAGAGAGAAAAAAAGTATTTCACGATAGCGGAGTTCTAAATATTTTGATTATAAGAGGACTCAAAGAAATGGTATGTATTTATGTTTTCCATTATTTTGGATGAAAAATAATTCTGTATTTTTGAACACAAACATGCTGAAAGACTCGGCACAATCTCTTTTCTCCTTCTATTACTGTCTGCTGGAGTTAGGATTGTGATAGACGGAGCAAGGACTCTGCTATCTGATCTCATGTGGAGTCCACCATTAATTCATTAGGTGGAAACAACAGTTTAAACTGGAATTTCTGATAGGTGAAGGACAGCATTTCTTGTAGTGAGACTGCTGTTATGTAAAATAGGCTTGTACCTTTGCAGCAGTACCTGGGTACTCGGCTTGCTTGTCAGAAGTATAACTAATACCATCAAACAATTTATGTTTCAGTATGCTTCTGTAGGTATTTTTCAAGAATGATCAGTGGTTCAGGGCTAAATAAATAGATGGGATAACATAATAGTGAGTTGGAGTGGAATAGTCCCATGTGTCATTACTTAGTTGCCCAGTCTGCCAATATGTTTTTAACTTTCTGATGTAGTAATGAGCAAGGAGTTGTTGTGTTACTGTATGTCCCTATGATATATGTGAAAATTTGAATTGATTTGCAACACAGGTGTGGAGATGATGCATTCATGCATTTTTAGGTGTGAAAATATGTAATAAAGAAATGGTAATGTGTTGCAAATAGTTTTTCTCTACATAACACAATCCGTCTTTGTGGGTCAGAAATTAGCAATTGTCAGTGTGTGGAGATAAAATTATTTACAGAATTTTGGTTGTAAACTGCAACTGAATGCTTTGTAATTGGTGATTTCAGTCTAGTTGATGGTTGCTTTTGTTTTCAGAAATACATAATTAGATTTTGTCTGTTTATATCAGTTTGCTTCTTGCTTAGCTGAACTGTTATCATAGAGTAATTTTTATTAAGGACTTCTGGTAGCACAGGATCACAAGAAACGGTCAAATTAGCTAAAGGCTAAATGTCAAGTATCAAGCTCTCTTCTATGGAGTAGACTTCAATTCTGATGAAGATTGCTCTTCTTTTTCGTTCTCGTGTGCACATTTTTATTTTTTAGTGTGAATACTGGGAGACTCTAACAAATAATATAATTAATTTATGCTTAATAAAGCTGTATTGGATTGCTACAATGTTATTATTGTTGTATAACAGCTTTTTTTTTTTTTTTTTTCCCCTCCTTCATCTTTTTCAGATCATGTCACAGGCTCAAGGTTTGGGGAGGAGATACATGAAGGCCTTTCTTAAAGGTTTCTTTGTTGCTGTTCCAGTAACTGTGACCTTCTTGGATAGAGTTGCCTGCGTAGCAAGGGTGGAAGGAGTATCAATGCAGGTAATGCTGAGAATTTCTTTTGCCCATCAGGAAATTAAGAAGTGACCACTGACAATAACAAGGTGGAAAAAAATCTTTTTCTCAATTCTTATTAAATGGCCACAGTTTACTATTGAATAGTTTAATTTTGACTCTGTGAAACAAGTACTTGTATGATGTGAAAAAAAAAGCTTTTGAGGACAAAACTTGCAAAATCCCATCTCAGTAAAAGAAAAATACATAGATAACTAGTGAAAAAGACTTTTTAAAAAAATATTTTCCTAGTCATTGAAAGATTTGGGTCTTGACCACTACCTTTTGTCTCTTGTGATTGAATTGATGACTGACAAAGTTTCTATCAATTTTTAGTGGTTGTATGGTAATTGTAAAGCAAAAATGCTTCTTGCTATCCTTGCTCTTACTAATGAACAAGTATGGCTCAATTTCAGTGGAGAATACTAAAAATCGCTTGAATCTATTCTTATTGGGACGTAAGTATCACTTCACTGTTATTGCTTTAGTTACACTGAATATATGGTGTAAGAAAATAATTTTAAATCAGCTGTGTAACATTTAGAAGGTAAATACTCATGATAGTGAACAGCTACTTTGGTTTCTCTGTTATTTGGACTTGAAAAATACATGTTGTAATGTAGTTAGCTAACTTTTGTGTTGTTACCTTGCATTTTAAATCATATGCACTCTTTATTGCTGTGCATCACCACTGATAACTATAATTTATTCTGTTCCAATGTTGCAATATTGCAATTAGCAGATTTAAGGTTTGGATTCTTGGATGGCAAGCCCTCTTTTCTGTTTATCCAAGTAAGCTCAGAACCCTGAAGAAAGGTTTCTTAGCAATCAAGACCAGCTGCTGGAGTTTGAAATGTGCAGCATTCACTCAGACAAAACTTGGGCTACAACCTGGTCTTGGCTGATTTGTGTTTAGTGCTATAAAAAGCTTGCAGCAGAGCGGAGGTAATAGCAAGCTGGTATTGTGCCCTTTGTGGCAATCTGTAATCTGGTGTTTATCCTCTGTCAAGAAACTTTAGCTGATCTAGAAGACTGTTCTCATCTCAAGAAAAGGGACTAGAGTAAAATCATACTACTTCAGTAATTCTGCAGTCCAAGACCCAAATTTAACATCTTTTCTTTGTCCTTTTCATGTCCGTTTCTGAATATCACTAATGACCAGTCAAAAGTAAGAAAATCTCAGGGTTTACAGTTCCAGGGCCAGAAATTTGCTCTAGAAAGGAGGAGAAATATTGGAAACTGGGAAAACAGTTTAATTACATTTTTACTATCTTAGGACAGGAGAAATTCAAATACATAACACAGCATCTAGATAAGTACAAAATCAACCAGTCAAATACAACTCCCCCATTTTTCACCTCCCCATTTCTTGTCTTCTCATGGGATCTAGAGCCACATCCAGCATTCAAGATGTACATGCATCTTGGATTTTATGGTTTTGGTGTGTTTTGGTTTTTGTGGGGTTTTTGTTGTTGATTTGGGTTTTTTTGGTTTTTATTACTAGTTACCATGACCTGAGCATTTAATTTTTGAGGTGTTGGTTTTTTGGTTGTTGTTTTATTTGTGGTTTTTGGGGTTAGGTTTGTTTGGTTTTTTTAGCACACCACATTGTTTGGTCTTTTCTGTCTCTGACCTTATGTTCTGTTGGACATCCGTTCTTGTTTGGATAGTTTCACTTAGCTGGAAAGAAATTTTCTAGGTTTCCCTACTCCACAAGTCTATTGAGCCCCTCTGGTCAAGACCTCAGTTTTATGTTTTCTTTGAAGTAAATGTCTCAAGTGTTAGGGAGTGGTCTGGTATTCTGGAGTGGTTCTTTTGTACTCACTTGAAGGTAAACCACTTAACTGTGGTTTATCCATGGAAGATTTGAAAAACACTACAGTTATTTGCTCAGATTTATTCAACTTGACAAAGAAGGATATGCACTCTTCATAGTGGCTAGGGAAAGCAATATATATTCAGTGAGTGATTAAAATCTAAGCTCTTCCCTTGGTTTATCTGTTGACTGAACATTCCCTCTGTTGATTGAGGAATGTGTTGCTTAAAAGCTGACATTTCTAATTTTACTGACATCTCAGTATCTGTTAAGTTTTCTCTCTGGTTTTATTCTGGACTGTATCACTGAAATAGAAGTTTGTTTTTAAGTTTCTAAATGTCTATGTGTTTTTTGGACTACAGCCCCCCCAGACAAACAAACTAAAACAACAAACAACTTCCTAGTGCTTTTAATAAGGTACTAATTTCCTTGCCAAGATTTATTAGACATCTAACTAAGTCTGACAGGGACCTAATTATAAGGAATATATCCCTCTCTTGCAGAGTAGCTTGAAGGCGTACTGGCCATTGCATTCCAATTCCATCTATTTACTGTGTTTTCTGGAGAGTGATCTATGTTGAATGTGTCTGAAAGCTATGGGTATGAGGGAGAGTGAAGTTCAGTCAGCATGTAGTCATATAAACATCAATCACGTGCTTTCAATGATATCTTATTGTCTCAATTTGGAAATATCATGGTATGATTCCCAAGAATGTGCTGGTAATAGACCTCTAAAATGTCTAGCTGGCTTTGTGTACTTATCATTGTGGCTCCTGCTGAGCCTGAAATTAAAAGTTCTGACAAGGACCAAGGAATAAATCTCTCTGTCACGCTCGCTCTCCTACACTCATTCTCTGTTGTGTGCACTCTTTGCCCTTGTCCCCCTCCCGCTCCCTGTTCTTGTTTTGGACCAGCCTTACTGCAGCTTCATGGTTACTGATGGTGGTAATACATTTGACACCCTGGCAAGCGTACTGAATAAAGGTTCTAATGGAAAAACATTTTTTCCTGATTTATTTCCAATTAATTACGACAGAATTAATGTATTTCATTGTCTCAAGCTGATTTTGTGTTTCTACAGTGCTTTCAGCTACCTGTCATAATTCTATCACTTGGTCTGACTTGAGTGTATAGGAGTATTAACTATATCCTATAGGGAGTAACTGTGAACTGTTGCAGTTTATAATTTTAATATTTTAAAATGGTTTCATTGCCTTCTTTTTTCTTTCTAAAATTACTAGGTTTTTTAATCCTTACACAAGGTGGTTTTGTTGCTTAGGATTTTTCAGTTTGATGTGTTCATCAAGCATTTTGTTAATAGTGGGTTTCAAGTGAGTTGTAATCTTGTTTGCAACATTGAGTGTAAGTGACACAAATAGCTGGTAGTATGATTTCTTAATTGACTGTTGTGGATTTTTTGTGACTTCTCTTATGATGTGGGATGTATACTTTAAAAATATTTGTTATTATATGGACACCTTGATACCTGTGTTTTTCTATTGAGTTTCATTGTTTGTCTGATATTATGAAGTCTTCATACATAATGATGTGGGAAAGGGACCCCCCCCATGGATATATAAATTTGTAAATTCATTAAATCAAATAGACTGCTTTCAAGTGAGATGGAAGATGACAGCATACACGCAACATCATATGCGAGCACGATCTATCGCAAATAGTTCAATACCAAGGATTATAGGAAGTAGCCTGACCAACAATCTCTCACAAAGCACACTTGTTTCAGCTGCAAACATTATTGAATGTTCTATTGCATTATGCATAATAGCAGTTGTAATTATTCTGTGGCAGTTTCTCCAAACTTTATTATTAGGATTACTGTACCTAAGCCTGTGGGCTCTTGTGAATATTCTTTCTGTTCCCCAAGCTATAAGCAAATAAGCTGTGACCTTCTGCTATTCACTAGCAGCATAACAACTATCAAGTTAATCATTATTTATAGTAAAAGGGCATGCTTTTACCCTCCTACTTACAGAACCTCCTGTCCTGTGAGGCTTCATCATATGGTTGAGGATCTCAATTTGCATGCTTTTAGCATTAGATTAGTTAGTAATTGGAAAGAGTGAATGTTTTGTGACTTCTACACCACAGTTCTAAATTAAGACCTGTGTGTCTTGTTTGTAGCAGGCTATTATGCCAAGAACTCTGGCAAAAAAGTTAGAATGCTTCAAGCTAGAGGAAGGAAGAAGCCCTTGCATTATTTTGTTTCTTATAAAAATAAAGAACCCTTGTGAGCCTATTTGTTGACTATTTTTCAGAAGCTGTATTTTGCTTTGCTAGACTTGAGACCTTGCTACTAGTAAAAATGTCACAGGCAATAAGTTGTCTCTGAACTTTTTGTTCTGGAATCCCAATTTATGTTGCTTACATTACAGAAAGACTTGCTGAAATATTTAGATGATATTTTTTTAATGGAAAAATGTAACTGTTGAAGTAAAATGAAAGTTGTCTCCAAGTTTTCCTTACCTTTCTTCTACCAAAATAGTGTTTTTGTCTGTGTGTTTTGAATATGTCAGGTTGTTTTGTGGGAAGGAAAAAAATATTGTACGCTGTCATATTTCTCTCAAACGTCGTTCTAATGCGTAATGAGTTGGATATCCACTGTGTG